>JAFMTC010000480.1:6897-70141 GCA_018845635.1 Nicrophorus orbicollis
CACGTCGTCTGCTCCAGGAAGGTGCAAATAATCTTTTGTGTATGAAGTGATTCTGAAATGAGGGGTTCTGCGCTTCTTCACCCCGGACTCCTTTTCTTCAGCTCGCTCACTCTCTCATCCTGCTTTGTTGTCGCTCCCCTTACCAATAAAAATCCATCGGAGAGGGAACGAAAACCGGGCGACACCCTCGGGGGAATATTTTTTACACCCTAAGTGACTCTCACACCAATAATGGACAATATGTTGTTGCTTAATGGCGACGCTTGTCCCCCTACAATAACTAATCATATGTCCTTGCCCAGATAACTGCCGCATGTTCCGCAATGTTAACACATTAATTTATATTATTACCAATCTCACCCTCCCACACGCAGACACAACTACCCATTATAAAATCAGGTCACTTCTTCACCATGTAATTGATTCACGTCTTTTAATCAAAAACAAAATCATTTCAAATTATAAAACTAGGTGATTAAAAATATGTAAGAACAACGAAAAATAGAATAGAAACAAAACACCACATTTGGTTCATATACTTTGGTTATGACTGATGATTTTGAAATTTATTTATATTTTGATTGACTTTAGGTACAGACACACTTATTCTGTTTTTACATTATATGTATTTAGGAAATGTTATTAACTTTTTCATATAAAATCATCATATTTATACATATAAAAGTATATTAATATTATATTTTTTTAATAATTGAACTTTTTCAAATTATCTTAATTGGTTTGGTGAATTATGTAATTAAAAATGTGTTTGTAAATTGGGGGATAGACGTGTAAAGTTTGCGGTTAAATGCGGACGCATCTTTTAATAATTCGCGGTGTTTAGGAAGTGGAGGAAGAGAGGGATGTTTCGAAAACGAGTTGCGAATTGGTTTTAATAATGAACGGCGGCGCGGTCGATGCGGAAGTAATTGCGAGGTAAATGTGTACAGTGAATCATAATACAAAGCAATATTTAATAAATTAATCCGATAATCCTCGCTGGCAAACAAGGACCGAAAGCGCGGATGGTGCTGCTACACACTACGTACGATGCAGCACGGACATAAATAAAATCCGCCCCTCGGTCGGGGTTCGTTCCCGTTCCATCCATTTCCTCCCCACGATTTCTCTCTCTTTTTCCCGGGATTAAACTGGCACCTTTTTATCATTGCAAGTCGTGTAATATTTTTCCATTCCCCCTGTCTGTATCTAATCCATTTAACGTCCCCTCTCCGACCGCCCCCGCCGGCTGTCAGCCGCGCTTAATGCTCCTCTTTATTTCCCTCTAACCCTCAATGCGCACGGCCAAATAAAGAAGGGTGGAACGGGAGAGAAACGAGAGAAGCGAACAAAAAAAATCCAACCCTCCGGGGCACTACATTCATACCCTCCGGCAGGGAAAAAAAGCGCACAAAACAAAACACATATATATATATATGTGCGAACGAAAATGGAATCGCTAAGAACACGAAATAATTATCTGTACTTGACGCGAATTAATTAAAAATGCGTTGTTTAATAAATCGCGCCTAATCAATTTCTTCTGCCACGAGCACCAGGGGCCTCTGCGGATTGGCATTGTTTTACTCAATTTTTCTCCCGTTCCCTCTCCAGACGTTTAATTTGTTTAAAAGGGTGCTGCATAAAACAAAAATTACGTCGGGGCATGCGGGAGATTTGCGTGCTGCAGGTTTTTCTTCTTTTTAACGCGCTTTGTTCGGGTTATCCCCAAGAGATGGCGTGTGAGCGGAACGAGCTTTGCTAGGGGATGAGAGGCGACAACACAGAACAATAAAGTTATTATATGTGTTGCGCGCCATTGTATATTGTCGACTATAAAGTTTACTGAATTCATACGATCCCCACCGTTGCCGAAGCCACCCCGTTGCAGAGGGGTGGCGGCTCTGATACCTCTACCTGCAGTTGAAAGTAATCGCGCTAAATGTTTAATGCATTACAGCTCGGCTCGCGTAGTTTTGTATCCTCCTATCTATTAAACATTTCCGCCCGGCTGGAACACAATGGCTTTTTCCGGTTTGCAGTTGCGGTATTTTTGCTTTTACGTGAAATTTATTTTTCGTTTTTTCGTATTCATGCTGTTCGCATGTGTTTTGCTGCTTGTGTGCAGTATTCGTAGGGGAGCCGGATTTGATTGCCCGTCGGGCATATCTTGTCACCCCATCGGGTGTGGCTCACCGGATCCCAAAATAATAATCATCATCATCATCGTAATTATTGCGCACCCCCCCCAAACGCCGACGAGACCCAACCGCTCCAAAATCCCCCGCTTAATCCCGATCCTAATCGGGGGAAATAATATTTTGGAATTGTATAAATCGCGTGTGTAATCAACCGTTCGCAATAATTCTGCCGTCCCCGCAGCAGCCGCCACCACACTTTATTAATAAATTCGCAGATATTCCCCCACGCATCAACGATATTTTCATATACATACACACCATATAATTAACACACATACATTTGATACTTTTAAGTCAATATTTATTTAATCACTCTAATGTTTACACATTTACAATTTCATTCAACTTACTTCATTCATTATATTATATTATTCCCAATCAAAATATTACGGTTTATTTTGCAAATATATTTTTGTTACTATACAAAGATGGATGAATCTCTAAAATACTTGTCTTTACTAAGCCAAAAAGAAAAAAACAAATTAACAAATTAATATTGATTTCTATGTGTTTTTAAGAGACCAGTCCATTTAAGGCAACTACAAACTTATGGCAAAAGATTGCATTGACTGCATTGATTTATATGTGTATATAATATATCATATATCACCAGTCCAATTTAGGCAACTCAAAATTTATATAAAAATATACATTTAAAATATCTAATTTATATTTTAAAAACGAAACTAAACTTTATTGTGTGTAAACAAATTAACGTTCCTAAAACCTTCGACAACGAAAAAAGAAAGAAAGAAAGAACACAGCCCCATTCTGTGCAGAGTTTATGCGCTGCCGCCTTCCAAAAATGCAAAGCAATAAGTAATTAAATCTTGGTATGCCGGCGAGGGGGCGGTCTGCTGACCGACGGCGGCGGCGGCTTTGAATGCAAATGTAATTTGGTGTAGCATTTCTGCAGCGATAATTAAGAAGGACATGCTTAAACCACTCCACCGCCGCACAGTACACAACCCCGTAATCCACTAAGTGGTCGAAACAAACAGAAACTAGAGTGCGGGACTTTGCGGTCTCGCCCTAATAGAGCTATACACGGCTCATCCGAAACAATTTAAATTAAAATTTAAACTCATTACATAAATTACGCGAATTCTTCGCAACTTCCGCATTTGATTTTCTCCTCCACGTCGCCGCTCGATCACCATTTAAACTTCTTAATTGAATTTGTTCGACGGTAAATTACATTCGATTGTTTTACCAAATTTATATACGTATTTTAATGGAAAACAACTAATTACGGTATTATTCAATACATCATTTTTTAATTTGATTTAATTTTAGCATTTTAAATTGTATGATAGTGGTCCAATCTAAGCGCCAGTCTAAATTTGGAAACCATACCGTAGTTTATATTTTTATAAAGTTTAGCATGAACACACTGTATATGGGATCGGGTTGAGCGGATGTTGAGGGGGTTGGGTGGTGTGTGGGTTTTACACGCGTTAAGGTTTAGTCCCATTTCTGACGTGAACGAATTCCCCGGGGGAAATAAAAGCTTCATCGAGTTGGAGTAGCGGAGAAATTGCCCGGAACAGCCGGCGAGGGGTTGTAAAACTCCGTGGCTTCCATGACCTATTTCATCGCGACGGTCGCCTCATTTACTGGATTATTAACAGTACATTCACGAGTCGGATTCTCGGTTACTTTAATGTCACTCTCCTGAAATTCCAGATTAAATGAGCGGCTCCGTTTTATTAGATTGCCGCCGTTTTATTTGTGCACCAAGATGCCGCCGATGGGCGATGCCGAACAGTTTTAATTAATTAGAGATCTGCTTGTTTCTTCCACAGAGGAACTCCATATCACCAGCTGAGCGCGAGAAGTACAGACCGAGAACGCCGCAGGAGCCGGACCACAAGAAAGTGAAGAAAGAAGAAAAAGATCTTGGCCACGTAAGTATTAAAGTACGTAAGCACTAACATCTTTACTAATACTAGTTTTTCAATTTGGCTTTTGTATAAACCCTGCAAAAACCAAATTGAAAAAAAAAACTAAAACTTATAAATTTATGAAAGAAATATTAGAAGAACCGATAAATTCATTAAATTGGGAGTAAAAAACCGATATTTACAAATTTATCACCAAAACCGGTTAATTTTATTCAAGCATATTTTATAAATTTCAAGAAAGCTATAAGATTCAGTAAATCTTCAAGTATATAAAACCGGTATTTTATAAATTTATAAGAAATCACGGTTCCTAATAAAATAATTTTAGTTAACAGTTATTAATTTGTAATTTACATAAATAACCGTTTATAATATATAGAGCGATATTTTTCAATTTTATTAGAAAAACCGGTTTATTTAATTTACAAATATAAAGAAGGTTTATACATCCTGTAGTGCTTCAAAGCTCCGAGTGCGGGGGCGACTAAACTTCTTCCTCTACTTCTTTTTTTTTTGTTGCCCTATAAAGCATTTTATGCAGGCGCGCAACTTCACACAGCTTGAGCCGTAAACGTAACGCGCAATAAACATTTCGCGAGACGGCAGTTTTATTATAATATAAAATGTCGCGCCGGAAGGGTAGTAGTAGTAGTCTCGAAGAAGTGTAGTGGAGGGACGAGGAAAAAGGCACCACCGTGCACTTTATTGTTTCAATTAATTGACTCTAAAAACTTTACTCGTCCTTCCTTCTTCCTTCCCATCCCATCCCATCCTCGAGTTACTTGCCGCCGTCAAATACATACCACGTAATTAACTTTCTTTAATGGCATTTCTCTTTTGATTCCATCTCCGTGCCGCGCGTTCCTAACTTTTTAAATTAAATTCTTTACACTTCGCGCATTCGCACTCTAAAACTTACAAAAAAAAAACAAGAAATAAAAAAGGAGCGTCGCATCATTTCATAAATACTGTGTATTTTTTTTTAAGTTTTAAAACGAAAAAATAAACAGGTATTATATAACCTAAACCGTATGTAAATATCGTCCGGCTCTGCGGGAATCGGCCGCTTCGGAACACGTTTAGAACCTGCAACAACAACAATAATAATAAGTATAAAAAGGCGAACCACGTTCGTGTAATAAATATGAGTGCGAGTGTAGAGACAGGGCATGAACATGCAACTGATTTGCGATACGTCCGAGATAAAGGAACCATGATTATAAATAATTTATAAGCTCCGTAATTAGAGTTATGTGTTCGAAAAATTTGTTGTCGTTTTCTATTTGCGCGATGGGATGATGTGCGCTCTGCTCTAAGCCTCCTCGAACATAATGTGACATCGCCGAGGTCTATTTACCATATAATGGTAGGCAACGGCGTCTCTTTGACTTCTCGATACGTGACTACTACTGCAAATCACCCTTTGTTCTCATTTACGGCTGCATACAAATGGTTATTCCACTCGGGGCACAGTTATAATTATCGTACAAATATTACCCATGGCGGCAATAACACTTTACATTTTTATGGCATGTTTGCGGATGATTGTTTCCTTTTTTTGTCTTTCTCTCCTTTCATTATTATTACTCTTCGTAGCCTCACCTTATTCCAGTAGAAATATTCTCTGAAAACTGAAATTTTATAAGATAAAGTTTTCAATGCGAGTTTATATTAAAAAAATCTAATTAATAACTAGTTAAATATTCTTCTTTTTGTTAGAAAATTACCTTAGGTGATTTATTTTTACATAATGCTAAATTAAAATAGACAAACTTTATTAAAGCCATTTTTTTTGTATTTTATAGCACAGCGATGGTGAGAAGAGTGATCAGGATTTGGTGGTTGATGACGCCTCCGAAGATCCAGTGTCACCACCCAACGGAACTGCATCTCCTCGCGAGAATGGTCTCGATAAAATGTCGAAAAAGGAACACCCGGGTCCGCATAGCCCAAGATCTGGAACGTCCAGCAATGCTTCAACGCCATCCGCAAAGAAACTGGATTCAGACAAACCTTCAACACCGATCTCTAAACCAGTTACACCGACGTCAGCAGCGGGAGCAGCTCCAGGGGGCAGCGGATTGAAGCCGGTGGTAAAACCTCCTCCACTCGGACAATATCCATACCTGGGGGGAATGTCAAATGGTAAGGCTCGATGATCATTCATGTATTCTCGAACGATGAAAATGTCCGCAGGGCTTGTAATGTAACAATGCACTTTTAATTAATGCGTTTTTGTTTCGTTGCCGAACAATGGTGTGCGGCAGTTAATTAAAACCAGCCGCCTCTGCAGCTTGTTGTTGAACTTGTTGCTCGTCGGTTGGTTGCTTTCGATGTAGTACGTACATACAATAAAGTTATCGGTTTGTTTTTCTTTTCTTGTCTTCCAGGCGGTGGTCCGCATGATTTGCAAGCTGCCGCAGCCGCCGCTGGGGCTTACGGGGTGATGCACAATAATCTTCCTCCGACATTGAACAATTATCCTAGGCCACCACTTCAAGTGGGTTACGATTCACATTCACAGATGAGGGCTCCCGTCGTGCCCGGCATTGGAATTCCTGGAGGGAAACCGTAAGTTCATCGAGGAGTTTCATTGATTCAAGACATTAATTGTTTCTTTATCACCTTTTTTGTAGAGCTTATTCTTTTCACGTGAGCGCCGATGGGCAGATGCAGCCGGTGCCCTTTCCGCCGGACGCATTGATTGGTCCGGGTATACCAAGACATGCGAGACAAATAAATACCTTAAGCCATGGTGAAGTGGTCTGCGCCGTGACTATTTCAAATCCGACTAAATACGTGTACACTGGTGGCAAAGGATGTGTTAAAGTTTGGGACATATCCATACCTCATCCCGGATCAAAGACGCCAGTCTCTCAATTGGATTGTTTGGTAAGCTAGCTGTCTTTTGTAAATCGTCTCCTTCGCGGCCGCACTTATGACCCTTTTGTGGGCACTAAAATGGCAACTATTTTATACAGCCAATAAAGAAAGGAGGATCTTAAAGTTCAGACAATTATTATCAATGTCGATCTTAAACGATCTTCTGATGTGCTTCTAAAGAGCTATCAAATTTATATAGAAAACTACCGACCCTAAACAAAGTACTTTTCATCCGGACTTATAATTTTATTTATAGTATATAAAATATATATCATATAGATAACATAATTAAAAATTTATTAAATTTATCATATAAATCCTATGAAGTATTAATTATTAAATTATAATGTCTTACAGAAGTATTTAAGAAAAATAATATAAAAAAGTGCCTCTAACCTCATCCATTAAACTAACTGCTTCCTTAAACCACCATAGTCTAAGACACGGTTTCTCTTTTTTTTGCTGGCACCAGTTTTTTCCCCACTCGAGAGCTGAGAGTCATTATTTTCTCGAAAATACGCTCGACTTGTCAGAGTTCTTTATTTCTCATTTATACGGGCGTAAAACTAGTTTACTGCTGTACTCTTTAAGCGTTTCATGTAATTCCATCATCCTTCAATCGTTTATTCACGCCAATTATTTTTAAATCTAAATCCTACTTTATTTTAATCTAACATTTGTTCTCTGTTTTCATATATATTTTATTAATTCTTTCATAAATTTAATCGTTTTCATTAATTTGAAATCGATTACGAATATACTATGCAATTTAATTTATTGGATTATTTTCATTACATATATTTTTAAATATATTATAAATTCAATAATAAATATAATAATATTTATTCTAACAGTTAAAATATGTAATATAAAAAAAAACAACTCATCGTGGGCTATTGGCCATTCTTTTTTGTTTTGTTTTAAGAAACAATATTAGATGAGAAAGCACTGTTTTCTAATGATCTATCTAAAGTACAAGTAATTAACATAACAACTTCTATATATATTACCGTAGTATCCTGCAATATTACTTTTTACTCTTAAATTTGAGTCATTTTATTTTTTTCATATAATTTGACTATTTAAGGTTTTATTATTCTATATAATTCTTCAATACATTTAACATTAGTAATTAAGTACAATTCCAATGATGTGTTAAATTGTAGTTTATCTATTTTCTTGAAAATTTAAGATTTGTATTGTTACTTAAAAGTTTTATTTGATTCTATTTTCCTTTAATGCTTACATTAATTAATTCTAAGTATCTGTGTTTGTTGTATTGCAATTCCACGACTCCAATTTAACGTCATGTTCTGTTTTCGTTTGCAGCAACGAGATAATTATATCAGATCTGTAAAGCTATTGCCGGACGGAAGAACGCTCATTGTGGGCGGCGAGGCGAGTAATCTATCAATTTGGGACTTGGCAAGTCCGACGCCACGGATTAAGGCCGAGCTGACGTCAAGTGCACCGGCGTGTTATGCATTAGCAATTAGTCCGGATTCTAAGGTGTGCTTCAGCTGCTGTTCGGACGGAAACATCGCAGTTTGGGATCTGCACAATCAAACTCTAGTGCGACAATTCCAAGGCCATACGGACGGCGCCTCCTGCATTGATATTTCCGCCGACGGCACAAAACTGTGGACAGGTGGATTGGACAATACAGTGAGAAGTTGGGATCTGCGAGAAGGAAGGCAGCTCCAGCAGCATGACTTCAACTCGCAAATATTCTCATTGGGATACTGTCCAACCGGGGAATGGTTAGCCGTTGGAATGGAGAACTCCAACGTCGAGGTTCTGCACGCCTCGAAACCGGACAAATACCAATTGCACTTGCACGAGAGCTGTGTTCTTAGTCTAAGGTTTGCCGCATGCGGCAAGTGGTTCGTTTCAACAGGCAAGGATAATTTGCTGAACGCCTGGAGGACGCCGTACGGAGCCAGCATATTCCAGGTAAATATACCACCATCAACAAATTACTTTTAATACAGCAGCAATAACTAACTGTATTATATTTTCACAGTCGAAGGAATCATCCAGTGTCCTCAGCTGCGATATCTCGGCAGATGACAAGTATATCGTGACAGGATCCGGTGATAAGAAAGCCACTGTCTACGAAGTAATGTATTAGACGCGTACAGGACTCAAAAGTGCAAGTTAATACTCAAATATTAGAGCAAAAGTGATTCATATGTAGATGAGTAACAGGAATAAACTTAAGGAAAAAGAAGAAAAGAAAATAAGTAAAATTGGACAATTCTTTAGTTTTATTGATTATATAAAGAAATGTGATAATTATTTATAATAAACATTTTGTGCTTATAAAACTGTCACATGAGAGAAACAGAGGGAGAATTGATTGGTTCGGAGGTGAAGAAATCAAGTTCTAGGTGATCTGAGGTAAATAGTGCGTAAGGTTCAGTTCATGATCTCCATGACAACAGCGATTATGTACGTTTTTAGTTTCTTCTGAATTGCTTATTTAAAATATAACTAATGTAAATATTTTAAATTAAATTTCATTATTACAAGCTCAACATATACAATATATATATTGACACAAACTTATATATATATATATTTATAGTTTACGCTACTGACAAAATACTTAAGTATGCCCGCATTGTTTTTTTTTATTGGATTCTATACTAGAAAATGGTGTATATATATTTACGAAGAATCAAGTGGTTCAGAAAATTGGACTAAGAGGACACAGTGCACCGTATTTCTTTTTTATATACAATTATAATATTTTTTTCTAATTCATTAATTTCATTTGTTATTTAATATTTAGCAGGCTAGATGTTTCTTTCTTTTGTTTTTGTAATACAACAAAGATTTAGCAAAATGACAAAAAAAAACTGTAGGCTCTTTCATAACTTCCTTGCGAAGCCACACGAACATATTGTAGATACAGATTATATTTTTAATGAGCTCAAGTTATGAAATAAACACGTTGTTTTTTTGGCACTTTTGCTAAACATGGACTATAAGTAAACAAATGTATATTGTCTTATATATTTGTAATTATATATATATAAATGGAAAAAGCAAATACTATAAATATGATGAAAAAAATTATATATATATCTAGTACGAAGAATTTAAAAAGCATCTGAATGTTGCCTACACAAATTTGCTCCAATTTTGCATGTGCAAAAAATGAATTAATGAAAGTATATATATAAACATTATATATGTATTAGGTACCTTTGTGTAAAATCAATGTTTTTTCGTTTAATATATATTTAGATAAACATTATATAAAAATGATGGAAATTGAAATAAATCCTTATTTATGTTGATAGAATTGTAGATAACAAAATTTATATTATTGTTTAAAGAAAAAGGAAAAGAGGAATTTTATTTGACGAATAATTTTTTTTGGGATTTCTCAAAAAAAAGAAAGATTTTCCGAAGATTACATTCTTTATTATTGTTTTTGGCTCGAGTATAGCAAGGAAATTGGCAAAGCTTAGATAGGTACGTGTATAATAATATGGCTATTGAAATTATTTGTGTAAATCATGTTTTTAAATATATTATATGAATGTTTTTCCTTTTTCGTTCGGTATTTAGTAACGAAGCAATCGTTGGTTCCTTGCTATACAGCAAATATTGTACAGTGCTCTAACATGTTGTGTTCACAATTTACATGTTCTATTTTGCTCTTTTGATTTTATTGTTTTAAAATCCTTTCTGATTTCTCTCTAATTTTTATTTTTTGGTAACAAAAACTAACAATAGACCAATTACTTGAACTCAGCATATACCTCAACACAAGTAAACAATAGCCCAAACAAATGTATTTTTATCATACAACAATAAAATGTATGTTTATTGCAAGAATTCCCCATGTTGTTTTTCATCTGAATTTATAAATCTCTGCGAATCCACGTGTTTTCTTTCAATGTTATGTCTTCATTTAAATATTAAAAGCAAATTTTCATTGTTAATAAACGCTTCCAAGGATTCATTTTTCACATAGCTTTTAGTAAAATTAAAATAAACAATATTTTCTTTCTCTTTAGATTGAAGAGATAATGCGAATCCTTGGAAAATTACAAATATATTCTTCATATTAACCGACTTACGCAAACGCGGTGTTTTTACATAGGTGATTTCAGTGAAGTCTAGTATTTCTGGTTGCCTGAACTATTGATATTTCAAATATATTTATTGGACGCCCTTAGATAATCCACATTCCAAACACAACTATAATAATATTTTAATGCAGTTTTTCAAATATTATTATTATTGGATTACTAATTGAAAAACAAAGTATTTTGTTGCATCTTTATTTTTAGAATTTATTAGGAAATAGCTTCACCAGAAAGTATTTCCGAATATATTGTTTTAGATTAATTTTGTACAATTGCCAGATTCTTGCCAAGAAGTAATTAATTTGTATATTTCATAAGGAATAAGTGTATATAACTTTAACTAATATCTTCCGTTAGCATCATATATATTATACTCCTAACAATATTTTTGTATTATTCATCCAGATTAGAAAACACTGGTTTAAAATACTCTCAATAATAGTGAACTTTAGGAAATCATTAATTTACAACCATTTTATATTTTTAAGATAAGACACGATATTTGTTTTTTTTGTTTTTGAAGAGCAAAATAAACATGTTAATGAAAAAGGGTTTATTTATTGTAAAGAGTAGAGTTGTAATTTGAGAATGTACATTATATTTGTATCAAATAATTGTTATTGTGTTTAAATATATAATATCAGAAATAGATTTTTTTTTATTGAATTGGGAATGTTATTTTTTTCGCAGGTATCACTAGCAACCCTTGAATATAATGACAGTTATTAGTGTCTATAGATGTTTAGAACAATGTCAAAATATACTGTGTATAGCGAATTTCATGTTAATCTACTTGAGATTCCTATAATTACTTACTAAAATGAAGCTGAATTAAGAATTTGTTAATTCATCGGAGTTAAAATATATTTTGACCATTGTTTTTACAGTGAAAAGGAGGACGAAGGAATTTAAAAAAAAGTACAACGACAATAAATAAACCTTTTTATTAATTCAAACAAAAATATACAAGTTATGTTTACATCCCTTTTAATTATTTTAATTAATCGAATATTTTTTCATTGAATGAATATTTTTTGTACGTTCCACGAAACTGGGCCGAAATGCGAAAAGCCTTATAAGGAATCAATTATTGCGCTTGCTCAAGATTGGCAACATGTAGATATATCGACATGGAAAAAAGTTTTTTTTTGCCGGCCTAAAATGTGGTCGTAAATCGAAAATGTGCCTTAATTGAAGAGGGCCGTTATAGCGAAATGCCGTATAAAGTGCGGCCGTATAGCGAGGTATGGGTGTATATAATTTTCTAACAATGTATTGTATAAATTTCGGAGCAAGAAATATCCAGATTCAGAGATTCAATCTTGATTATTCACTTGTATACAAATTATTACCAATTGAAAAAACTCTTTCAAGTGCCGCATTAGTTTCAAGGCAGTACAACGTGAATTCAACAAGAATAACTAAATTTTCATATGGAATGTCTTCATTGTTAAAATGGTTAAATATTTCCATCCTTTTCTATCCACAATTTCAACATGTTAACACGTTGCCGGACGGTAGGAAAAAGTGACTTAAGTGAAGTTTGAAAATTGACACTGTATGTTTCACAACCACGTACATACTGAAGCTGCAAGTCGAATGATAGGTGGAAAATGAAATTCAACCTAAAAAATTGTTTCCAAACATGATACTATACCATCGTAGTATGCACATTTGTACCTCTATAGCCGTAGTGCCTAAAAATGACCGTTTCGTATTGGCGGCTGTAGCCGTCATGTCACATATTGGACTTCACTTTGACGGCTATTTCCGCAAGTATGCGTCAACGTGTTAATATAATATTGTCATTGTTCTAATTTATCAGAATTTAAATATACATTTAGTCTTTTAATTTCTTCAAACAATTGTATGTCATCGATCAGAAATTTCTTTCGATAAAAACGCAAACTAAATTTTCAATATCTGCCCAATTTGCTGCTGGAGATTTCAATGCGAAATACACCATGTGGGGTTCAAGACTGATCACAACAAAGGGTTGAGATCTCCTTAAGGCCATGCAGTTGCGCAACCTTGTGCATTTATCGAACGGCAAACCGACATACTGGCCAACGGACAGAGCAAAACATCCCGACGTACTAGACTTTGCTATTGTGAAAGGCATTTCCACTAATTACCTTGCAATTGTTACAAGTTTGGACCTCTCTTAAGACCAGTCTCCAATTTTAATGACACTCTCCTCGAGAATCCTGAATCGGGCGAGACCACCAAACCTAAGTTCAAAGAAAACCGACTGGGAACAATTCAGGGCATATCTCGAAACAGTGCTAACGGAAGATATTATGCTGAAAACAGAACTAGATTTGGAGGATGCCATCGAAGACCTTACTCGATCCATACAAACAGCTGCATGGGGTGCTACACCTTCACCGGCACCTGGCAGTGTTGCGTGTAATTGCCCAGTCAATATTCGTAATATGGTCAAAGAAAAGCGAAGGCTGAGGAAGATCTGGCAAAACACCCGCCATCCCGATGACAAAACTCGTTTGAACGTAGCAACCAGACGGCTAAAAATCACATTGGAGAGTGAAAACAGCGAGGCGTTGCACGAGTATCTCAGTAGTCTGTCTCCATCTGAAGCTCATTGTGGAGGGCAACCAAACACGTAAATCGACCAAACCAAAGAGAGTCGCCTCTTCGTCAACCAGATGGTAACTTGGAAAGGAGTGATAAGGAGAAGGCAGAGCTGTTTGCCAGCCACCTAACAAACATCTTCCAGCCTTTCCCCTCGGAACTTGATGACGAAGAGGAAAATGATATACAGAAATTCTTGGAGTCCCTTTACCAGATGTCACCTCCCATAGCTCCTTTCAACGTGACACAGGTTGAGACAGCTATACTCAAGATGAAGAAGAAAACACCGGGATATGACCTGATTACAGCGGAAGTCATGAGTCAGCTCCCACCCATTGGCTTAAAGGTGATCACACTCTTATTCAATGCTATAATAAGAATTGGTATTTTTCCAGCTCTATGGAAGGTGGCACAAATTATCCTCATCGCCAAGCCTGGTAAGCCGACAGATGTGGCAACTTCCTATCGGCCCATCAGTCTGCTGCCTGTCATGTCCAAGCTATTTGAAAGACTCCTTCTTCGAAGGCTGCGACCATGGCTGCTGGATAGTGGAATCATACCAGATCACCAATTTGGTTTTCGTGTGCGACATGCTACCGTGGAACAGAAGAGGTACTGCTCCGCCGCTTTTCTCGACATCTCACAGTTCGATCATTCGATCATAAAGGACTGCTGTATAAACTAAAGAAATGTCTTCCACATGAGTATTATGCCATCTTTAAATCCTACCTGACTGGAAGGCATTTTCAGGTCAAATACAGGGATGAGTTGACCTCTTTGCACCCCATCCTCTCTGGTGTCCCTCAGGGAAGCGTCTGTGGACCTCTACTATACGTTATATTCACGACCGACCTTCCCAGTTCTCAGTATGTTACTGCGGCCACGTTTGCTGATGACACTGCAGTCATAGCATCACACCAGGACTCCACAGTGGCCTCTCAAAAACTTCAGAAAAGCTTGGATAACATTGTATACTAGCTCAAGAGATGGAGAATTAGGGCCAATACAACGAAATCAGTCCATGTCACATTTACGTTGCGTAGACAAACTTGCCCTCCTGTGACACTGAATGGCTGTGCGCTGCAAACACAGATTCCTACAGACGAAGATTGAAGCGATTTACGACACAGGATCTTCCTGGTCGCTTTGCTAATTTATAAATAGATAAACACGTTCGAATACGATGATTCTTTTTGTTAGTCTTTTAAAATAATTTTCATTTTAGTTATTTGTGGAGTTTGATCGTTGGGGCAATCTCCATTATTTATATTTTTCTTTATTTTTGTTTTCCTTTTTCTTTTTTCCCGATACGATATTGTCGTGTCCCGGGATGGAATATCTCTGGACGCTTGTGGAAATATCTCGTGGTTCATCGTTGTGGAGTCTTGGTGTGTTTTTATGGAAGTCCCAGGAGGTTTTTATGGAAGTACTGGCTTCCAGTCGTGTCGGACTTAGGTATAGAGACAAAAAGTAACGCTGGGATCCAGGGAGAACCTTTCCGATCGACGGGTGTGTAACAAGAGAGACCGATCGGTTCCTATTTCGTCAATTTATAGACTTCTAGGGTCATAAAACTTAGCCCTTTCTACATCTTCCTTATTTCTATCGGCCAATCATGGGTTTTGCATGTGGGGGTGGATCTTATCTTATACTAACTAACTAACTTAGTGGGAGTACAATATTTGGAAGTAATTTGGAAGTATTATGGGATCTTCCTAAATGGAAATGTACGTCGTTAATGAGATCGTACTTACAATAGTCATTATAACAATAAGGAATGACATAAACAATACTGGTTATACATAACAATATAACTGGAGCTTATTATCTATTTTGATTATATTTTGTAGATTGCTTCCAAATACATAAAAAAAAACACCATTGCAAACTTTTATTCCCTGTGATATTTGTATCAGACTATTCATTATATTGAAAAGATGTCCAAACATCTTTCCTATATATCGAATTCCGCACTTCTTTGTAAAGTTTTCCGTTATACGCAGTTTTAATTCCCCTGAATTTGATTCCGTCGAATACAGAGATTAAGAAATCAGTTTTAAAATATGGGAAAGGAGGACAGCTATGAGGACATTTTTCTACAAAGGACAAAACTCACCTTTGGCGAGGGTGGATCATTGGTCATCTTGTTTAAATACTATTGATACTATTTGTAATTAAGAATATATATTTTGGAAATTTTAATTACTATGTAGACATTCCAATCATCATCATTAACTGATGCTGAGAGCCCACGACAGGCTTAACATGGCCATGACGTTCATAGATTGATGGCTTAGACATTATTATGTTTATAAAATACATACAAATATTAACATTTGTTGAAAGAGTTAAAAATATTTATATTAAAAACAAATTAAAGAACTTTTATATAATTATTATATAATTCAAGCTACACAACGCTTCAAAGTCAAAATTAAAGCATTACAGAAGGTATTTTGTCTTTTGAATAGTATACAAATACAATAATAACATATAGTTTTTGATTTATAAATTTGATTTTCAAATGATTCTTATTGAGTTTTTATACAAAATATAAGTTTTATAAATAATTGCTAAAGTTCTTCTTAAACAATATGATTATTTCATTAAGAACAAATTCATATTTTACTTGTTGAAAAGTAGTAACATTATATCAGATCTATCTAGACAAATGTTCAAAGCAAATTTAAGTATTTTACATAATACAGACGAATTTAAGGCATTTCGCTATAACGGTTCTCTTCAATTAAGGCACGTTTTCGATTTACGGCCTACAATGTTTCGCTATAATGACAAAGAAAACTTGTAGATATTTCTACATATTGCCAATCTTGCGCAAGCGCAATATTTGATTCGTTATATGGCTTTTCGTTTTGCGGCCAAGTTTCATGGAACGTATCTAGGCCGTAAAGCGAGGCATGGGTGTATTTGTTTTTTTTTTACATTTTGAATCTCATTAATAATAATATCATAATAAAATATATGAACTGAAATAAAAATCTTCCTATTAAAAATTAATATTTTGTCTAAAAAATGTACTACCAATAATAATGTAATTTACCAATAATTGTACATGTACCATAGTTTGAGGAATGATGACTAATTGTTGGAAAAGAGCATAATAAGTAATTGCGGCTTCCAGTTCATACTTCCAGTAAGTTAGTGGAGTTATGAATTATTTTGGAAAATTCGTTTCTGTAGTAAAAATAATGTGTATTTTGCTTTTCTTGCTATCTGCTTCTTAACCGATGAAAGATGAAAAGATTACCCATGTCCATGGTTCTTAAAAACACTAGTCTCCACAAATATTTTGAACGATTCCTTCGTATCATACGTTTTGAAGAATTCCTTCACATCATGTTTAATATGTATAAATTTATGTTTTACAGAATATAAAGTTTTAGTTCTTGAGGAATGTTATAATCTAGAAAGGTTTAAAGGCTATAGAATGTTGAAAATGCCTACTTTATACTAAATCAAATAAATCTATTTTCAAAATAAGTAACTTTGGTTGCATAATATTATTTTCTTCCCTATAGAATACTAGAACTACAAAAATATGTCCTCAACTACCCCCCGAAGATATTGTAAATGACTCATAGATGTCGACATATACACCTTACGAATAATAAACATTTTTTATTCTTGGATTACATACATTTTACTAATATATATTTAATATACTTGTTGTTATTATCACCACTTTAATACGTTTATTACAAGCAATTACACTATATATGACTAATAATGAAACTTTAATTCTATAACTTTGTAACCCTAACCTGGAAATGTGGATAAATAAAGTTGATTTAATTGAACTGATTCAAACATTTTATTGTTGGAAATTTGTTTTGTACATATGTGTAATATGCATACAAAACAATATATCAAATATAAAAATAAACAGAATTATGACGTTATAACCATATACGTTGAGTATATGAGTAAAGATAATGAGGAAGACAAGAAATAATACGACAATTTGTTACATTATCAATCACATTTTAATGATCTAATAAAATGTATTTATTGTAGTAAACAAAAGTTATTGCATTATTTCCTAATACAAAGGAAAATTGATCATAGTCCTTTTTCAAATTATTAACATGCCAATTTAGAAAAACTACTTAATTATTTAACGAACTTTTGGTTTTGACGGTCACCCGTTATATTAGCAATAAACAAATATTGATACTTTATATTAATAATAACTATAACTTACTGTAATATGCTCCTACATACACATATTGAGCCATTAGCTGCAGTATTTTCGCGTATTTATTATATTTACATAATATGCAATCATTTTGTATAATCACGATATCATAATTCTTTTGTTTGGCTACGGTTTGAACAATTTGTGCCAATTTGGACGTGGCTTGGCTATTGAGCGTTTCTTTTCTTTCCGTTTTCAGATACTCTTATCCGTGAAATTGGCGCAAAATTACATAGATTACATACAATTTAGAACTTAAACTTTGCTGATCATTTAAAAACAATGGAGATTTTGTTCATAATACACTCATACCGCGCTATATACGGCATTTCGCTACAACGGCCCTTTTCAATTAAGGTACGTTTTCCATTTACGGCCTAAAATATTTCGGTATAACGGCAAAAATAAAACTTTTTTTAACATGTTGTCAATCTTGCACAAGCGCAATAATTGATTCCTTATACGGCTTTTCGCTTTGCGGCCAAGTTTCGTGGGTTGTATTTAGGACGTAAAGCGAGGTATTAAATAATGTAAAATAAATCATTTATAAATGTATACTTTTTTATAAGTTTAAATATTCGCAGAAACTCATAACTTCAGGGTTATACAATTTGAAGGATTTGTAGAAAATCTGGAGAATTGGTATGCGTTCTTAGAAAAAAAAGGCCATTGAAGGATGCTAAAATAATACTAAAATTTCAAATATTTTAATGTTATTGGTATTGATAATATTAGTTGTTTAGGTAACCATTGTTCTCTTTTTACAGTAAGCTTCTATTTCTGATAAATTGTATTTTCACCTTGCTGAAAAAGCAATAAAAATGGTTTTCGAAGTTTTTAATGAGACGAATCGTTTTCGGACATTTCCCAAAATATCTTCGAGGGTGTAAAATTGACAGGTTTTAAAATGATGACCGTTCTTATCTGGCGTGTTGCGACGTCTAGTCGGCAGTCCCAAAATTATCTATCATCTCAGTCCTGTTGAGACTTGAAAATTTTAACACGAAGAAAAGAGAACCTAAGAGAAACACCTTTTAAAACTGTCCAATTATATTTATTTCTGCATTTGCGTTACGTGTTGAGTAAATTGTTTGAGAGGTTTCGTTCTGATTTCGAGTAGCGAAATTAAGCAAATAAAATAATGTGAACGAAGGTGGCCAAACTTTGCAGAATTGAAACGGCTGGATTAAGTTCAGTGCGAAGGAATGTAGTCCTGTCGTGCATTCCATTGCACTTTGTCAGTAGTCCTTTCAATATGTGTCTGCACAACTGTCTGTGAGAGAATTACTCATGCAAATTTATTGATACATTTATATTTATGTAGGCAAAACAATTTAACTTGAAATAACAAACGCCACAAAGCATAGAGTCGAATTCTTATTATTGTATATAAAAACAAGTTCAATATTATCATCTACTGTTAAATTGGAGTATATGGATTTATTTCAATGTTACACCACGTGGTTTTTTTGTTTGGTTTAACTAGGACACCTCTCACTTTGTTCGGATCATCCATACAAATACTTAATTAATAAATAAGTTGTCAAATACCATTATATGAGTCTATTTTTTAATTATTGTATTTAAAAACTAGTTTGTTATTATCATTCACTGTCAGATTGCAGTTCAACCACACCACGTGGTTCAAATGCTTATTCTAAATGTGAGAAAAATCAACATTATTTTTTTCTGTTCAATCAAAGGTTTGTTAAGAAATTACATTTTAATCTATTCATTAACCATGTGTTTCTTATTGTTTGATATCATATGCATTAATTAGAATAACTACCTCGGATGATCCATCTAAATACTTTAATTTCTAAAACTGTCGAATTTCAATTTTATTATTTTCTATTCAATATTTGTTAATTATACTAAATTTACTTATTTAGAATCAAATATTTGCTTGAATTATTATCGAATCTTTATAACATTACTACAAACAGCAGAGCTATTTAGACTTCGAAGCGCACAATTATATTCGGCTCATTGTTAGATTTCAGGGCCTTAGGCTACTAATTTACAGAACCCCTGTAATGAATTTCCACTGAAGGGGAGTCTTTCAAAATAAGAGCCCGAAGCAGTACGCAGTTTGTGATTATATGACGATCACTATTAACAATGAACAGAAAAGAAAAACACAATAATATTCCCGAATTCTTAGAAGAGAGTTTTACGATTTTATGCTTGGCACTTTTTTTGAACAGACCTCTTTCGGTTCATTTGTCCTTTCATCTAACACAAGTTGTAACTTTTTCATTAAGACTATTATTTCGTAAAACGAAAATTAAAGTAAAGTGAAAAGTCATCACCTAAATAAAATGTATATTTAATCAATGCAATACTTTTTTAATTAAGATATTAGTTAACTTACTGTTAGAAAATAGAAATAACCGAAAACAATAGTTTTTTTTTGTATTAAGATCCTCAGAAAAGTCATTGTCATTTGAAGGTTATGGAATTTGGAGTGAATTTAAAGTAATGGTGTGAAATCAAATTCAAAAGTAATATAGAATAGATGAATGGTAAAATAATACTATATTTAAATTTTCATTGTGTTAATGCTGGTTGATTGATTATATGATGGCTTAGAAAACAATTATTATTAGAAATATACATAAATTGGGTATTCACCTTGCTGCAAAAGAAACAAAAAGGTTAGAAATTTTCTTAGTTACTGCATCTGTCCTTTTGTACAGACTTCTTTTGGTACATTTTGTGTCTTCAAAATTTACTAACATAATATATATGGTAACTTATGTGTTACTGCCATTTCGTAGATAAGTAAAAAGTTATATCATTCATATTGTATTTGTATTGAATTTATTGTACAAATTTTTGAACTTATTCTAGAAAGTAGTGTCTACCTTTTCGATGGTAGAGAGTTCCAGGCATGAAACCAACAAATATACACTTTCATCATTAATTAAGTTGCGTGAGATGTAAAAACAATTAAGAGTGTGATTTAAAAAAAAAGTGTACAAATTTCAGAATTTCTTTAAAAATTCGTAGACTTATCTATATTTCGTTATTCTTTTGCACAGAATAAAATGTTTAATTTAATGAATAACTAAATACTAAATCAATAGAATTTAAAGAAGACATTCCAAGAAAATATAGATTTATTGTATTTATAAAGTTATAAAATTAACATACTCTATTTTCCAAGCTTATTTTTTTAATGAAGTCATATCTATCATAACCTGATAGTAATAGTATATAAATTAACATAGTCGTAATAAATTGAATCAATTTATTATAATATACTTCCGCAAAATCGATTTTATCTTATAAAATAAATAATAATATTATTATAATAATATCTGTATTATTTCCATATTAGTTTTTTACTTCAACCAATTTGATTAATTGTATTCTGTTATCTCTGACATTGATAGATCTTTTTTCTTATTCTGCAAGAATAAATTAAAATGATTAAATTTTGCAGTAGGTGTAAACATTTTCTATCAATTAATTAATTTATTTAACAGAGAAGTAAAAGTCAAACGTGAATTTGAATTGAAGCAGCAGTAAAATGAACCGGTGACATTTATAAGTAAACTTATATAATTTTTGTTGAAAGTCTATTATTAAAAAGAAATATTTCAAAATATCATTGAATAGAAATTGAGTTTTAGATTCGGTAAATGTATGCAAATATATTTTCTATTAGGAAATCAATTTTGTAGTGTCGAGTATTTTGTTGTTGTATATTTCCAGTACATTTAATTTAAAGTTTTATCATAAAATTAATTATATAATTTAACTCGTATTGTGCGGGAATTCCGTTTCATCAGTACTGTTTGAAACCTGTGTAATTGTATACCGATAAAAATACTATTGTGTCATAAACTTTTAAGAATTTATTATTATTTTGCTTGGTATTTCTGTATTAAAAAGCCAATTCTTATGTTTAATAAAATTCTTAAATGAAAATGGATGTATCGGATTTAATTGGGAATTTATGAAATGTCTTCTAATAATTATGAAAGAGGTTTTGTAATTGAAATAGTCTCTAAAGAAACGTTGCAGAAGGAAGATTAAACTGCAATTGCAATAAATCGGCTTGGAGGAATCGTAAGATGGCAAAAATCGTTCGAATTAATTTAAAAGAAACGGCTTAATTAAATTTGAAAATGGTTGGACGGTTTGCAATTACTTAGGTATTGCATTAAAAGAATGAAGGAGAAGGATGAAAGAAAGGTAGAGGACGGCAACAACATACAAAAAAAAACGGTTGGTTGAGCATGGAATCTAATCGTATTAGGAGCAGAGGAAGGAAAAGTAGCGGCAAAATGAATATAGGTTGAACGGAGGAATAAATAAACAAGGGTTATGGGAAAAAGTGCGTTTGCATCGATACAAGTCGATGGTACATAGAAAATAAATAGTTTCCTATCCAGTGAAGTAATAAAATGCGTATACCCCAAAAATGGGTCTACCAGGTGTGCGGATGGCACTGAAGGAAGGTCTCAGCAAAGAGAGGAGAGCAGAAAAAAAATATTGAATTCGATTTCTTAATTCTTTCGTGTATTATCCTGGAGCGTTTCTAAAGATCCTGGACGGGACAATGAGAGTTTGCACCTGGTGATGGTGGCACCCCTCATGTGGCGAAACTTCTTTTGCTTCTTCTCTCCGCCGATCCGTAAAATGCCAAAAACTACTGAGCAAACATTATTTATCTAATCTATCGTTTGTTTGTTATGCGAGTCTTCAATAACTTTCGAAAACACAGTTTTTATCAGCGCAAAATATATTTCACATATTACAAGTGCTTATTTTATGTTGAATATGGTCGGTTTTTTTGATGTTTTGCCAGTAGAATAAATTGAATACGCCACGTAACGAATTCTACTTTTGTGTAATCTACATATTCGTTTATGTAATCGCTCATTTACAATGCGCTTGATTAACATTTCTAAAATTGGTCGAACTATTTATAAACAAGATTAACGAAAACAATGACAGAAATTTATAAAATTTCGTGCAAAATCAAATTGGTTATATTAGTAAATGTTTCGTAATGTAAGTTTGGCATAAATTAATTTATACTAATTGGTTGTTACGAAACAGAAAATTAAAAAAATATAATTGAAAGTGTGAAATAAACAAAGCTAGAAAAAAATATATGGGTTTATACTTTTTCTTATTAATGAATATTTTTTTGTCCTTTTTAAAGTCCTACGTATAAATTTTTTAAATTTATAGTAATTTCATTGAAAAATTCATCTCAAATTCAAAGTATTATGAGGGAAATAATGTTTTTGGCTCAATTTATGTCTATTATAAACACATGTTTACAATTTTTAACTTAAAAGGGCTAAGATATAATATTTATAAGGAAAAGCTTTGGTTATTATTTTTGTTTTAGGAATAGAAAGTTTTCTTGTCAATAAAATTCTTTAATTGATGCTGCTTAAAGAAATTTAGTTATACAAATTTATATTGCAAGGTTCATTTCAGTTCACACTATATGGAACTTACAAATATACTTATAGTGTATACGCTCAACACTCGTAGAAATTTACTAAGATTTTCTATCTACGAATTTAGTCTATTTACTAAATTTGGCAGATGTATGAGAGTTCTGTTCTTATGCAAAACGTAGTAATAAGTTTCCGCATTTAACCATAAATATATAGGAAATATCAAATTTATAGTACAAACTGAAGCCGACTTTTGAAGAATTCAACTTTTCGAAAAAAAATATAAAAAAAATTCCTTGCAACAGATATTTTTTTAAATTTCATTGATATTTATAACTATTGTATGAATATATTTTGATTTATTATGATTGTATGAATATTTTTGTGTTTTGAAAATTTATCTTTAAAATATTTTAATGTTTTAAAGTTATTCATTACAATAATTTTTCAGTTAAAAGGTAGATTCTTCTACTATATAACTATATTTGGGGTGGAGTGGAAACCATCAAAATGGACTATGACTGGAGCAGAACCATGGTACAGTACCATTTTTACCACTCCTCCTCAAACCATGCCGTTTCTATTCGTGCAAGTTGCTCTTTGTACCATCTCAGTACTCTCCCTAAATTTCGCAAATTGAGCAAAGCCCATTGAAAATAATAAACAATCAGGATATACATAAAATAATAAAGAAAACTCATTATTTGGATCAACATACCTGTGATATGTTTTGGGTGTACCATAAATATTGACAATTAATTTTACGAATCCAAATCCAAAATTTATACCTGTAGACAATTTATTTCGAAAATTTAATATATTTTTTAGTTTATTCCTATAGTAAATATTTATTTCTTGGATTATTTACTAAACCGTCTTGGAAGATTATATTACAGTATTTTCAAGAAAAAAGTTTAAGATTTGTTTCGAAAATTTCGTTTGAATACTTAAAACACATTTTTCATTAAATAAATACTTTTGCTATATTGATAAACTGGTTTTTAGATTTAAATAAATTTTTGACTTATAAATTTATATAAATAAATATTTATTTTAAATTAAGTTATTTCAAGCAGACCCTAACTTAAATCAAAGATAACATTTATGAGAAATAAAAAAATATCTAGGGAAATTAATATAAAGTTAGCAATCAATATTTTTCTGCTATATTTTTTTTGTACTAAAATTTGATATTAAAATATTGGAAAATTAAGCAGATAAATTATATTCCTTTTTTGAATGCTAATGAGTTAAAGTTAGTAATGTATATGTATATGTATATGTATATGTATATGTATATGTATATGTATATGTATATGTATATGTATATGTATATGTATATGTATATGTATATGTACAAATAGCCTCTGGGAAGGGAAATGAACATAATTATAAATATAAGGTACAGAGAGAGGAATCCATCGAAGTGTAGAACAATGTTGGTTTTAGAATTGTGGAACTCATTCAGGCAGTTATGGAGCGTGTTGTTAGGATGGCAGATACTGGTCAGGATACGAAGGAAGGAGCGTTCGGATACGGAGGGATTTTTCGAACCAGGGTTCAGGGTTTATAGATGGATGTTTGCATTAGGTTGGTTTTGCTGAAACTTCTTTTGAATAGTTAAGGTTGAGTTTTAAATCTATCAAGATTACCCAGGAACCACCTTGGTTGCCAGGTTATGATATACCAATTTAAAGAATTTGGAGAACTTGCATAGAAAAAATAATCCTTAAACCATGGCCGTAATATAAACATCAAAGAAAGGTTGAATTTTAGTCCGAAATAGCCGCGAGAACTATCCACATGAACCTACTGTATATTCGGAAAATTATATAACGAAACTAATTTTAACTGTTGTAGTTGAACAAAAGAGTTCCAAAGTTTGGAAAAAAAATAAGAATAGTTTGAACCAAGCCCTTAAAATTAACATCAAGGAAAGGTTCCCTTTTAGTCCGAAAGAGCTAATAACTATTAACGTGGACTTACTATATATTCAGAAAATTTAACCATTTTAATTGAACAAAAAAGTTACAATTATAATTGATAATTTTTTGCACTTTCTTTAACCGAATATTTTATTTTACAATCTATTCGAGTAAATGTTCGGTAAATATTGCGGTGGTTTGACAATTTTTAAATTGGTGTACTTTCCCAATGGATTCATTTTTGATCGTATTAATTCATGCACATTATTTTTTGGCTTTCGTGTAATAGTAATTGGTAAATAAAAGTGTTTCGGCGAAGGACCAAGTTGAGGTGGTAAAATAAGAATTCGTCGGCTTTACTAACTTTTATTATTCTGATCTCTCAAAACTCTATCTTTCAACTCTTTATTTTATTAATATGGCCGCCACATCCCAGTGGCACCACAAGAAAAAGCGTTAGGATTCCACCAGTTCTCTTCTCAGTAGACCTCTATACCTCTAGCAGACCTTTATATATTTTGACTGCATATTGGTACTAAACAGTACCTGGCTTGGTTCGGATTTGCTAAATAATTCAAAATTTTGAGAATTTTCAAAAATCCTAACCTGAAAACTAAATAACAAGTAAAAGCTACATAGGAAAAGTATTCAAATATTACTTGAATACTAAACATACAAAAAGTCAAGTATTTTCAGTATTTTTATGTATTAAATTGTTGTAATATAAATAATTTAAAAATGTGATTTTCTCAGAAGAAATTTTGGAAAGAATTTCCTTAATACCAACCTGTACACAAAAAAATCTAAGAACGTTAGAAAGAGGCAATATATTGTACAAATTACATTTTCTCAACATTATTAAATGAAACAGAATACAAACTCAACAGAAAACATTTTTTTTTTAGTTTATTCCTTACATGTAATAGGATAGTTTATAAATACATCTTATAGTAATTACTTATTTTTTGCATTATTTACTTAACCGTGTTGGAAGATTATATTACAGTATTTTAAAGAAAAAGTTTAAGATTTCTTTCCATAATGTTAGAAAAATTCGTTTGAATACTTAAAACACATTTTTCATTAAATAAATACTTTTGTTATATTGATATACTGGTTTTTACATTTTATAAATTTTTGACTTTTATAAATTTATATAAATAAACCTTTACTTTAAATTAAGTTATTTCAAGCAGACGCTAACTTAAATCAAAGATAACATTTATGAGAAATAAAAAATATCTATGGAAATTAATATAATTTTTTTGTACTAAAATTTGATATTAAAATATTGGAAAATTAAGTAGATAAATTATATTCCTTTTATGAATACCAATCATTGGTTAGTTAAAGTGAGTAATAT
Source organism: Nicrophorus orbicollis (assembly GCA_018845635.1). Classification (NCBI taxonomy): domain Eukaryota; kingdom Metazoa; phylum Arthropoda; class Insecta; order Coleoptera; family Silphidae; genus Nicrophorus; species Nicrophorus orbicollis. The sequence continues at coordinate 33,511 of JAFMTC010000480.1, forward strand.
TGAGTATATTTTGAAAAAATAAAGCAATTACTAGAATTCTAATATTTTCTAGAAAAATCTTAACGCAAACATATTAACTAAACTCCTAATAAAGAAGTAAGGAAAGCTGGAAGAAGTAACAACCATAGTTCGTGTACTTTTCATAATTTTTAAAAGTGTGAAATTCTACGTAATCAAAATATTCAAAAAGATAGCTCCTTCCAGTTAGTAAAAAATGAATAATAACCTGAAAACTAAATAACAAGTAAAAGTCTTCAAATATTACTTGAATACTAAACAAGTATTTTCAGTATTTTTATGTATTAAATTGCTGTAATATAAATAATTAAAAAAATGTGATTTTCTCAGAAGAAATTTTGGAAAGAATTTCCTTAATACCAACCTGTTCACAAAAAAATCTAAGAACGTTAGAAAGAGGCAATATACTGTAAAAACCACATTTTCTCAACATTATAAAATGAAACAGAATTCAAACTCAACTCAACAGAAAACGATTTTTTTTTGTCTGTGTCATTGATCATAGACAAAAGTAATACGCACAATAATGATGCCAAGTATATTGAGATAAATTCGTGAACACCGACATTGGCCCTGATTGTCTAACGTAAAGAATTTTTGCGAAAATTCGTTGGAAGGTTATGATCGTAATTAAACGCTCGAATCTAGCATATCTGTTGGATCTGCGGCCTTCGCTAGGCGAATTTCGTTATATCCGTTCCACTGTAATAATAAATTACAATTAGATAATGCAATTACGAGACGGCCTTCGATTCGGGAGGAACAGTTTCGTCTTCCAGAAACGACAGCCGCAGGTCGCAGCCGCATTTCGGATTCAGACACTCACTCCGCCCGTTTCGTAATAGGTGAAGGAACTTATTCTATTATTATATAAGGCTCCACCTAAATATACATATTTTTCGAGCCGGTTTCGTAGATAAAGTATCCATTTCCACGATTAGATTAGGACAGTGCCGGCTGGAGCATTGATGGTAGGACATTTGCTGCAGCGCCGTTGCTTTTAATTGTAGTACGCTCCTAATTTGCATGCGACTTCATTCAAAAATAATTTGTTCAAAGGCCGCTCAATTGCCCATTCAATGTCACAATTACACCACGCCGCAGCGTTGATTTTGCGACCATAACACCAACACACGAATTCACTCCATCAACAATTCAATTTAAGTCGAACGCAAATACACATCAACTACTTCTGTTTTTGTCTCTCTCTTATATTCTCCTCGATTTGTTTATTGTTGAGCTGCGTTCGTAAGAAATAATTGTTTAAAGTAATTAATTAGAGAGAAAGGGAGAGCAAAATTTTCAGACTCTCAAGAACACACTTTGAAGTCAATTACAATGGCAACGAAACCTTCATTTGATCTCCTCGCTCCAACGAAAACCGTACATTTATTTGGGCGAAAACGGTGATGAGCATTTAATTACTCGATGTTAATTAATTTTAATAAAGCGAACGTAATTAATTTAATTCCCTCGTCTGGATCAAAGATACCTTTTTAATATTGACTCAGCATTTTCATATTGTCAAAATGATATGATAACTTATTAATCGAATATTTTTATAGAATAATAATTACATAATGTATTGTTTCTTTCGACAACCTAAAGTTATTTTTTATATTGAATAATATAACGAGTCTTAATTTTTATTTTTATCCAAATTCTATTTTATGTTTCAAACAATAATATTTGAACAAAATAATTCAGTATTAGGCGAAAAGATAGTAATAATCATTTGCATTACGAGTACAATAAATTCAGTTTATAACAATAAATTTACATATAAATTTTAACCTAAGTACATCACGTCATGTTTCATTGTCTAATTAATTTGCTTAATGACGTAGTTAATTAATCGTTTTGTAAATATATGACTAGAAAGTAGAACTCGAAATGTAGACTTCAATAATCTAGAAATGTTATATATTGTTGATAAAATTGGCATATGCTATTTAACTTTTGAAGGCTAATTACATAAATATCCACTAGCAAATCGATTTTCTCCTGAAACATATAAAAGTTTTATAACCACTTACAGAATTTTATGCATATTAAAAACATTCATGATAATATCCATTAAACATAATTTATTTTCATATTTTAATTAATTTAATGGATTACATCAAAATATGTATACAAAGTAAGAAAATGCTATAAAACAAAAATTCAGACAGATATTTAGTTAAATATAACTAAATATTATCAATTTAATAAAGAAAACAGAAATAAAAAATGTAAATAAAATAACATAAATTAATTACATTTATAATTTATTTAAAAATGACCGTCAATTAAAAAAAAAACGATGACTCTAGCGTTTATAGATGAAAATCATGGTATTATAACAGAAGAGCAACCATGCGGCTCGCGAGCCACATGCGGCTCTTTGAAGGATTTGTAGCTCTCGATAAATGTATTCTAGTTCCCTTTTCATTTTGGTGCTATTATTTAAATACCGTTTTTGCATATTTTTTAAATACGTATTTAAATGCAGCTCGCGAAAAATTTCAAATTTTGAAAAATGGCTTTGACTATCAAGGAGCTTGCCCACCCCTGTATTATAATATATTATTGATATAAATATCTTATATAATATATACAACATGATTAAACTAAAGTATATACTAGAATTATAGTCGTGTATTGAGGATGTATGTTGACAGGTCATATCGTTGTTAAATCGTTGATGAGCAAAATTATAAATTTAAATTTTGTTCGAAATGTATATTTCTTTTACCTGACGAGGGACTACAAGCAGGGACCTTACATTCCCAGTAGGCAATTTACATCTTGGGAAAATAAAAATCCAAAGAACCCCTCTTTTGTACGGTAAATAAAATATAACTTCACAGGAAGGAAACTACCTAAACTTTCGTGAGTGAGCCTATACCGCAAAGTGTACTCTTTATTTAAAAGGGATTAAATAGTTCCTTAGTTTAATACAGTATAATTTCAGTATAAGTTTTACGTAAGATTCATTCAAGAAAATTGTTTTATACGAAACTATTATTTATAAATAACATGTATTATGTATAATAGTTAACAAAATTCATTGCATTTTTAACTATTGACCAGAGTGTTTTTGTCCACAGTGTAAATATTAAATCATTTGTAAACAAAAATATTAATTGTCTAAAATAAGGAATATTAAATTTATTAAATTATTAATTAAAATCAACTTTTTTGACAAGTTGACAATAATAAATGTATAAACAATTTATAAGTTAAAAATAACTTGTAATAATTTTGTATATATATATTTACATAACTTTTAGTAATACATTTAAGGCCGAAAAAACTGGATTGTTGCATGTATTATATTTAATTAAATAAATGAGTAATGATTAAAGTACATTTGTAGAAAACTAGTTTTTATGTAAACCTTGAATTGATACATTATTTTTATCATACATTTTAGTAATTTTATAGTAATAACCATTTTTCATTTTTGAAGTTGAGTGAAGGTCCATTATTTTGTGTGAAGTAAAGTTTATTTTCTAAAAAGTACAAATATTTATTAGCCTCATGTTAAAGGTGCTATCTGGCAAAAGGGCGTCGAAAACTCAAAAGTAATAACATTTTTAGCAATATAAGTCACATGGAGAGGTATCAATCGAGGTCTGGAACAATTTTGATTTTGGAATAGAGCCATTGGCCATTAGGAGGAAGGAACGTGCGGATAAGAAGACATTTTTCAAAATAGGGTTCTGGCATTGGGAGAGAATTTCTCCTTCTCTCCCAATGCCAATACCATATTCGAGGATTGGACGGCAGATGGATTTCTAAATGGATGTTTTACATTGGATAGATATTCCTGAGTTATGGAATGTTTGGAATCGGTAGAGGCGGGACCTTGTCTTTATTTTGGATTTGAGTTCTTTTAAATAGGAGTTAAGGTTGAGTTTTGAATCTAGCAGGATCTCTATATATTTCACGGAAGGCGACAGGTAGATGGGGAGGTTACCAAAAGTAATATGGGATGAAGATGATGAAATGATGATAGGGAACTAAAACTTTGGTTTTGGAATGATTTTTTTTATATAGGATCCCAAATTGGTTTTATGATGGCTTTATAGATAAGCAGTTTTTTGTCAACACAGGTAGACGAATAACTGCCCTTCAACCAATGCAACCTTTTTACTGTCAGTAATTTTCTTACAAATAATATTAATAAAATGTATTTCAGTTAATGCGATTTTATAGTAATAACCATTTTTCATTTTTGAAGTTGAGTGAAAGTACAATATTTTGTGTGAAGTAAAGTTTATTTTCTAAAAAGTACAATTATTTATTAGCCTCATGTTAAAGGTGCTATCTGGTCAAAGAGCGTCGAAACCTCAAAAGTAATAACATTTTTAGCAATATAAGTCACATGGAGAGGTATCAATCGAGGTCTGGAACAATTTTGATTTTGGAATAGAGCCATTGGCCATTAGGAGGAAGGAACGTTCGGATAAGAAGACATTTTTCAAAATAGGGTTCTGGCATTGGGAGAGAATTTCTCCTTCTCTCCCAATGGCAATACCATATTCGAGGATTGGACGGCAGATGGATTTCTAAATGGATGTTTTACATTGGATAGGTATTGCTGAGTTATGGAATGTTTAGAATCGGTAGAGGCGGGACCTTGTCTTTATTTTGGATTTGAGTTCTTTTAAATAGGAGTTAAGGTTGAGTTTTGAACCTAGCAGGATCTTTATGTATTTCACGGAAGACGACAGGTAGATGGGGAGGTTACCAAAACTAATATGGGATGAAGATGATGGTAGGGAACTAAAACTTTGATTTTGGAATGATTTATTTTTTAGAAGCCATTTGTTGTACAATGATAAATGTTCAATATTTAATGTTAAAGGGCGTCTAATCTATTACAAAACCATATAAAGTAATAAAATTATTAGCAACTTTTATTGTCATTTGTAATAAAAGATGATGGATAACTGTAAATTTATATATTTTATTGCTTATTAATTTTACTAATTTTTGTCTATTTACAAAACAGATTTTTCGAAGTTAATATTTCTTTCCAAAGCTCAACTGTGCTGTTCAATAAATCATTTAAATTAAATGATTTTTAGAAGCAATTTTGCAACTTTATTTATTACTATATATATATTATGCAATAAACATTTAGACTATACCAAAAAAAATATATGAACATACTGTACATTTTTTAACAGTTCATCAAAATAATAAATCACTTTCTTTTTGAACGCAGACCAATTGTAATGCTTATTAAATCTAAATCATTTATTTTCAATGCTTTTTAGAAGCAATCTGTAGTTTGCACAGATGATTTGTGCAGCTGTAACATATGTAAATATAATAACACACTGCTTGTATAATGATAAATAAGTCGTGCAATAAATATACAAGTTGCACAAAATTTATATTTATGGATATAAACCAGTGAATGGTTGACTTTTCAATATGTACCCGTTTCAATTAATTCGTAGAACGATCTGCTAAAAGTTATGTAATGTCATTGGCATTAAATTATAATATTGTAGCCTAGTTGAGTTTATTGAAAACATAGAGAGAAATATGTTTAGCACTTTAGTTTATTCAATAATTTTACTCTTCTTGTTATAATTACTAGTTTATTATTGGTGATCGATTATTTTTGACATCACTAGTCATTAAATTTATAACATTTCTCTCGATAAAATAGAAATTGATTGTAAACTTTCAAAATCATAATATTAATATTAAAAGTAGCTAAAAATTTTCGGTAATAATTTATTTATTTGTGCTGAACACTGTCGTAAAGTTAAAATTCAAGAATAAAATCTCATTCATCGTAGACGTAATAATATAAACACGTGTCAGGAACAGATTATTGTTATATAATATTCTCAGTCCTTTTACTTTTATCAAATATAACTATTTAAGGTTTATATTGCAGAACTCTTTCTAAATTTTATATGAATTTTTAAAATTATATTATTTATTAAATAGTTTATATTAAATCTCTATTCAATAAAACTCGAAAGTACAGAAAGACCTATGGTCAATAGCCCAGAGCAGCTATATATATATAGTATTATAATTTATTTACTTTATATTACTCTTTTTTTATTAATTTATTTACAAGTGATCTATCTACAAAATTTAATAAAAAATAGATAATAAGCTACAATTATATCGTATCGGGGAAAAAAATAAAATAAAAATAAAGAAAAATATAAATATTGGAGATTGACCCAACGATCAAACTCCACTAATAACTAAAATGAAAAGAAGAAAGACTAACAAAAAGAATCATCGTATTCACACGTATATATCTATTGACAAATCAGCAAAGCTACCAGGAAGATGTGGCTTAAATCGCTTCAATCTTTGTCTGTGGGAGTCTGTGTTTGCAAGGTCGGCAGCGAGTTGATTTGGATGATCGTTCAGCCGATGTTGATAGTTAGCGATTACGATTGACACCTCTGTATTATGTATTAGTGGTATTGGCGTATCCCCAAAGTTGGATTCCATAGGATCCCAAATGGGTTTTATGATGGCTTTATATATAAGCAGTTTATTGTCAACAAAGGTAGACGAATATCTGCCCACCAACCAATGCAACCTTTTTACTGTCAGGCCCAGCTGCTTCCTCTTTGTTCGTATGTACTTCTTCCAAGTGAGACGTCTGTCGAGATGCATCCCAAGGTATTTGCCATCGCCTGCTTGTGGCAGGGCACAGCCATTGAGTATCACAGGAGGGTAAGTTTGTCTAAGTGACATGGACTGATTTTGTTGTATTGGCCCTAATTCTCCATCTCTTGAGCCAGTAGGCAATGTCATCCAAGCTTCTCTAAAGTTTTTGAGAGGCCACTATAGAGTCCTGGTGTGATGCCATAACCACAGTGTCATTAGCAAACGTGCTGAGAACTGGGAAAGTCGGCCGTGAATATAACATATAGTAGAGGTCCACAGACGCTTCCCTGAGATATTACTCTTTATTGAGATTATTTTTTTGTAGTGTTATTATTATTTAAATTACTATAATAATAATTTTCATTTCCCATGCTTCCTTTCTTAAAACTTCTATCCAAAATCTTCAAAACTTCCTCTCCACATCCTTATTCTTGTACAACAAGTGGCGTCTAAAAATAAATCCCTCCAAAACATTTTTTTCTCTCCCGCCGCATTACATCAGCCTCACCCCATATTACTTTTGGTAACCTTCCCATCTACCTGTCACCTTCTGGGAAATATAGGAAACATCCTAGATCCAAAACTCAACCTTAACTCCTATTTAAAAGAACTCAAATCCATAATAAAGACAAAATCCGGCCACTACCGATTCCAAACATTCGACTTTGGTTTCCCCCTTCTCTCCCAATCCCGGAATACTGTTCTGAAAAATATCTCCGTATTCGAACGTTCCTCACCAGTATCCGCCATCGAAACACACGGTTCATAACCTGCTCAAGTCCAAAACTAAAATTGTTCTAATGCTCGAGAGGCAGGGCGGGTCGAGCAAGAAAGACGCCAAGTCAGACTACTTCAGCAATGGCAGGAAAAATATAAAACGTTTGAGAAGGGTGGCTGGACTTGACGCCAAATCCAACTTTCTAGTCAGGCCCTCCTAGACATGGATTCTTCGTCGCGAAGAAGGTGGATGATAAGTGTTGCTACTGCGAGAAAGATGACAGCCCAGACAATCAACATTGCAGCGGTGTACCCGTAATCCCTATATAAGTTTTCCTCTCCTCTACAAAAAAAAAACTGCATAATTTCCATGTAAGTGTACTTATTATATCTTTAATTGTTCCTCTTATCAAAATTTCTTGTAGAAATACTCAACATAACTAAAGTACGTAGTTCTGTATAATATTTTATTTTCTTTATACATTTTTGATTATATTAGATTTTTTAAAATCTTTATATATTTTCTAGATTTTTCTAAAACACAATTTATGAAAAAAAAATCATTTCATATACTTTTTTCTCTATTATTCGATTAAGCAGTAATATTTATGACTAAAATAAAAACTAAACATATGCCCATTGTATGTATTAACGTGTATGAGATACATGCATACAATGACTACGTTTGATAGCATAGTTTACGTATTAACGTCAGTGCGCTTATTTTAAATTATATGAAAAAGTGAATTGATTTATATTGAAATGTATTGTCTTTATTTAGTGTACAGCTATTATTAGGTTCAATAACTAACGGAAATATATAGACATAGTGATTTTCAAAAAAGTGTGCGTATATTCATCAGTATGTTTAAGTATACCAAAAAATGAATTAATTTCTGATGAAATTAACTTTCATTCCATTAGCGTACAAATACCTATATTTTGAACTTTAAGTTCCAACTGTACTTTCAATATTTATTTAGCTGTTAAAAGCCTATAAAAAAATCATACTTATTTCTTGAAGATTTTATTTTTCTGAATGCTAATTTTCTAACTTATTCTAATTAATTATTATATAAGTATTAAACATTTCATAAATTAGTTGCATGCAACTCATTGATGCTATTTAAATATAATAATTCTTATAATAAAATTAATTAATTTTAAATTCTGAAATTACAGAATGACTTCGGTCGTTAGCCATTCGACCCAAGATGTTGCAATAAATAATAGAATTGTTGAGTTAATTGAATTCTAAAAGTCAAATAAAGAAACAAGTTGAGCAGATTAAGTGGTAATCACCTATCCAAGTGCAATACATTAGATGCATTGCTTAACTACCCGGAGATGTTAATAATGTCGCAATAAAAAACCGTCTGGCGTTCAATTTTCTCTCATGAAACATGCAACAAAGTGGAATCCACAAAAAGGACATTATTTTTATCCGCGTGAGAACTCAAGGTGGAACTAAATGTTTGCCGTTCGTTATGCATGTGTGTATGTGCACATATTTTTTTCTCCGAGTTTTATTTTTTATTTAGTAGGAAGCGTGTGATAAGGATGATAAATACATTTAAGTCGAGTGTCATTGCAATGCCAACTATATTCGCATTTTCAGTTGGCGTCTATGCACTCGGTGCGAATAACTAATGCAAATGCAGATGTTTGTTTATTTAGAAAACATTAAATATGACTATCTGTTAGTACGCAGTTCGCGTTCACAAAGCATATTTACTAGCAATGCTGGCAACAGAAAAAAAGATGCGAAGTTACAGTGCATATATCATTATATTATAAATGAGTTAATAAACAACTGACCAATTATTTCTCTCTAATTGAATTGAATCGCAAAATGTAATAATGGACTCATCTATTATTTGGTAAATGAATAATGGACAATGAACTTTAACTATTGGAATCGGGATCCAGGGTGGCTTTCCAGCCAATTAATTTAATGCTAATTACTGTAATCTGAAATTGCAACAGTGGTCTTTATCGACCACCCGGATTTACGACTTTTCAGTTAGTTATTCAGTTCGGAAATACTGAGCAAAACAGTAGCTAAATTAAATTCAGAATCCTTCTGTTTCTATTGTCAACAAATATTTTTAAATATACAAAGTTCGAGCTAAATGCGTCACTGCCGTTCATTCACATATTCAAAAGCATGTGGATTAGATGTTTAAGGCCAGAAAACAATAGGTGTTTTATTAATCACCTTATATCCAAGGCTTCAACAATTATTTATGTTTCACAATTGTCTATTTTACTCAACACTCGTTTATAGAATTGTATAAACTATGATTATTTCATTTTAGTTTGAGTTTTTAACATCAATTTAAGACAACTTTAAGTATAATTTATTTATGATTCGGTTTATTGAGTGCTCATTAATATTTATTAAGTTGTCTTGAGAATATTAAAACGAATACAACTTGTAGCATTTACAAGTTGGAAGTAGATTCCCATGAAATATTGCTTTTCCAGAAAAGCGTAAAGGTTCTTTACAATTTATTCATACATTTTTTTGCACCTTTATTCTATGAATGAAATTCCCTATTGGTTTCGATTCCCAAGTGACAAAATTTTATTTTAGTTTCCCTAGTGACAAAACCAAATTTACAATTTTTGGTTTGTATACTTTAAAATTTTTCTTTAATACACTTCTACAAACTACATTTAAAAATTTGCAAGAATACAATTATATATTTCTTTTCGTTGCATTTTTGCTCTCTCATTATATTGTTGTCATAAATATTAAAATATGAAAATCTAAATTTAATATATTAATAATAAATCTTCGCTTTCTGAAGAATTTACCTACACTGTTTTATTTTCTTCTTATTTTGAGAGGCTTCAAGAACCAGCAAATTATGTACAGATTGGAACTAATCTAATTAAGTAATTACTCACGAATGAAGACCTCTCAAATGGAAATTGAGGAGTAAGTGAAAATTCAAGTGGAAGAGCATAATATAATAATAAAGATCTCCGTATAAAAATAAATATTTATGTTCAATATAAATACTCTTTGAATAAATTGTAATATTTAATATGAAAATTAATTTTGATATGAAATCAGTATAAAATATGTATATGAGAATTCATATTACAAAGTTTAGGCTTTCATATCGAGCGTGCACGAAAAGTTGGCCTTTGAAATGAACGTAATAATGGAACGCATGTTGTGTAACAGTTGGTTATTTTATTTCGTCATTTTGGATAACTTATTGCATTTAAACAAAGAAAACAATAACATTGAAATAATGAGCGATACTCCGAAAATCGTCGAACAATGTAAATAGAATTATGCATAAGTCAGTCATTTAGCGATTCGTGCAATGTTTTTATCGCTTACATTGAACTTGTAAGAGATAATATGAATTAATACAGAATAATAATTGCTTCGTTAATTATAATAATATATTGACAACTTTGGAAAATGGATATTTTTATATTCGAAAATCCTTCGGTTGGAAATGGACAAATAAATAAAAATATAACATTACTAACAATAATAAACATTTTTTGTCAAGAAAATGTAATACAACTATTGGTTAGCACGACCAAAGCTATTGACCAATATTGATAAATATTGGCAACATTATTGGTACAAAAATAGTATACAAAAAGTGAATAAATCAATATTTTAACTTTATAACATTAAATAAATTGTGACTTTACTTAAAAAATTGAACAAGAGTTTTGTAAACGAATTTAAATAATAATTAGTTTCAAATTTTCATAATTTAGATCAGAATTTTATACCTAAACAATTAAAAATAAAGTTAGATTATATATAAACTCAATTCTAACGTTACGTTTCCCACTAGACGACTTCTATCAAGTACAATAGTCATTCCGCACCCCATAGAGTTGCCTACCATTTCACCCTACATCGAATATAATAGAAAATATACGAATGTATAAAATCGTTAATTCTATTTATATTGTATTTAAAATAACATATTTGAATGATAAAATATTTGATTTTGTAAAATTATTATTACATTATTAATATTAATCATTTTTATTGTAACTGTGAACGAAGAAAACAGAATTAATACCACCAAAGGGCCATTCTGCCTTATCACATTATTATCACAACACGGAAATAACTAATTTATTTGTTTGTAGAAGATATTTTTATTCTTAATTTGACTTCTAACAATTTTTGTACGAAAGGAAGAAATCAGCTGTTTGCTTTTTGGTTAAATTTGTGGCCAATACATTTATTGAAATATGAAATTTTAGATCAAAAAATATATTTTTTTGAAAAAGTATTATACATTTTCGTAAAATAATTCCAACTTGTTTATTTTCAATTGGAGATTCTCGATTTAAGAAAACAATTATTTCAAGGTTAAAAAAACGCATTTTTCTCTATGTATTTTTTTTATTATTTTAAAACGATTAAAGAGTACTATAGAAAAACAAAAAGATCATGTTTCACGAAAATATATTCATAATCATAATTTATTGTTTATTTACGTATTACTTTTTTTATAAGGTAGTATCATGATTCACGATAATAAAAAAACATATAACCTAAAATCACCCATAACTCTGACGGTTTTTCTAAAAATTCAACTTTTTGTTGTTATTATATCCATGGTTATTCACACGATGCACGTTTATTTGTACAAGGTTCTTAAAATAACAAGATTTACAACCAGTGTAACTCTTTCTTTATGTTTCTTTTTAATATTAATTATTATTATTAATTATAAGCCGATTAGATTATTAAAAATATAAACAAAATCTGTGGTTTAACCTAAATGTATTTGTTTATGGATAATAAAATAATAATCAAACAATAACATTAGTTGTATTTCGGTTAACCTCAGCGAACCTTGAAACTCTGGCTCGACCTATTCAAATCAATTCAATTTGGAAATCCTTGTGGTCAGTGTTTCGGTATTACGAATAATGTAGAATCGTTTGACCAATAAAAGTTATTGCACCTAGAGTAACCTAGAGAGCACCTAGAGTAAAGAAACCATTTTCATTGAGACAAATGGGATGAAATGAGAATTACAATTTAGTTATATATATATATTATTGTATACATTCATATACTTGTACAAAAATGTATTTATTATTAATTCTTTAAATACTTTGCAATAGATTCAGATCATCTATTTTAAATTATATTTTACACTTAATATAGATTTTGAAGTTTTAATGTTCAACTGCGTTTTTTCAATTGTCCATATTTTATTGATACTAGAAAAAACACGTTCTGTTCCTGCATTTCTTTGTTCCTGGAAGGGAGAGCGCGAATTCCACAATTTTCAAAATATTTTGATAAGGAATGTTATTCTGTTAAAAATGAAGGAATAACTTCGTACATTTTTTTGTCTGTATCCACATTTACACACAAGCAACATTGAATTTTTTCATCTGAACATATCTTTTTACCAATGACACCTCATCAAAAAGATCATTTTTGCAAATAATATTTTTTGGAAAATGGTTACTAATATATTCAAAATATTTTTCCACATATTCCCATAAAATCTCCTTTTTTAATGTCACCTAATATTTTTTTTAATATCTTCGAATTGAACTGTCCATTCAAGATATTCCAAGCAGTTTTTATAAAAAAATTGAGATGTTCCAGAAAATCAGGTTGTTAATGGCACCTTGTTCTTCCAAACTAGTGATGTATTTTCGATTAATTAAAAGAATGTAATCGTTATCAATTCTTTCTCGTAAATTTACAATAAGAAATGCAGATATTTTCTAAAAAGCGGGATTTGTTTAAATCGGCGGGATGTGGGACAATCGACCAATAAAACAGGACTGTCTCGCCAAAATCAGGACGTGTCACTTTAACCTAGAGTTATGCATCCTAATCAAATTTGTATATTATCCATTGGCCAACGTTTTTATAAGACACCAATCAGTTTAACAACACTTATATATTCTTGCGTAATTCGGAAGCAAAAATTTATATAAGCACTCGATGTTAGCCATTTAATAATAACGGCATCTAAAGCCCCGGGTTTGCAAATTTGGAGCGTCCTAAATCAATTATAAATGATCTTAAGCGACTTGAAGTGATTAGATCGATTCGGAGCGATAGCTTCTGGGAGCCGGGTTTAGTGAAATTTAATGAAATTCATAATCCGAGCCATCGCCGAAATTGCCTGTAATAGAAATTTCTATCGAGACAAACCAATTTGTCGCATTTTTTATCTAATCAATTGTCATCATGATTTCATAACTTAATCACTTATATATTTTAAATTACATTATAGAAACTGAATATTTTTGACTGAATAAGGAAAATCTTCAATCAAAAATAATCATTATTTATCTATAAAATAATACTTATTAAATCTTCTTGATAAAAAGAAAATGTTAAAAGGACGAAACATTCCTAGTCGAAAGTTTTATATATTTTTCTGTGTAGCTAAACTCAAAAATGTGATATTCAAAGATTTTCAAATATAGATTTTCAAAAATGAAATTTGAAGCTCTTAGAATATAGTAAGCACTCCACAGAGGGATCTGCAACTGTTGAGAGTCGACAGAAAAAGAGATCGAATGCTGAATGAAAATTTGTTTAAATACCTTCCGTCAGAGCCCCTTCCCCGATATTCCATCCGTATATTTCATTTTATCCAGATGGCAGCATGGATCATGCTGCCATCTGTATATTCAACCACCAAGTATTTAAGAATTTAAGAACTTGGTCCTTTGTCAATGTTTAGGATTCACATGAAATTTTGGGGCTACGAAAAATGTTAGAATTAAAATTCAAGAAACCTTGCTTTGTTTCTAAGTTATCGTAATTTGTTACTTATCTCTAGGCAATGGCCTAGTATATGCACTGTATATAAGATAATTGTAAATAAAAATACAGATGAAATAACAAAAAGAAATCTAGTGAAAGCATGGACTTTTAAAATTCTGTACAAATGCGCGTTTGCATATGCGTGTTTTTTTGAAAATCCGACAAGTCTTTCAGGAAATTTTAATAGAAATTACATTGTGCAGAATATATTTGGGACATGATGCATCGTTCTTTTCAGTCGGAAAGGAGCGCGATTGTTCATTCAAGAAATGTGCGCACAAAAGCTCTTTAACCACCCGACCATTTATTCTTTCCACTTCTTCTTCTTTTTTTTTAAACACATCCGTTCCTTTTTTCTGTCCTCTGTTTTTCATTCGGTATCCTCGCAAAAAAAGGTTGTCGCATCCAATCATAACATTGCAGATTCAAAAACGCAATAAATGTCTTCATTATCCGGACATTCCCATTCAGGTCTTCAAGACGTACATTATTTTTTTCATTTCAGATCTGAGTTTTTTTTGTTTGTAATGTCACGAGATTTACTGAAAATTCAAATCCATTTTGAATTTAATCTTGTATCAAAACATTTTTTTTTAATAAACTTCTAAGAATTCTAAAGATTTAACAAATTTTATGAATATTTCAATATTACAAATATTTTCATAAATACATTTATTGTAATAACATTTATAACAGATAAAAAAAAGAAAGTAAGAAAACAAAATATATTAATACAAGACATTGAACTAATCTAAAAAAAAAACAACTGCAATTAGTTTTTTTTAACTCTTTTGTCTATTGACCACAATTTTTCCGTCCTAATTTAAATTAATATATTAAAAATATTGTAGTATTTAAATAAAATTCAAAGTATTTTTTAACTGCACAAAAAATAAATGATTATTTTAATAATATTTTTAATCTAATAAATTTCTTCTTTAAGATTAATGATTCAATAACATTTATGCACCAAAAAATGCATATGTACTTTTATATTATATTTAAACAAAGTAACAAAGTTGTTTTCTTATAGAGAATAAAGGTTTAATTATTTCATCTTCCACATTTTCTAAATGTGAAGTGCTGTAATACAGAAATGCTCATAGAAATTGATATAAATTCAATTTTTCATGTTTGAAACTTATTATAATAACTATTTTTAATTACTTTTTATACATAATTTCAACATATTTGGTAGCTCAAACGAATTTTGAATTCGTAAAAGAAATTGTACTTAATTTTATACGAATTGAAAATTTCGAAAATCAAATTCAAATCAACCTAATACATTTTTATGTACATTTGTCTATAATTTGTGTGTGTATTAAATATATAAATCTGTAAATTCGACTTTGCTATAAAATTTTAATAAAATATGCATTTATCTTTTTTACTGAATAACGAATGGAACAAAGATATAATAATATAAAAAACTTTTTTTATATTTCAGTTATGTTTACTTATTATAAAGTATAATAGTTTATTGAAAATAAATACAGTAATATTCAAAAGGAAGTTAAATAGAGTTAAAACATTAAAAAATAAATTTGTATTACATCATTAAAATGTAGTTTGATCAAAGATAGAGTTATTTCCAAAGGGAAGTGGATTTGCAAAAATAAAATAAAAATCCATTTCCGACGTCTAACTAACAAAGAATTTCTTGTAAGTTCTTATCGATAGACTTTGCATGAAATAAATGGACTACATTATTCATTTGCACCATTTTTTTCCTTCAACTTTGAAGTATTAACAACAGAGAGAAAATGTGTAAGTATATACATTGTATGCGTGTATATACGTGTGTGTTTGTTCGTATTATATATGTATTTAAATGTGTGCAGGCTAACAACCTTCGGCTGCGCAAACTCCCGACGCAATCGTAAATATGTTTCCTTTTCGGTTTGTTGTTCTGATAAACGCCGAAGTAGCTAAATAATAATAAAAAAAATAAAAACAATAGCAGTTCCTTAAACATTGGCTATGGTTCAGTTTCTTCAGGTTTGGCAAGCGAAGTTGTATCGGTGAAAAGAAAAGAAAGGGAAGAAAAAAAGGCGAGAGACGTGAGCGGGGTTAATGAATGTTGGAAAATTAATGGGCGCATTAAAAAATAATATTTAATGTGCGTCGGTGAGGTCACCGGAAGTGTATCGCAGTGGTCTCGGAATTTAAGATGCTTCATTGTCTGTGGACGACGGTTCGTCCGAATCTTCTCATCACTTTTCCGGAATGGAAAAATAGAAGGAAACGTCCGTTTGGCCTACCATGGTAGTTAGGTACACCTATGCAACAACACGTGTTGTTATCTGTTATTTTCTTTGTTTGCCTATTTTATGTAGAAATTCGTTGGAAATCGTAGCAGTTGGATATAGGTGCATGTGTGAGAGCGCTCATGGATGTATCTGCATGTAAAGGACGTGGTTGGTAGGGGGGAAGAACCTTATGTATATATTTTGTATATAATAGAGCGAGAGAACTAAGGTTCAAAACTCACCGCCCGGCTTTTGGGTTGGCGCATGCGCCTTGATGGGAATCTTGCGCACATGGTTCTATCCAACACGCTTGTCGCTTAAATTTCAGTCAGTTCCAAGCAAGCAGTTCGAATACATCTGCTTGATAAACACAATAAACTATTCGCCCCTTAAAAAATATTTAATAGTATATTTTTGTACCAGTGAAGCGCTTTTAATACTTAAACGTGGTTTTTATTGTATTTATAAAAACTTTGCGTTCAGTCAGAATCTTATTAGAGGAGAGAGTAAACACGAAAGATAGCAAGGAGAGAGACATTGACAAAAAATAAAAAAATATCGAACTAAACACCTATATATATATTTATATATATATAGATAGATAATTTGCCGGGCAATCGCCGAATTTTATGTGTGTATCTCAAAAAGAACTTGCGACAATCAGTCAAGGATTTATATTGGAATCGAGAGGGTGTAAGATTGCAGCCAGAGACCTTAGACTGTGAGGACTGTTTTTTTTAATTTACTAAAAACGCGAGCAGACGAAGATCGGCAGCAATCATTTCGAGTAGTGAAAATATGCCCGCTAGTTTCTTTGAAATGGATCGTACCAATAGCATCGGCGACGATAGAGCCTTGCAGTTGGCTTTGGAGTTGACGATGATGGGTCTGAATGATCCGCTGTCGTCGGTGTCCGAGCCTGATAGCCCAACGGATCCGCTCGTCTCCTTCGTAAGCCCATTGACCAACCTAGGTCTCGACGAGGTTCGATCTAAGAAATCGCAAAACATGACTGAATGTGTGCCGGTGCCCAGCTCCGAACATGTGGCCGAGATCGTTGGTAGACAAGGTAAGCACTTTTGAAATTTATTAGTTATCTTTATATGTGTATATATCAATGTTTGTATCAAATAAGAATCGTAGTGTATTTGCATTGAAGTACGGAAACGCCGACAAACTAAAACGAAAAAACAGGCAACGCACCGACATTAGTCGGTTGAACGTACGGGGGAACGCGCGTACGTCGGGGCAAAACATGACCATGCCTCGTTATCTACGGATTCGAACGGAAACATACACGTTTTGTAGTCGGCATCTTCTATTTATAAATGACGTAAATTTGTGTACGATCATATCGGATTTGGATTGTTGTAGTCCGGGCTGATCATCGATGGCATGCGATGCGATAGGGACTGGGTAGTAGACATTCGATCTTCTTCATCCGCAGGATGTACCCACACATTCCTCGCCGACGATGTGGTTGAATGCCGATTCCTCCCCCCTTGTTCTTTTCTTCTCTTTTTTTTTCTCTCCTTCATAATATATATTCCACGAGGTGTCCCGCATGAGTCAATGGCAGGAAGTTGTGTGAATATATTATTCAGACGGAATGGAAACCGCGCAATTCTTCGCTTCATTCCTTCACTTCAAGCCAAAACTATCGATTCTCCATTCCATCCCCCTCAACTACAGCTCTATTTACCACACTCTTCTTTTTCGCGATGACGTAACTCCCCCTAAGGGGTTGCTCCTCTCCTTTATATACATCCATATACTATATAATATACACATCTATATATACGTGCGACAAAAGGGAGGCCAACGAGCGAGTATATTATTTCCATTCTTTTTTCGCTGCGGCGAAGCGAAATTGCGGACGCGCAAAAATATGTAGAATTATGTATTATTAGTGGCGCGCTGAGAGCAAAAAACCCGGCCTGCACTACTACCAAGAGTTCAAGGCTACGCTGCCATAGTACAATACCTTTTCAATGAATTCCGACTTAGCAAATATCTGTAGTATTCTCCAATCCGCAATCGAATAGAAAAACACGCAACGCCGGAAATGCAAGTCAATTAACTCGAGAGTAGCTCAAATTTACGACGAGGGCGTTAAAGAAGAAGCGAACATCAACCTTCATTATTTTTCGGCTTTTTTTTTGGTTTTCTACAGCGATTCGAATGCGTAGCAACATGTGAATACAGCCGTAACAGTTTTCTTGACCTTGTCTGGGGAGATTCAAGGCTGCACCATGGTTTCTTTCTCTCTTTAACACAGATAAACATATCTGTTTCCTCTTCGTGGTCTATCCTAGACGCAATTCACTTTTGCCTAGTTTTGTTTGTTTAAACGGCTTTGTCAGAATCGATCGGTTTTTACGTTCAGCAGAACTCGAGTTGAACGAACTGCTATTGCCAATGGAAATTTCAATCCTACTGGAATTGCAATTATTAAAAGCAAACACATATAGAAACGGATGAGACAACGCCAAAGCATTAATTGATAGTAATTAAAGTAATTGATCAACAATTCATCATTTACATTTAATCGATTCGAGCTTCCGTTTAGATATATTTATTACCGAATCCTATACTTAATTTATGATCTTCTAAAGATTAACGTGAACGTATATAGTAGTCCTCGTAAATCTTATATAACAATGAAAATTTTACAACTGGAAGTTGTATGTTTAATTTAATAATATAAATAAACTCAGTTATATTATGTATTTCGTTTCGTTTGCAGTCTATTAAATTGTATAATGCAATACTAAAACTACTAAGTAAACAAATAAACAATACGCAAAGAGAGGTGTAAGAATAAGAGTATCTGCAAAAGTACTTATCCTTGAACTTGCTAAGAACAATGAATTAATCATAACCTTGCTTGGAATTAAAGAAGTAATTGAAAACTGTAATAGCCTTAAGCGCCATTTCGCTGTGCGATTTTGATGACGGTGATATTTTACTCGTGCTTTGTAAAAAAAAATGCAACCTCTGTAAAATGCAAAACTGGATTCCGATTGCATTTTTGAACCGGACGCTGCAAAAGTATTTTTTCTTGTTATCGTGTTTTAAAGCTGTAATAACATGCGGATGGCTATTGACCTAGGTTTTTCTGTTTGCTTAAACCATAACCAAAATGTTTGACACCCAATTTATCTAATTGAATAACTCGGTTGCGTATACTCTTAAGTTACGCAATTTTCGTAGCCATTAATCGCGTTTCTCTTCCATATTTGCATTCATGTTGACAATTTGACATTTAATTTGATCTATATGATTTATTCTACGAATTTTCTACTATGATCTAATATAACAGCAATATTGTTATTTATTCCTTTGTTTTATTTCATAAAATATTTCTTATGCTTAAAATTAACTAATAAAAACTTTTTTTCCATAGTTGATACATTTTTTCCTCTAGACAGTTTTACTAAAAATTTTAAAATATTTCATACAGTAATTAATGCTATAGAAACAAAACATTAATTCTAGGGTTATTGACCAAAATGATACAATTAAAAAAGACAACATTGACGTTTATTTTTTTAATGAGGAATTCGTTTCTTCCTCTAATCAATTACCAATTTGATCATTTTATTGCGCAAATCTAAAATTTCACCTCCAAATTTTATATAGAAATTTTCTTAATCAAGAATATTTTTTTAAATAATTAAATATTTGTAAATTAATGAATGAATTGATTTGTCTATTGTTTTTTTTTTCATACATAATGAATGCATTTGATGTGGCATTTTCAATTATTCGTTTATTGTTTGGTAAACGAAAATGTTAAACTGCTTTGTGTATAGTAATTAACAAAATGTTCATTCATGCAGCAATTTATTTATCTATTGTTACTTACTATTATAAAAAGGGGCATTGACAGTTTTGGTAATTCTTTTATTGTCCTTACATTTAACAAATTCTGAGTTGATCATTAATTAATGCACAAAGTGAAATGTATTGTTTATACAAAAACAGATAGATGTTTTATTGTTTTTATAAAAAAAAATTCACCCAGACCTCGCTTTACGTACCACGAAACTTGGCCGCAGAGCGAAAAGCCGTATAACGAATCAATTATTGCGCTTGCGCAAAATTGGCAATATGTAGATATATCGACATTGAAAGTTTTTTTTGCTGTTATAGCGAAACATTTTAGGCCGTATATCGAAAACGTGCCTTAATTGAAGAGAGCCGTTATAGCGAAATGCCGTATAAGGAGCGGACGTATAGCGTAATAAGTTTTTATCTTAGATAAATCACAAAATAATATGTGCATTGAAATATGATATAGTTCTCAACCTATCTCAACAATGAATGTTCATTAGATAATTATTATTTTTTTTTAATAATTTAATGCTAAATCAGTATGATCTATTCAATTTTAAATATTTGCAATTATTTTTAATTTGAAATAAATAATAATTATATTTATGTATCAGATAATAAAACAGTATATATTCATACAATGACAATTTTTTTCCGGCCTGTTATTTACTATATACTTATTGTAATTGAAATTTATTAATTAAATATATAAATTCAAATGATATTAACTATAAGTTTAATAAACTTTAATATTACAAAATAAAAGCGAATGTAAGTATGATGATATGTAAATTAAGATGAAGAATAATTGCTTTTCGAATAGTCTTTAGGATGAGATTAATTAGTGCAACAAAGGATTGAGTGGTTTTGGAACTGCTCGGAGCCGCCGCTCTCCCATCTTTCTCATTGATGTTAATTAAGTTTTCGGTTTATCTAAACTGGATTGTTTCTTTTCGGACCGAAGAAGACGAAAAACAACAACAACAGCAGCAGCAACAAACAATAAGAAAAAGAACGCGTTCCGAGGTATTGGGTTGTTGTTCTCCTCGTATTAGTGGTCATCAAGTTTCATCTTTGTGTGGGGGCCCCAGACGGGCCTCGCACGGTATCTGTGTGTGCGTGTGCATGTGTGTGTTTGCCGGTCGATTGGATCGGCCCCGAAGATGTAAATTATTGTCGAGCGAATGCAGAACACGCGAATTTTGTAAATTAATACACACAGACAGAGGCCCGACGTATTGAGTTGGTTGCGTCGAAATTCTTAAGATAACCATGGTTCGGTGGCTTTTCGCTCATTTTGCTCCCATTTGTCTCACCAACGGGCGCGTTCTGTTTTTGTCTGTGTGTGTCGTTGTTGTATATAGTTTGTATGTTGCATCGAGTTGGTAGATAAGGCGCGCACATGTGCCTGCTCGATTGGCGCAAACCAGACCCCAGACACTTTCCCTTTGCATCGGAAATTCGCAAAAAGGCAATATTATTGTTGGCGATGTTATGAAACTCAGGCGAGCAAGGGGCACGGCAATAATCCAGTAATTGTCCTACATTATTAATTTTTTAATTGTGTCACCGCGCACATAACACACCACTGTTATCTACGATTGCGCAAACGCTCGGGCCAACCCAACGGTTCAAATATTCGGAATGAACTGCGACAGGCAGTGACATCAAATTATCACATATATTTCGTAGATTTTCCAGCCTGACATTTCCAGGTGCTAGGTCCAAAAAGCAAAATATCAAATCGATTGTGCAAGGTTTTCGTTGACCCGCGCGCTTATAATAATAATTAATGAGCGAAAGTTGTACTTTGACTAAGTGGGAGTCGAACCATTGTCGACATACTCACTATTGTAGGGTTCGTTTTTTTTCTTCTTTTTGCTCCCGCGACGCAAGAAACGTTTCGACCGATCAGAACCGAATTATTATTAGTAGATTAATTGGATTGCGGTTGCCGCTATGCAAAGCAGAACAATCGCACACGCTACTATTATTATATCTGAGAGACAGTGTGAATTGGTGGATGTAATACAAGGGGGCTTCTCGCCAAAGCTCGCACAATGCTCCATATTTCAAAAGGAACCTGAACAACCTTATTCCCTCTCACTCTCTTCGATTATTATATATATTTTATTTCTGCACAATGGACTTCTCGGGCATTTTATTGATAACCTTGACGTAACTCGCTATTCATCTTCTTTGAGCTGCAGCGCGGACAATGGGAACTCCTACCAAAAAAAAATCGTTATTTCCACGACTCATTAAGGACAAAATGTTATATACAGTCATTTCTCGCATAACACGTTACCTTTACAACACGATTTAGTTCCATCATAATTATACACAATCCTCTCATAACACGGTGCATCAAAACACTGTGTCATGAATTTCAAGGAAATACAATTTTATAACAATTATTTTTCATAAACAAATTAAATAGACACCATTTCTAAAATATGTATGCTATATAATTAGTAATAATACAAAACATAGTTTCGCATGTAAATCAAATTGTTAAATAAATTGTGGCAAATAATAAACGCAAAGAGTTGCAGTTTCGGGTTTCTCCTCGGCTGCAATCACCATAAAATCGCCGTAAATGTCGCCTCCGTACCACGGCGCTTCCTTTTTTGTTGTTCCCTTCGATAGGGAGGGCTCTGCGGTAGGTTCCATCGTCCTTTGCAGAAAGATATTATGTTTCACTCCACGCTCACGACGTTCGTTCTTCTCCTTTATTTTTTTTTCCTTATTCTCCCATTATTTTTGCTCCGAAGATCCTCCTCCCCTCGACCTCAGAATTTCGTTCCATCAAGTAAAAAAAAAAGGAACAAAGAAAATAAATGAAGTGGTCTCCGCAATAAAGAGTCGAGGCCCGAAAGGTTGTGTTTAAATTGCTCAGGTAGCGACTGAAAACTAGAACTAGAAAACTGGCGAACGGCGTCTGTGGGAACGACGGAAGTCGCCTTTTGTAAACTATTTACTTGAAGAACGCTGCTTCTCGCCTCTCCATTTCTTTCGTATATGCGTATGAGTGTGTATATATTCTTTACTTTTTTATTACGTATTAAGAATAATAATTCATCGACACATGACCGTGTCCGGTGGTCAATGTCTGCAAGCCATAGTAGCGGTAACAGGAAGAAGAAGTGCTTGGGAACCTGAGCATGAAACGTTCCTCTCCTCCTTGGAGTCGCCTCAACGGCGCGTCTCAGATACACATTTCTAACCCATAAAACCATCTACCTGGCTAATTACATCGATTCATCAGCGATTTCAAATACCGTATTCCATCCTTCCCTGTAGTCGCCACGGTCTCGCCATGTCTTTACATCCTTTACCAGACAAACATCCATTCATATTGGATAATACGTCGCATTGGCCATCGCGCTAATTGCAATGGAAAACATGGAAAATAAGACCAGGCGCTCTTCTGCTGCTGCTGCTTATCCTCCGTTATAATGGACGGTGTGGCGCTTGTCCAAGACATTTCCTGGCTCCATCCACTTTTCCGCCGCATTCAAATTTCAATTAATTCATAACAGTATCTACCGATAAAACCTTTACCATAAACTACACTTTATTTACACCAATTACTTTCCTCTCCAGGATATCATTATTATGCCAATTAATATAAGAAAATTGACGCCACGAATTTAATCACACAAACACATATACCTAATAATATATAGTTATAACTTATTCAAAGCACATTATAACTAATAAGGACAAATTATGCAAATATATATTCACATCAAAAATTTGTCGAAATCTTTTATTATTATATCATGTTATTGCTTTACTTCATTTTGCAAACGTATTATTATATAAACATTTTTTTCTCAATTTAATTTATTAAGATTTTTATTGTTTTTTGTTTTAATAATCATTAGTTATAAAAAAAATATCTAATATATAAATCATATTATAGTATAATTCCATAATTTTGCAAACAACATTTAAGCATCATTACAATAAATTTAGTTGGACCATTTTAAAATTCAAGTAGATATTTTTTTTTGTAAATCTATTAAATTTCAAATAGGATTTTCCTAAACGATTCTAGTATTTATAACTAATCTGTTCAACGTTAGAAATGTTACGAGGAACAAGTAAATACAAATGATTCATAAAATAGAATAAATGTAATTCATCAGAATATTTTAATTTCTTGCAAATATATCCTTGCTAGTTTTTTTTTTGCTGTGAGAACAGACATTTAGCAAATCTCGATTTCTTCGATTCGGGTTGCGGCCGTGCCACAAATTGAAATCCGAGCGATTATATAACAGCGTGCTCTTGCACATACACGAATAACGCGCGCGCTCCATTCTTATATAACACGCGCTGTGTCTGTTTGTTTATTTATTCAAATGCGTTTTGATCGAATTAATATTCCGAACGAATCCCGGCTCCGATTTGTCAAAGGCCACCACCACGTTTCGTTCTACGATTTACGCAAAAAAAAAATGTATTACTAATAATTATGAGCTGTGAAGAAACCTATTGCCGCTTCTCCGCTCCTCTCATCAAGTGTGCTCTTCAGTTAGTGGCATTTGCGTAACTCTCAGTCTTCGTTTTTCTTCATCTTTGTCGCTAAAATATTGTTATCGATATTGTATAATATCGATTAAATTAAAAAAGCAAATACTTTCACTTGTAACAGAAAGACAGAAAGAGAGAGAAAAATATAGAAACGAGCTACATTAAGATTCTTCTTCTTTTTTTCCACTCCTTCTTGCATTTCGATGCGGGATTTAAATTTAGAAACGACCCGTGGGGTAACAAATGTCTTATCTATTTGACTTATATGAACAACTGTTTTTTTTTAAGAATATCTTTTCTTGAAACACGATAATCTTCGAGAAGTGAAATATAAATGTATTTAGAAGATAGGAGGCTTTTTTTGGGTTGCCTGGAAATTTGGGTTTGTTGCAAAGAAATTTGTGTCTTTCTACGAAGCGTGAAGTGTGTCAATCTGCGCGATTTGTTTTTTTTTTCAATGTTACAATGTGTTTCTGAATGTATTATTGATCAGATTTTCTCTCCTTCTCGTAACCTTGAGACAGGTTGATTGAGTAATGGTGTGCGAATTCGTTAACATAGAAAATGTGTTTCAATAGGAATTAAAGGTTGCGTCGGTTGCGTAAGCTTATGCAATTGATATCGTTCAAATTGGAATCGGCTGTATAGTATATAATATATTATTTGAGTGTGTTCTGTGTGTGTATATTTTTTTAATGAATTCCACGAACACTTAACAAGTGGTGAGGTTCTTCGGTGGTTAGAGAGAGTAGACATCAGCAGGGTAGCAGCTGCTAACCAGACCTCAACCTTTGCATGGCACAAAGCTTCCGGCCAGCTGCTTATGTCCTCTAGACAGACAATTCTGACCCCAATAACCCGCACCCGTAAGTCGCATAACGTTCTCACGAGTCTGCAAAATGTTTCTAACCCCCAGAAACATACAAAGAAACTACGCTCCACTCCCACGCGGTGAAAATTGATTAGTTCCTAATGCATTTTTGATACGCACGAAATTATACCCTGTTGAGAGCAAAAACAAAAGCCCGAAAATTTCTCAGGGGAAATCACAGGTATACACAAAAGCATCCCTTTCCATCCTTCATTTTTCATAATCTTCTTCTGCTTCATCTCTCCGTTGATTTATATCTGAAAGGCAGATGCGGCGAATGCACCATTTCAAGCGCTGATGATGATGATGTGGAAGAAGAAAGAGCACATGTGTAAAAATCTTTTTCTTGAAGCCGCGTGCCGCGAACCTATTTTTATATATATAAAACACAAACAAATAATTGCTATTACATGGAAATTGGAGGACTGCTCTGAAACAATTTTAATTGGTGGAAAGAAAATGAAAAAGTGACTAATGGTTATGACGGGTTCGGAGCATTTGCAATTCTGATTGGTATTGTGGTTGCACTATTCGTTAACCCCCTCGGAGAATTCCTCGGACCGAAGAACCGAAGGAAAAAAGAAGAGATTGGATGGATGAGGAGGAGGAGGAGGAGGTTGCAGCAGCAGCAGCCGCCATACAAAAAGGCACCCAAAATTTAAGAAGGTCTGTCGGGCCTTTCGCCTCCCGGCAACGCAACATCGGTCTCAACAAATAAAAGCCAACCACTTGTAAGTTATTATATATAAATGCCTCTCTGCCTGGAGAACCAAATCGGCGCAACCCAAGAGAAGAGGATTTTGAAATACACACACTCACACACAAATACACGTCTGCCTTTTTTCTTTCTACCGGGCCAAAAGTCATTGTACCATATAAAAAATAAGGAAAAACCGAGGATGCGTGAGAGCGAGCGAGAGATCAGGAAAAATCTGTTTACTTTCGGTAGTAGTTACATCCAAATATTTACCTCTGAGAATTACGTAGTCAACTCCAATGTTTTTAGGGCACTCGTGTTCACGATATTTGACACACATCTTTCTTTTTTTTTTGTATATTTATAGAAACTTTTCTCTTTCGAATGATTATTCTTTTTTTTTTGTATTTTTCGTTTGAATCTTGACTATTTCGCAAATGCAGCGCTGATAAGATATAAAGCCGAGGCTAGGCAAATATTGAAAAATGGGATTAACCGTTACGCGAGTTGCATTTGGAATTAGGAATGGTTAAATTGTTTAGAGGCGCTAAATAGATTTTTCTACGAAACCTTGTAGTGAGCGAGAAGACTCTTTTCTACCTGCCTATTTTACCATCTATTTCTGTAATCTCGTGTTTACCTGACCTATTATGGGTTGCTTGTCGGAGCCTTCGGAAATTAAAACTTGTCAAATTCTTTAAGAGGAGAATAGACGACGAAGAGGAGAGAAGAAGAAAAGAAGAACTGAGATTAGATTAGATATAATTTGCATTCACGGCTTCGAATTAAGTTAAGGGAAGTTTTTGATGATTCAGAGATATTAAATGGCCATAGGTTCTGTTGTTGTTATTTGCAGGGTGCGGAATAAGAGTGAGTTTAGAATAAGACGCAGTGCACTTGACGCGGATTATGGGTCATCGTTTCTCGTGGAAGGCCGTTGAATGCGAATCGTTTTCGTTGTTTATGCCGTGGTAGAAAGTGATGCAGAGTGTCGTGGAATGCAGCCAACCTGCACATTAGGTTGCGTCTGCGTTTCATGGCCCGTGGTTGCTTTGAACGGTTTGTTACCTTATAAAGGAGTCCGCGATGAACTCTATAATAGCTATTGTTGGCTCGAATCCCCCCATTTTGTTTTTAAAAGATACGAGTGGCGATCCGAAGATGGAGATAGGGAGCCCCTTCAGCCGCGGTTCGAGCGGCAACCAAAAGGTGAAGAAGACGAGGAAGGAGGCAGCGTGGCGGAGTTGGAGGAGACGAGGAAGGATGCACGATGAATAAGAAAAGAATGAAGACGAAACGAAAAACGAAAGGAAGAAGTAAAGTGGATCATGCAAAATCCGTCCCGAAATTCTGGCCCAATTCCCTCTCGCTCTCGACGGAGGCCGATCCATTCAACGGTGATGATGTGATGGGAGATGATTGAATGAAAGTGAAATGAGTGAAACTGGCCCCGACTCCTCGGGCCGGAGCAGCGCGGATGTTGAACTAGGTCCGTCTCAAGGTCTCTCGCAGGAAGGAGCGAGCGAGAGAGAAAGAGACAGAAGGAGACGGAGAGAGAAAAAAACGTGCACATACACACACACACACAGTCGCACTCACGATGGAATGCTCCGCGAATACACAAAGAACCTTAGATCCATTCAATGCACTCTAAATATATTAATTACTTATTAATAAACCTCTATTTCCGTTTCCAATGACAAAAGATGATTTTCCGGTTTCGTTCTATTTGCGCCTCTTGACACCGGTACACGGAAAAATGCTGCACAAAAATATCTTGGCCTCGGCCACGGCCGCAGCCCCAGAGAATTAGAGGATATCAATCAAAAAGTCCTGGAAATTTTCCTGCTCTCGCTTGTAATCGCTGACGAAGATGCTGCACGTGGTTGGAAATGGAGCCGAAGAGCAGAGCTTCATAAAATATCCTTCTTATCGCGCAATTTCTGTTGACTTTACCAACAGATAAAAAAAAGAAAGAAACGCTGTAGCCACCTTCTATTTTTTTTATTATTTCCCTGATACTGTATCACGTTTAAATTTCTAATGAATATCTCAAAGATAACATTCGTGTAAACAATCTTACATTCTATTTATACAGTAGTTTTTAATCAACAATTTCACTGGCATTCTGAAAATCAGATATTGCTAATTTGAGTTCTTCGATAAACATTGTTTAACTAACATATTTTATTTTTGTTAAATACCTTCGTTTCTTGGCAACCGTTTCAAAATACAACATATATACAGTAATTGTCCACTTTGTATCGAATGCCAAGAATGCTCACTAAGGAGAAACGATAAAGTATGATTCATCATAAGCCAACCCGATTATTTATTCTATGATTTTTATCTCTCAGAAATATTATCTTTTAATTAAAGATGGGAGACAAAAATAAAGTAAATGTTATTTCACCGAAATAAACCTGTTTCCTTTTGGACACTGCGTGAACAACCACTGTCTGTCTCTCATCTTCGAATCATCGAAATTTTAAACGGTTTTTTACCTCCAAAAATTATTACAGATAGTTACGAAGTTATTTCTAATCCATCATATTTGCAAATGTGTTCATTTTATCTGTCCATACAAATCAATTTATATAGATAATTGTAATTATTCGAAATTTAAAAGTAATTGTTTGTTAAATTAATAACATTAGATAATATTACTGATTGAAGACTAATTGACTAATTGAAGTAGGTATTTTACGAAAATCTCAAGTTTTTTAAAATTAAAATAACTGATTATATATATTACAATTCAGTTCTCACAAGGATAGATGTTTTTAGAAAATACCGCAACTTATTTAGATTGTTGGTGATAAATGAAGTTAATGTTATGGTTGCTTTTAATAAAGGAAACGTGTCGGATAAGATATCGTATGAATTGCAGTGCGCCCACTAGCTACCATGAATTTATAAGGAAAGTGTTGTTCTTTATATTCGAAATGTAGTTTAACGTAATTATACAATAGATTGGCATTGAATGAACGGTGAGTCGCCGATAAACAAACGTAGATAGCGATTTAGTATTACGTCATATCGCGCGTCGTATGTAGGAAAGGTATATTCTTCATTAGAGGCAGGAAGTACAGCTGTTTCATTACCAAGTGCAGCGATTCATTCTAATAAGCGGCAACCTCCGCCGTAGCGATGTTTAACAATTGTTTAACAGGAAGAGATTGATTCGTTCGAGCAATCATCAAATATAAATATCGCTGGAGACGTGACGCGGTAATTGCTTCGCGAGTTTTCTGCCCGTCCACCTCTTAGGCGTGGGCATTTGTATTTTGGATGTATAAATAGTGGAGACGCCTTGGTGAGACAACTGTAGCATATATTCCAGATTTAAATATAGTGCTTTCCGTTTAAAATGTACGAAGAAGCCCGGATCCCCGAGCCCATCAAACGAATGGAATGAATGGTTGGTGGTGGCACATCCTTTGGCTGCACGCGGAGATGTGCCGAGAGGAGAGAAGTCGTGGATGCAGCGTCGTAATTAAGCTGTATGTGTTATTTTAGCAAAAGGCCGCATATCACTTCTGCGAAGCCATTTGGAATAGTTGCATCTTGCACATAATTTCACGTCCGTTGACCATGGTTTATTAATAAAACAGAAGGGGTTAACATAATTTAATTATCCTTCACGGTTTGTTGCCTGCCGCCAGATTATTTCGGCCTTACTCACTCTATTATTGTTATTATTATTTACATTGTTATTTATAGTATTGGTCGGTTTTGCGTCTCATGAAATTGGGATTTTCATGCTGCTTTATGAAAAGGAAACAGAGCATTGGCATTGATTTTTTAAAATATATTTTTTGCGCGCGGTTCAAGGATATCGTAATATTAGAATTTCAGCGAGTCGCGCGGAAAATCGTTGGAAAAATGGGCGCGAGTTTGTTTTTATTTTTAATAAAATTTTCGTGGTCTGGGCGGCGAGTGAATGCAGGGTGTAGTAGAGGCGTAGTAGTAGTAGAAAGGGGGTAACGACCCTCCGGGCCGTCCTGCACCGGAGCTGCCACCACGCCCTGCCTGGTGCGATTCTGGTTAGCAGGACAGGACGAGGCGTGCAGCGGTAGCAGGATCGGGACCAGGAAGTGGCTCAGGACGATGGCAATGACTCTTATTGAACTGCCGGGGTCGACGTCTGCGTCGCGGCGCGGACCTCCAAAGCGGTCATGGGGTGGCGGCTCGGCTGCCGGTCCCTCCCCCGGATCGCAGCCGCCGCCGCATTGGCGGGGCGCAAGGGGTGGAGGAGGCAGCAGCGGGCGCACTGCACCGGGCGTCACGTGATGTCTGCATCCCCCACCGATAGCTGCAGCAGTTACTATGACTACGCTATACCACCCCTCCAGACACTACGTTTTATTGCAATTGCGCCCACCCCTTTTTGTCCTGAATACATACGTAGAGGTATATATATATACCTCTCTTTCTATATAACTATATATATGTATTAACCAGGGGCCAAGTCTAGCCATAACAATAATCGTTTTTCGGACATTAATTAAGAACTTGACCTCAAAGTATACTGGTGTCCCAAAGTGTAATACATTTTGGGACACCACACTGCGTTTTACGGACTTTAAGTAATCTTTTATTAAAAAAATGCTTTGCAGCATCCACATGTCCCAACAACTATTGATTATCTCCAAAGTCAACTGAAACGACAACAGCAATTGCACACTACGTTTACAAAATACTTGCTATGCTTGACAAACATTTATGTCTCACGTCATGAATAGTGCGAATGCAGCGTTAGATCAAACAATTTCATTATAATTGTAACTAATATATAATACTCAAGTTTCATCATCAATGATGATCATCAATATAATGGTCATCATTGATATTGATCTAAACAAAAATCAAATATGATGTGTGATGTTGAATATAAATAATCAAGTTAAAAATAAATTTGGTTTTTTTTCTATGCAACGAGATTAAGTTATCCAGTATATAGTTTATAATCTTTTCATTATCATCTTTCTGCAACACCCTACAAATATCTCATGTTACGCATAGTATGGATGCAGCATAATATTAAATAAATTCTTGTAACTTAATCAACTACATATAACTTTATCATATTGTTAATAGAATTAGCTTCAAATAATCATCATCATTGATGTAGATTCAAACATAAATCTAATATCAAATGAAACATGAAATAAAATGTATTTTAATTATTGTAAAAAAAAAATATGTCTAAATTTTATTAATATAATATAATTTTGAATCCAAATAATTTAAATTAGACATTTTCCAATTATGTAATTATCATCTTACGAAAGAAAATTTGTTTAAATTAATCATACCTATTTGTTAATACAAATGTTTGTAAAATCTGAGCATTCTTGTCTTTAAAACCAACGTCAAATTTTTAAGCAAATCAGAACATGCATTTGAAATAATTTCAAAATACAAGTATTGAGTCACACATCTATTATGGAAATAGTTTTAGAATTTGCGACACATTTTTTTAACTTTTTTTTTCATATTTTACGTCTTACACGTCAAAATATATATGAAACAAATCAATTACATTTTAAATATAATTAATTGCTTGCAAAATAAATCTTTTTTTTTGTAGAATTTGTTCATTTAAAACTTCAATTCAATTCTCGAAAGATTGCTACAATTAGTTTCAATGTTTGAATTTGGTTCAGTTAGTCATTTACAAAAAAAAGTTATTTGATCAATTTATAAATATTTTAAAGTGTAGTTTGAAATAAACTTATGAAGGTACATAAACTTTAAATAAAGTCTGGACACGTTCAGGGTCGTAATTAGCATATGGGAAAGTGTTCTTCATTATTAACTCCAGCGACTGTGCGATTTGTAAATTCATTAATTAAATTTAATTGGTAGACACGATTTTAAGTTAAGTACTTATTAAGAATATCTAGTACTTATTGAATATAAGACAAATAGGTTAAATAAAATGTTAGTAGAAAACAATGGTTTGTTGACGGGAGCAACTGAAAACCCTGGTTCTTGAACCCGAAAAATCGTTATATTTACATGAAAAAAAGTACGAATTCGATCATTAGCATAAACGTTACGTGTATCACCGGAGCGAGGGTTGCTGCACATAAAGCACGCGTGTTCAGTTTCGTTTTTCTCCCTTTATTTCTTTCTCTTTATATGTGCTTGCTCGCACGAGCGGTTCCCAACAGCAACCCCCCAAGTGTAATTTTATTATGTGAGTTTCCTTTCGTTAGGAGGGTGATCAGCTTGAATTTTTAATCCCATTCGTTACGCTTAGTGAGAGAGAACGAGGTCTTTCCTAATGCCCCAAACGAACCGCAGTTGCTGCTTCGTCCCCCTATTACCGTTTCGTACCAATTCGCCCCCTTCTTCCATCTCAGCCTCCTCGACTGAATCTTTTGTGATATATTAATAAGAGCAATTTTGTTTAAATAAACGATTCCCTCGGCGCTTATTCCGAAGTGGGTATTATGTCGCGATCGATACGCGCTTGGCGTGGGCTTTCTGTTTCTTATGTAAAGGTTTTTTTTGTTGTAATGTATGTTGGGGGGACCAAGGTTGTCTGTTTATTTGTAATGTCATCACGTCCGAGGCGTTCGATATTCTCTCCTCTTTGCTTCATTTTCGTTCGCTTTCGGGGAGAACGAGTGGAAACAAACACATACTCGTATTATGCTTGTGTATGTAGATGGGAATGGAGTAGTGCAAGGGTCCACGTGGTACCTAAGTACCTCAGCCTCAGCTCCTCCATTCATACATTAACATAATTATTTTCATACGGCCGTCGAACGTGCTAATTAATTCACGGTCTCGGAGGAGGCGGAGGTCTATTGACATGCTCCAAGTGTGACCCTCTTTCAGACTCTATTTACATACGCCGATGCCGATGTCCAGGGCCTCAGAAAGCCACGTTTCGCCACCTCCGATCATTCTTGTCCGATGATCTCTCTTCTTACGCAACGACACCGAAAATGTATCGAAGCTCGTAACACCAATTCGGTGCTTGTAACACCAATTCCGAACTCGTTACACCTTCCGTTCCTGCAAATTTAAACCGCGTAAATATTTGATCTGTCGATGGTAACGACCGGCAGTTACGCAAGGACCCCACGCGCTTCGAAATTTTAACATCGAAATGCATGCATGCATTCATCTATCTAGTAGCTTCAGTATGTGTAGTAGGTATATGCATACACGCAATTACTATCGATCAAAGCAAATTGATTCAATTGAACGTATCCCATCCGTTTCCTCATAATAATAATAACTTATGTAATTGTGGCAGCTGTAATCGCGTTTATCATCATGTGATAATTGACGGTGCGTGTGAGAGAGGGGACGGTTTAGATACAGGAAAGATACGCACACATGCATATTATTAATACATATATGTATTTGTGAATGTTGTATGTGTATGTATGTATGTATGGAAAAAAATAAATAGTGTATCCAGTAACTGGCGTTTTCGCTAAGTGGGTATAAATATAGATAAATATTTACCTATGAGCCGATGTGCTAAAAAAATAAATTCAAGCCTCCAGATAGAGGTTGGAGGATTGGTGCTACGAAATAGCCGGTGGAAATTGTGGAATTGTTCGTCCTGAAAATTGAGCAACAGGCTCGGCGATATCGGATGGCAGGAATGCGATTTCAGTGGCAGGATTCTGTGTGTGCGAGAGATATATAAGACAACACGCCGCATCGGTATATAAAAACACTTAGCAAGATGGTCTATTATTACGTGGTGGCATTTACCCGAGGATATTTCTAGACCCAGATGCTAGACTGTAGAGCGAGTGCAATGCTGTCGCCTGGAGCGCGGCCAGCTCGTTGACATTTCCACGCGGGTGCATTCCCTCTTGCTGAGAAAGGAGCGAGAGATAGACCACCTCTCTCCATCCAACGTACATGCGACTCCAAACCTTATTTTTTCCTTGTTCTTCATCTTCCTCCTTTTTTCTCTCTTCGTATTTTTTTTTTGTTGATGTCTGCACGCCGAAGCTCGTGCACTCCAGTTTTCTGCGTCCGATCCACTCCTTCTGCCCCCAAGACGAACTCCCATTTCGCTCATTCACTTTCCACGCTCGCCAAAAACTTTTTTTCATCAGCATTCACCTTGAGCCTACATAGAGAATTATATTGCACACATCCGCAGCCATAATCCACCACTCGCTGCGAAAACCTACAACTTCGCCTCGCGATATACATATAAATTTTAGTACTACTACATAAAAAGTGCGAGAGACAAGAAAAAATAAAATGAAAATGGAATAAAAAATGAATAAAGGAAAATACTGTAATGGCAAATAAGTTGATTCTTAAATAATTCGAAGTTGACACCACCGGTGGTTTCCGTTTCGAGCGCGGAATAAATCACAGTCCCGTGTGAATGAAGTTATAAATCGAGGTGTAATTTATTCTCTGTTCTTAGTATAAATATGTAAATTATGTGAAGAGCGTCGGACTGTTCTTTCTGCATGTGTGTTGGAGCAAGCTGCGTGAAGAATGCATTGCCCCGTGCGCTTAATATAGTCTCACTGACCTCCGCTGAGCGCTTCTATTTGAAGATGCAAAATACAACCCCGAAACGACGACGACAGTGTGAAAGGAAACGAAAAGGTCTGAAAATGAGAAAGAATACAGCGAGAAAGATGTAGATGGAGCAAAAGAGGAACGATGGTTGCAGTGGGCTATTAGGCGAAGGGGCCTTAATTAAATCGAAGTTTCCGAAGGTATAAGAAACAATGCGGGATGGTGCGCTCTTCTCGTGTGCGGGGGGAGGGAATTCTTTAAATGAAACCTGTCTTCCACAGGCATGAAGAGCGGTCCATAATAAATCCCGACCTTACCTGGTCTGCTATTCCATTCTTGCATGCCAAGGTTACATACGTGTACAGAACCAAACTAGAAAGCAGTACGCAGTTTTATGTATGCTCTCGCATTTTTAAGTTCGAATTTGTGCGCGATTATCCCTTGAGACGGCGCTGTCCTTTGATTTTCATGTTCAGATTCGCAGGTTTATCTGGGAAAAGTTAACTATTTTCGGTTCGACGTTCTTGCGCAAGACGACGAAGATGATGATGATAAACAATTTATTATGTTTGTGTGAGTGTGTATACGGAATGGTTGCAACAAAAATGAAAATAAATAAAGAAGTAAAAGAAGAAGAGAGAAATTGTTGGTTGTCGCTGAAGGTTGTCCGGGTGCAAATGCATTCGCACGCAGTCAGCGCCCTCGCACAAGGTGAATGCAACTGACCTGCGAACAGGTTGAAGGGCGGACCGTCCGTTGCTTTGTCTGCTCACCCATACCGTTTCAATAAGTCAATATTTTTCCGCAGCCGGGTGTAAAAAAGAGTGAATTGCGAACGATGATGGTGTTAAAGCTGTGTTGTTTTGGATTGTTGTGAAATGTTTCTAACGTTCTTGTTTTCATTTGCTTGTTCCAGGTTGCAAGATCAAGGCGCTCCGTGCGAAGACGAACACGTACATCAAGACGCCGGTGCGCGGTGAGGAGCCCGTCTTCGTGGTGACCGGCCGCAAGGAGGATGTAGCAAAGGCCAAGAGGGAGATCCTGTCGGCAGCTGAGCACTTCTCGCAAATCCGTGCCTCTCGCAAGAATAACTTGGCCGGTTTGAATTCAGGTGCTAGTACACCTCCAGGACCTCCGGCCAATGTGCCAGGACACGTAACGATCCAGGTGCGTGTACCATACCGTGTGGTAGGTCTTGTTGTTGGACCTAAAGGGGCAACCATCAAGCGTATTCAACATCAAACCCACACCTACATCGTGACACCCAGTCGCGACAAGGAGCCCGTGTTCGAGGTGACCGGACTTCCAGAAAATGTGGATACGGCCCGCAGGGAAATTGAGGCCCACATCGCTATGCGAACTGGCAACGGCACCTCCATCAACGGTATTAACAATTTGGGAAACTTAGAAGACACCAGCGACATACTGACCAATTTGTATAAGACGGGATTTACGTCGCTGTTCAATTACATGGAGCCACCAACTGATACATTTCCGAACATGACCTCCTCTACTGGCAGCACCGGGGCTTTTTCTAGCTCCGGATCATGCTCTTCAAGCTCCTCCAGCTCTGGAGGACGCGGCGACCTAGGAGCTATTTGGAGTGCACATGAACGCGACGAAGGACTAGGCGAATCGCCAAGTTTTGATAGCTCCACAGGTCTCTCCAGTATCTGGACATATCCGAGCGTCGCGGCGCCCTCGCGTCCATCCCCCGCGAACAGCAC
>JAFMTC010000480.1:70275-329254 GCA_018845635.1 Nicrophorus orbicollis
CGGCTTGGCTCGCGCATCGCAAGCCATCAACGGCGCTCACAACGAAACTTATTACTACTATATTAATATATACATTATACATTATTATAATTTTATTTTGTTGATTGTTTTATATTTCTTTTAACTACTTAACGTTTCTTTTAAACATATAAATATATTTTATATATAGGACAAAAACACATAATCGTGGCTTGGGAGGTGCGAGCTTTGCCGGTGCGTAGTCATCATATATGCCAGTTTTTTTTAAACAGATTATTTAAATATTTTCTTATTATATCACAGTTTTTTTAAATAGTATTAGAATTTATTATTATTATTATTATCAGAACGGTATATTTTTTATTGCATTTTGTTTTATTTAAAGTGAAAAGTTTTTATGAAAGATAAAAAGGGTTCGATAAAATAACACTAACGTTATATTATGCGAATATAAATAGAAATAAATCGACACCAAGAGATGCATGCAAACAAACAAACAAAAGAAATAGAGAGAAGAGTTTCGTTATTTTATTATATTTTTTTAAAATATATTTTTTTAATTTTGCCATGCGACGCTCCCCCCGCCGGGGTTCGTCTAGCATCAATTAAAGTCTGATTCAGCAATTCTCAATATTGTTTAAGTATAGTAATTGAAGTTTAATATATTATATATAAAAAAAAAGAAAAAAATTAAATAAAACCAGAAAAAAAAAGTGGAAATTGTAATAATGAGAAAAAAAGAAGTATATATATATATATAAATTATATTATATAAACAGATGAAGTTAGATAGAGATTTGTGCGGTGTGAGAGACACATAGAGAGTGAGAGAGCAGGGTTTTGGGGGTCTGGCTGTGATCCGAACTGCCACAGGCTTCGACGGTTTCCAGGGGGGTGCGCACGGAACGAAAAACCTAAATAATTACGCGTAAAATTGAGAGGAGACGGAGAGGAGAGTTTCTTAATGAAAAGAAATATAATGATTATGACGACGACGATGAAGATGAACAACAACAAAAGAATGAAGATTTAAAGAAAAAAAAAACGTAATAAACGACATACATATCCCTTATTGTTAGTTAATCACTCATTGTTACTATTGTTCTGTTATGTCATGTGATGTGTGATAAACATATAAGTATATTTCTTATAGCCTATAAGTTATTGAAGAGTATTTTATGAGAAGATGAAATTATTTATTGCGCTCTGTTTAGTGAAGAGACCGGTGCCGTCGCGAGTTGCGTGCATTGCTGCCATCTTTTCGGGGGAAACAAACAAAAAAGTGGTGGTTGTCCGCAACCTTCGTCGTAGATTTGCGCGGCCCCCGCCCCCAAGTTCGTGCCTCAGAACTCCAGTATTCACTGTCAACTTATTTAAATTAGGAAACAAATGTAAAATTCAAGAGAGAAAGAGACGATTATATTTGATGATGATGAAAATCAACCC
The DNA here is from genome assembly GCA_018845635.1 of Nicrophorus orbicollis. Classification (NCBI taxonomy): domain Eukaryota; kingdom Metazoa; phylum Arthropoda; class Insecta; order Coleoptera; family Silphidae; genus Nicrophorus; species Nicrophorus orbicollis. The sequence goes on from JAFMTC010000480.1 coordinate 71,701, forward strand.
CCACCCATCCCCCTGGGCACGATTCTACTACTATAATAACTACTTAAACTTAATTAAAACAATATAAACTTAGCATATACGTACATATGTTACGAAATTGTATGTACCTTCTTCCAAAAAAAAAACAAAACAAAACACGCAACTTAAACTCTTAAACCTTAAATTAACACGCATAAGACAAGAACAAAACCATCGTATTATTTTTTTGTTTTGCATTTTCACCCAGCACTTAGTGAATTGCGGCTAGCGTGGACCCAACAGGAAAATAGAAGAAAAATAAATAAACAACAATATACATATATGAAAAATATATATGCTTATTATTACTTAAGATTAATATATTGATTATATTACTAGAAGCAATATTCTGTTTATTATTTATTTTTTTAATTTTTTAATTATAAATATATATTTTTTTTTTGTGAAATACTATTTAGAGTTCGGTTATGATGGTTGTTATTAAAATGAAATGATATATTCGCCTATATATTTTATTGATAATAATAATTATTATGAAAGGTATGACGTAACGAACGAACGGAAGTGCGAGAGCATGCATGAGGAGGAGTTGCAAGTGGTCTACGCTAGCCAATTGTGCGGACCCCCAGCCGCCCGCCAACTTTAGTTTGTTATACGTATATTTGTATATAAGTTGTTGTTAGCTCTTAATACCATATTATTATTATTAATTATTATTATTTTATTTTTTTACATATTTTTGTGAAGATATTTAATTATGAATGTTAGTACAAGTACATGTCCACAGCGTCTTGTGTGCAGCGTGACTGTTTTTTCAAATAGTTTAATTAGAATTTTTTTATTATATTATATATTTATATTGATATTTTACTTTTATATTATTATGTATAAATCAACTTGTGGTGATTTTCCTTTATTATTATTATTATTTTATTATCATATTATTTTTTATTTCGTATTGATTATTATTATTTTGTTCGCTCTTTATTAATATTCTATTTTTTTAAATGTATAAGTTTCTTCAATGCGCGATCGAATTGCTTTTTTTCTTTGAATTTTTCAGACTGCATTCAAAATCAATACCAGAGAATAAAAAATGATAAAACGATACGATAGTAATAATCCGCGTGTGACCGAAAACGCTTAATGATTAAAATATACAAAACGAAACATAAGACTTTTCTTTTTAACTATTTCTTTATATTTTTTTCTTGATTCTGGTCATATCGTTGTTTGACTTGTCCCGTCCGGCCGCTTTTATTTTTTATTATATTTTTTTTTGGAATATATTTATTGATCACTATATAATCTATATATATTTATTATCTAAGACTACCGGTATGCTGGCTCGGGACAACTCATTAGGATGATTAATACTTTTATTTAGTACTACTATGAAAAACATACAAAAATTTTATTTTGACTTTTATATATAAATTTAATTACAACCAAATATATAAGTAATAAATTTCGTGATTTATACATTTTTTTCTTTTTATTTACTTTTCTTTTGTTTTCGCATGTTTTCTTTTCAGTTTCCTTTTTATTTGTTTTTAGTAGATTTGGATGTTGATTGATTCTCCCGCATGTTTTGTGAGTACTGTAGTTTTTAGAGTTTACATTCACGAGGCACAAATTCTCTATAAGGTAATGGAATACACGAAAACGTAAAATCTAATATAAACATGGAAAAGAAACTAAATTTAGTGGATGAAAAAAAAAACGATGAATCGCGTTTTATATTTTAATAACTGATATTGCTATAATTGCAAGACATATTTTAGTAACGCGTGAGTGTAGTTTAGAGCATATATTTAATAAGGATTAAGGAAATATATAAAATTATATATACATATATGTGTGAATTATACAAATATATATATATATATAAATAAATATTCGCGACGTAAATGATCGATTGACAAATTCTGCTCAAACAAAATGTAATATTGTGGTTGATTGTAAAGGAAAATGATTGAAAATCGGGGTTGGGAACGGTGTTAGTTAAAGTAATAAATAGGCTAGGCAATATGAATATTTAGGGTATCGATTGAGGAGTACATTGCACCGTTCTAAGACAAACAGGGCTTTGGACTTGGCAGAGCGACCGTTCAGATTAGGAACAAAAACAAGTAAATTTAACCAAAAAAAAAAAGAGTAACTAAGAAGTCTTCCCGCCCGAAATCATCCCATCATAGACGATTAAATACTAAAAGTAATAAGAGAATAGGAAAAATCTTTAATAACGAGTATTTTAGTTCATTTTTACGATTTGTAAAGAAAGAAAAAAGAGAAAAAAAAATATTACAAATGATGAGATCCAAAATGTTCGACATTTTGTCGAAATTTAGATAGTCCAATTGGCATAAATCGAGACACTCATTACTCTGTACTCATTTCTAGTTTCGTGTTCTTATTTTTTATAAAATTTAACCTTAAAAGTGGGACACCTGTCCCACCGCAATAATTGAATGAAAGAATAAAAGGAAGGGAGAACAAAGAGGAATACCATATTTTCATCGTTTACATGGAAATCGACTGCGACACACAAATATATTAGCAAATCACACTGTATATTAGCATATTTTTAAAAGAAAATGAAAAGTGGGGATTGATGAAGAACACTTAATATACAGGCCTAATTACGATATTTAAGTAACAATATCTATATTTCATAATATATTATATGAGGAGTAATTTTTTCAAATAGCGTAAGACAAGGACGGAGAAAGAGAGCAAAAAAAAAGAAGAAGAATTACGTAATAGATGTTTCTAGTAAAAAATATTTATATTATATGAAGGAAAAAAAAATTAATAAAAAAATATATATGTAATAAAATATATCTTTTTGTAGCCTCCTGTATGAGACATAAGCTAATGGATCGCAGGTCTAACTGTTACGGGATTCCAATGGGTTGTCAAAAAATATGGTATATAATATGTGTGTGTAAATGAATTCAGTTCCCATGTTCCTATTTGCATATACAGTAGGAAAACATAAAGAGAGGACGTCGAAAACTGATCTAGAAGATGGAGAAAAACGTGAAACCAAACGAACAAAAGCGAAAACAGCCCCTTGATTCCCATTCTTTTTTTTAATAATAATTGTTATTTATATAATATCAAAATTTCGTCTTCTAATCGTAACTGAAAGCAATAAGGTAACGAACTAACGTTTTAAAGGCTATCTATTTATCTACTTTTTAATAAGTGTAGAATAGACGTGGTGAGGGAGTAGAGCGTAACAGAGTATACTTGCGAACCAGGCTAGTCGACCCGCTCAGCATTATATAATAATATATATATAAACAAAATATATATATACATAAATATATGAAGAAAAAAAATAACTATATTATATACTAACAAAAAAAAAGATAATATTTAGCAGCAAAATGTTTTAATAAGAATATAAAAAAAAAGTATTTCTATATAATATTATATAAATATATAAAAATTAAATGTGTGCGAGACGTTTGAACGTACTATTTATTATATATATATATATATTAGATTTTGTCTTTTCTATATTTTGTGTTGGATGCTTTATGGCTGTTGGTCGTTGCTTTAATCGAATCATCGAAATCGTAAATTAATTAGCATTAACCAAAAAAAAAGAAGAAGATGTAACTCCAAATGGACTTTCAAAAGAAAATATAAAAAAATCTGCCAAAAAGTTCGAAAAACAAAACAACCACAGAATCACACAGATTTCCAATACCTCTATTTCGTTCGATGCACTGCAAAACAAATATGGTGGAGTATTAAGATTTAATGAATGAAGATGAAACAACACAGAGAAACCGAGCACAATAATTTGATCATATCAAAGCTTCACTGTGATTCGTAAGACTGACTTAAATGTTATTTCGGAATAGAAAATAAAAACGCAAAAAAAACGTATAAAATAAATTTGTAATAATTGATAATGCAAAAGAATTCTGGAACACACAGAGCCCTTCCTAAGAAAAGCGAGAGAAAGAAAAAAAAAGGAAACGAAAGCGAACAGAAAAGTGAGGAAACGAATGTCGTCGGAGAAATGAAAACGAAAAGTAATACGATTTCGCATTAATCCAATTGCGCCAACAGCTGTAAAGCCTTTGAGAAATATATATAATAATGAATATGAAAAAGAAAAAAAAAAGACAAAAAATATATTTTGGTGTGCAGTGTGTATATTTTTCCAGTTATATTTAAAACAAATTATAGAAGAAGAATATTTAGATACGTTTCTATCACGATATATTAATTAATGCGTATACTAAATATGTATATATATATTATAATTATAAATTCTGTAGGTGAAGAAATAGCCAAAAGAAAGGAAAAAAAATATTGATAAACAGATGAATTGCTTTCTGTCGCTTAAAAAAAAACGCAATTAAAATATATGAATAAATCCTACTTAAACCAATATTGTCGCACACTTAACAATAATTATATATTGGGGAACATTTGTCAACATAAACATCGATGAAAATTTAAAAGAATTGAAACGCATTCTATAAACAATTTTGTAATTATTAAAAATTTAAGTAAAAAAATATAAACAAAATCACAACAAAAATGAAGAAAACTATATTAAAAAATAATATAAAATAATATTCTGGTGCCAAAGAAAATAAAGTTACTAAAATAAAACACTGGTAGTGCAAGAGCATGAGAGTTCTATTGTTTCTCATTTACGTGGAGGTATTCGTTCGTGTACTATTCGGGGCTTTCTTATTCAATCGACGAGTGAACTAATTAAATTAAGAAGCGAATTTGCGCAAGTGAATTCAAATTCGTGGTGACCAATCTTATTGATCTTATTTCATCCTCAAGCAATATTAAGTGAACGAAAAAGAAAACAAAATAAATTATGAAGCACGCACGCTCCGCAAACGCGCAAAGTCCCGGCAAAACCGGATGAAGAAAGAAGACTTATTTATTTGTAATACCTGAAAATTCATCAAGTACAAAATAATTTAAAGAATAATGAGGAAAATGAAACTATTACTAAAACTAAACAAAAAGAAAGAAAAGAAGAAGAAACAAAAAACTATGAACAAGAATTTAAATGTCCAAAGGAAATAAAGAAGAAAAGAAACTTTAAGTTGCCTCCTGAAACGGAGAACATATATGATATATTTTAAATATGAAATAATGAATAGATTTATTGAGCTCTTATGAAATGTTATCGCGAAAGAAATGATTTATTTATCGTAGATTTAAGCAAGGGATTGTTTGCTGGATTTGCTGGGAATTTGCGGATCGCGTGACGCGTGTGCTGGAGCGACGGATATTTCATATTACTCATATTATAGTAGCCTAGGTAGTGGAATTTTACCCAGAATTAAAAACAAAACAAACATAGGTTGTTGTACGTACGCCTCGGCGTGTAACAGAACGGAGGAAATTAAAAAAAAATGAAATCTTAAAGCGCACCATGTATTCACACCAATAATTAATTAAATGACGAAGCGAGATGAATGAAGACGATGAAGTTTTTTGTAAAACCTTAGCCGCATGAAAATTAATATATTTTCATATTATATTGATATTTTAAAAGTGCGTCAAGATAATCTAATCATAAATAAATTTAAAAAAGCGTATATTAAAAAAAAATACAAAAAAAAACATACTTAATTAAAGAAGAATAAAAATTATAAGAAGGTAACGACGGAATGGATGTCGACACTAATATTGAGGAATGAGAAGAATAAAAATATATATATTATGATCGTCCTATGTATTTCTGATTAGTAAGTCGCGAAACCTCATAACATATATATATATTCCTCTAATATCCACGAAAACAAACGGAAAATGCTTGGGTTCACTTTGCCTATGATTTACTTGATTTCGATTATGTTAAAATCCAACAAAACCTTTCGTATGAGAGATGAGATGAGAAATGCTAATGTTTATTATAAAGCAAGTACTAAAGGAATTTAACGTACGTATACTGAGAGAAATTAAAGTAAATTTAAAATATCGACGGTGAAAACATACATATAAAGAATAAATTGACTACACTATATACAGATTGATTTCTGTTTGTTCTATGTTTTGTTTTTCTGTTAATATTTTTCAAAAAGGGCGACGGTATAAACTCTTGCTGAACGACACTGAATCTACAGAATATTAATTATAATTATATAACGGCATGGGATCGATCCTCGACGGATCTTGATGGACTCGCCAGAAAAGTGCAATATACTAAATAAATATTATTATTATTATCATTATTATTACTATTATTATTATAGAGAAAGAAAGTGGTTGGAAGTGAGGTTAGGAAGAGAATTTGTTGAGACGATTTAGTGCCGTTCGCGCAGTTCTGTTTCATACAATTGTCCTTCAGAGTTCCACTGAACGTGTTCTCGATGTGAAATATTTTATAATGAGTGTTCATGGTGTATGCGTCTTTTTTTGTACATGTCAAACGTTTCCAAAGAAAATGCATTTTGATTTTTCGATTACAAAGACATTTGAACAAAAAACTATGATTCATTGACAAACATTGTAAAACAAATAAGAATATAAATGTGTAAAAGCTAAACTATGGAGGACGGGAGTATGCGATTTTTTTGGAAATCTTGGGGATGCTGATGAAATGTATGTACTTTCGGAAAGGTTTGCTTGTTTTATTGATTGTTATTTGTGAGGATGTCAATAAGATTTAAAAGTGAATCCATATGTAAGAGGTACTCCCCCATATATATATTTTAATAAATATAAATATATACGTAGCATATATATTATATATATGTTATGCAGTCAGTATTTTGTACGAGTACACGTTTTTCGGAAATATAAATGAAAAAAAAAATGAAATATAATATATATTTAAATATATATACATATATATATGAAATATATTCTCTACTTAATATTATCTTTCTACATAATAAATACATATATTATAAATGTTGCTATACCATTATATTACCTATTTATTTTATCACACACATAAAATATACATTATATATAATAGGAATTATATATAAATATATTATATAAATATATCTAGTGAAATATATTATTACAATAATAAAATGTATTTGTACTGGATTTTGTTGACTTATTATTACATTCACTTCTAACTCCTTATTCCATTTTCCATCAAAATATTTAGAAATTATTTCAGTGCGTTTTTACTATCACATCATATCGAAAATACTATTAAGGTAAGTAATGTTTCTATCCAATATTTATTTACAAATATAAATTAGGTAATTCGGAGCCGCATGCGGCTCTTTTCATTCGAAATTGCTGATCACAGTTTACACAGTGATCTCTAAAGTGGCTACAAAGGTTTGTTACACGAAGGTTGTTAATTTGTGGTTAATAAAAAAATGAACTAATATTAAAAATATATTATAGTTAATATTATTATAGATTTAGATAGATATTATATTTTTCTAGTCATAAAAATGGCTCTTAGTTGTACACTTTTTTTTTGTCAACAATTCATTAGCTGTTGAAGTGGTTTTAAAATTACTAAAAACTTACATACTTTTTTTAAAACCAATGTTTTCTTTGTAATATCTATAAAATTCCTTTGACTTTTATGTTCATTTTTCGATTGATATAAATACATTTTTCTTTCATAAGTTTACCATTTATCCACAAATGATTCAAGTAAATTCACATATTAGATGCATACAGATTACTACATTAATTGATCTATTTTTTCATAATATATATTATGAAATTAATTTACATGTGCATTTCTTAAAATCGAAGAACTTGGAAATGTTCTTAGTTATTGGATCATAGTACAACTGCAAACAAATATGTTGGAACGCGCTGCTACAAAGTCGAGAAACACTGATATCATATACATGCAATTGATACTATTATATTACAACTATTTAATTGATTCTTGTTATCAATTTAATGGTGATACTATATAAAATTTTCTATCTAATATATTGGATGTACAGTCGTATCTCGATATACGAGTGCCCCAATATACGAGTGTTTTGAGATACGAGATATTTTGCTTTGAGATGAGAGCAAGATTTGAGATACGAGGAATCGCACACGACACCAACAGTTTCTCAGACTATACATCAGTCTGTGTGCTTGTTTCCCTGGTTTTCGAAATATTTTTGATAAGTTGGGTTCGTGTTTTTTGCTTTTTGTATATTGACAAAAATTCATCAAATATTTGCGTACATAAATATTAGACTAAATAGACAAATTTAATTAAATAACCTAAAATTTTACGGTTATCTAAAAAAGATATATTCTGTTCACAGGTTTCATATGAACGTAATCAATTTTCACAAAAACGTAGATTTTGTTATTAAACTTCAGCATCATATGTATTAAATATAGAACCAAAAAGTTATAAATCAATTTCTGAAAATGTAATTGATCTGTTGAAGAAATTTCAATTTAGAGGAAGATGACTATTCTATATCATTCATTACTTATCAATTTATGGACATTAATTGACATCGTTTCAAGTAAACATTTAGCACTGAAACTTATTTTTATTGTAGCTACGTTTTCATTTATGATTCACGCAAGATGCAGTTGTGGTCATAATGCGTGCACATTAAAGTTAAAAGTTACAGTTTCGGTGACCATTATTATGTACTGTGAACCTGGTATATTTGTATCATGATGTTTTGATAGTAAAGTGTTCGCACAAACGTACTTCATGTTTAAACTTACGTACACTCTGACGTCCTTATAAATAGTTAGTTCCAACATATTTAATCTTTATTTTGGACGGACCTTATTATTTTAGTTTTATTGATATACTAAAATAAGTTTTAGAAAAGAAACAAAGACTTGAACAGAAAGCACATTCAAAGCAATATTTAACAACTGCATACGTTATGTACACTTTTACGTTAATTATATTTAATCTACAATACCTAAAGTAATACCTTGTATAGTGCGGGTATATTGTTTAAAACCGCACTAATTGAGAACTTAAGAAGCGCAAAAAGAGACTTGAAAGAATCAATAAAACAAGCGATTATTTATCTATAAAATATATTTGTTTGTACGAATTGTTAACTTATTTCTATTTTACTCAATTAGAAGTTTGAGTAATTTGCAAATTATAAACAGTGAATTCGTGGAGATCCAAGTCTCAATTATTTAATAATAATCATAAAAATCTCAAAAGCTTACAACAATTTCATATCATCTAATTTCATATAAAAGTGTATATTTGTGGAACATTAATCTTAATATATTATTTACTATCGCAGTGTGCTGAAATGTACATTAGAAGATCACGAAGATTTGTGAAATTCAATTCGGTAAATAAAGTTAAGTGTAATACAATAGGCAATAAATCTGTGGAGCCGACCTTTGCGTGGCAGTCGCGTTTATAAAAATAGAATGTCCAGGGAATAATAATATAGACCGAACATGTGAAAGAGGTTTGAGATGTACCGATGCAAAAGAATTATGGTGGTCTCCCGGGGAGCTCTCGTTAAAGGCTGCCAGTAAACATCAACAACACTGTTAACCAAAAAATTACAACCACTTCTCGCAAATTTGCGACACTCGGCACTGCCTACATTTCAGGATACAGAATAAAAGCGAACGCATCCAACGACAACCAAAAAAAAGAGGAACAATACATAAAAAACGCACAAAAAAAGAATGCCGACCACAAAATATATAACAACTCTCCACTCAGCAATGTTCAACCCGGTCATCTCCATAAAATAAATCTGCCATTATGCCAAATCGGATTACATTACTAAATTATCTTTTACACCAAAATACGTGTACTTAAACCTCATCACTTTGCTACTTTATAGTTTGCACTCGAAAACGTTACACTGTTTGCTGCAAACTTCTTTTTTTTTCTGTTTGTTTATTTTTAACTGCACGATAAATTTATGGGTAATTGCTAATTAAACCCTCCAACTATTAATTTTTTTGCTTTTACTGTAGATGAGGGTCCATTATTTATTTAATAGCTATATTTTTTTCACATTCCGCTAACATTATTTTGTAGTTTAGCTATACGAACATTTGATGTTGCTAATTGTATTTCATTTAAAATGAACACATTTATTTGCATTGAATCATACGCAAAATATATATTTTATAACAAACACGTCAATTATGAATATAAAACGTTTTGTTTTATCTGCTTTTGTTTTTATATAAAATATTATTTAACAAACTTTTGAATGGCATTTGTTTGGGGGTATTTTATTTCAATTTGTATGTGGAAGCTCACCGAAAAACTTTCATTGTTAAATAAACAAAGAGAAATGTGTATTTAGTTTTTATTTCTAAATTGAACAAAAAATAAAACTATGAAACAATGCAGTATAAAAAGCTGGAATATGAAAAAAAAACATTTGAATTAAAACATTTTCTGAAAGTACAAAAGGGTTTTCTGTTATTATTATTAAATATAATTTTTGAACACATATTGGACCATAGTGATTTTGGCCGAGGTTTTTTTGCCCAATTTTGTTTTATTTTTTCGAAAATTGTTATTTTATAAATTTTTGCTTTGTTAATTCAAGCTATGTCAATTCAAGCATTCAGTAAAACTATGAATTCATTAAGAGAAGTGTTTAAAATATGTTCAATAGCACTTTATATTTCAAATGTAATTAAATCTGATTATTTTTGTATTTTCACAGGATTTAGTAATATGTTTAAAGTAGAGAGTGAAAAACAAAAAATATTATTGCACCAAAAATAAGCAATAATTATAAAATATTTAGGAATTGATGATGAATTGTACTTTTCTTAATTCTTAAATGGTTTATATTATATACATTTGTTAGGTTTTCCACTGTAGAAATATTATATTAAGTTTCATTGCACATGGATTCGGTTTTCGAATAGTTTTAATGAATGATATATTAGAACATCCGAACTCCATTGTAGAAATGTTATTATTAAACATATTAATTTGTCTTCATTTTCATGGAGAAAATGTATTCGGTTGTCGAACAGCTTTTGAGAATGAATTATGTTTGAGCTCCAATGTAGATAAAATGTATTATGTAATAGTTTTTTTTCTTGTATGACGATAAATATTGGTAGAAAACTTTAGATAAAGTTAAATTAAAGTTCAAATAAAAAATAGTATTAATCCTATCACTAAATCATAGATTTTCATTTGCAATCTTAATTTTATATTACTAATAAGATTTTGTCTTAATATTATAGAATCATACAAGGATGTATTTTACCAATTGTTTTTTTGAGATAAAGAAATTATTTTGGTTTTCGAATACCAAGGAAATAATTATGTTTGATAATCGGAATTCAACTTAGTAGGAATTACTTTTTATATATTATGAATGAAAATCGAATGTGAAAGAAAAAACTGTAGTAGAGTGAATCTATGTTATGACTAGATGAATAGTACTATGATGAATTTGTCTAGTTTATTAGATCATAGCTTCTATCATAGAAAGAAAGTGTTTCTAAAAATGTAACTTTTAATTCATTCACCTTTAAATAATTAACATTCTTGAATTATAAGAAAATTTACATCTAATAATAACACATCTAATGTATTTACATAAACTTTAGAACTTAAGAAATATTATATAGCTTCAATAAATAATTTTAAAAATATTACTTTCAAACTTGAAAGAATTTGTATTTGAAAGTTCTAAGATGTGGAAAAACTAATTAAATTATTAATGAATAAATTTATATAATGGATCGATAAAATATGTCCATATTTATAATACCTAATAAAAGTGCCTGGAAAATGCATACTAATAAAAAGCATTTAATTATGAGCAGTTAAAATGCGACTTGAAAGACGTGCAAGTGCTCCACTCTACATACAAAACGGCAATAGCTAAATTAAATTCATAAATAATTGAAACAATACGCCTCGAGGCAAAATGACTTTTTATGCGACGGTTTGTTTGTTTCCTCTGCTAATTAAAACGTCTGAAAAACCACCTTAAATATTCATTTCAATTAACAAAAAAGTATACTTTCGCCCGTTCACTTCGTGATCGCACAATTCTTCAGAACTTGCTGCTGTCACCGTAATTGATTTATTGGTTGTTAATTTAAAATGAATTGAGAATATTGATTATTAATGGCACTAAAATTACGATTTCGACGAAACAAGAGAAACGTGATATAATTATATCGGTTCAATGGGAACGCTGTTCGAAACTAGTTAATGTGTAGATGGCAATTAGACTTTTCCCTGGATTATAAAGTGATGAGTGTAATTTGCCTTAAAAGTTTGTTTAGCGCGGAGGAATGAATGAAAATTGAGTAGGCAACAAACTCGGAAGAAAAAACAACAGCGAGCGAACGAAATGGATGGAGGTGGAAGAAGTAGTGGAAAAAAGAAAAGAAAGAACTGGAAGAAGTTGAAGAAAATGCATTACGAAGCGTATGGAAACGGTCGTTGACTGTGGAAACAGCTGCACCTTTCCCAGTTCTGCGCACTGATGCATTCCCCAACCCATTATCTATTACCAAATTAGACCATTTCACATGATTGCCATTACAATTCCGTTTGATTATTTCACAAACACAAACAATGCGGACGTTTACATGTCATAACTGATTAATACGAGTTGCGCTCATTAAACCAACGATCGCGTAATTTCGTGGCATGCACCAACAACCGAAAAAAATAAGTAACCACACACATAAAAAAAAACAACGCGTGACAATCTTCAATCCCGCCTCGCTCACCTGGTCAAACTGCTATGCATAATCTGGCCCAGTATAATATTATAATAAATTACGTAACTACAATGGAACGAGGGTAGAAGGCACGTGCCCATCCCATCCCTCTCTCGAGGGTCGAATACCCCGACATAAACACGTATATCCGCGGAACAGCTTTTTTTTATTCCTTCACAAAAGAATACTCTTTAGCTGGAAAAGGATTACTATTATTTACGCTAAATCTCTTCCTGACGCAATTCGTGAAAAGCAATTTATCATCGGGATTTTGCATTTTACGTATTTCCAGAACCGGGATGCGATGCATTTCGTTTATTTGTCAACGTTTTCCTTTTTCTCTGCAACAATGCTGAAGGTAGATCGGCCTCGGCAAATTTTAAGACTCTCAGCAGCACTGTTTCCTTTCACCGTCTTCCTTTCAAAACGAACAGCTGGACAGGAAGCGCGTATTCAGTTTCTGTTTACATTTTTTTTTTCTTACAGGAAAAATTATTTGAATGCATCTGCACCTTCCTAATGCATTTCGGTTTTTTGCTTGTCTTTTTGATTTTTGAACAGTAAGTGATCCTCGTGCGGTCAACACGGACTACATTGTAACCAGTTTCTGGTAATTATTCAATTTACCAAATGAGTCCCATTTAAATGCATACTCCGATTTGTAATAATAAAGGCGTAGTTGCCGCAAGCCCGGGGCTAATCTAGGGACTTACAAAGGGTTTACAATTTAATAAATAGGACGTCAGCTGGTGGACGGCGTAAGCGCGCCTTCTATCCTCGAAACACGGTAAAAATGATCGTTATTAAACGCAACGCTTTTGTGATATATCTGCGTGCGTGTTGGGTTTTAGGGGATGAAAATCGAATCCTTAAAAATCTATTTCCAAAACTATTCCCAACATTTTTCACAATTATTTTGATTTAGAATATATTATTGACAATTATCAAAAAACATGATCACTACTGTTGTGTTTTATAAAAAATGATTCATTCAATGAAATAAATTAAAAATATAAAAATTAAGACTTTTTAAGTTACTTTTTAGAATAGTTATTTTATTTTCTCTTTCTTATTCAAGTTTTTTCTTTTAAATTATAAAAATAGTAAAGCTTCAAGAACTCCAATGCGAAATATAAATTGTAATTCCTATGTAAACACAATAAGTTATTATACAATATACGAAGGAACCATTCAATAGTTTTAGGATAGAAAACTACGTCCAATGATCCTCTGTATTAAGAAAGCTATTATTAATAAATGAATTTAAAAAAATCAGTTACTTTACAATAAATATAATTTAAATTCAAAAGTCAATTCTTTGTTTTTCCACCAAAATTTTCATTATCATTTTAACCTTTCTACAAAATAAGATCACATTATTAAACATATGTGAATAAAGATTATTGAAATTCTTAAAAAACTTTAAATATGTTGTTTGAATATATAATATTTGAATTTATAATCTTTTTTTTAAATTTTTATATAATTGATAAAAGTTTTTAGGTTTATATTATATTCATAACATAATCTTCAAGTGGTAACATACAGTTTTTTTAAGCAATAAATAAACTTTTTAATGCATCATGTTTGTATGTTTGTATGTGTGTGAGAATTTTGGGGGTGAAAATCGAATTATTTTAAAATATTCAATTTTACACCAGTATATATTTTTTTCAGGGGGGATGAAATTTAATAAAGGTGAGTGTGAGAGAGTGTATTGCAGTCTTTCCGGGTCCCACGGCTGGATGAAGATGAGAAATGGCTCTCGAAAAATATCTCATAACCCTGCAACAGTAGGTACCCATTGTTCGGAGAGGACTCGTCTTTGCCCTTATTAAAAATGCCCTGTATAATTTTTCTCTTCCAGTTCGAATTACCGAAGTGATTTTCAATCGATCTATTGAGGGCTCTTCCAGAAGCGCTTTGTTACCTCGCACAATGATTTCTATAATTGGAATCCCTGCGCTATCCCACTTTTATCTGCAGATTGTTATCTATTGAGCACCGTAATTGTTATATTTTTTTGCCGTACTCTAATTACCACTTGCACACAATAGACAATCATCATAATTGAATTTTGTAGATTCTTAAGGATTTGATTGCTCCAATAATTTGAACAGCTGAGATTAATTTTCAGTAAATTTCATCGTCTTCAGATTAATGAGCAAATTTTCATGTAATTGAAAAATACACTTGCCAATTTATTTGTATATCAATAATAAATACACACTTTACTCTATTAAATCAGTTACGTTTCAATTGCTTACTTCTTATTGCTAAAATAAAGCATTTGCAATTTAAATAAACGCTGTTTTATTTACTTTAGTTCAAATTTGTATTTTTATTAATAGGTTCAGTAAACTACTGTTTTAGTGACTTGTATAAAAACAATGGTTAGTGTATAGACTAGACTGTGGAAGCCAAAAGTTGACAACTCACTTCGAATAAAGAGCCATTTTTAGTTGGATCTGGTAGTAATTTATAATGTAAAGAGCCGCATGAGGCTCAGGAGCAACAATTTGCCTGAACTATAGTCTGAAGGAACGTTGAAAGGATATGACACAAATCTACCATGAGATATATAGATATCTTTTAAATGTACAATATCTTAAAAATATAATTTTGATCTAAAATGGTTGCCGACCACTGGATTTGACAAATATATCAGTACCATTGCCAGACAGTACATATAATATTGTATTCTACAAATCTGTTAAACTTATGAAGTAAGAAATCATCATCTTACACCAAGGGAACCTCATACCTCAAAATGGATCCACGGTAACCTTCATGAAATCCTCTACTTTTAGTGATCTTCCAAGAACTGATATACCAACTATTTCAGAATAGACACGTGTCTCCCAATTGAATTGCATATGGGGTCTCTCATGTGTTAAATGCGCCACTGTGCATATTTACTCTTAATATATAATTTTTAAGAATTAACTTATTGTGCAATGTAAATTTTATCATTGATTCATTACTTTTATGCTCATTTTTATGACCTATGAACTTAAAAATATATTTTGGTTCGAAAATGTGCATCAGTCCATAAGGATTACAAAACTAAAAAGTCTGTTTTAAAAAAACCAATACAGTATATTTTCTTAAATTAAATGTACTATAATGCAATGTTATGCAAATGTTGTTCTCTAAGTTGAGGGTCACCATTTGTCGTCATTCTTATATAACAAAACCTCAATCAATCACATTTCATAAATGATTAAGTCATTCAAGTCTCCTCAAAAACGTAATGAAAGTGTCAAATCATGAATTCATTTTTGTTGGATAATATAGTGCAGTGCACACAGTACATCAAAATATCAGTAGAACCAGACCTTGGTTTAAATACATATTTATGAATGACATTATTTTTTATGCTTTAAGTCAGTATATGTACAATTTATAATAATACGAAGAGGGATACCGAAATAAGTATTTTATAAATAAATAAGTTTGTATGTTTAATTTGCAGAAATATTTAATTAACTAATTATGGTTGAAAATAAAGATTAATAATAAATTGATTGAAATTGAAACGTAATGCGTATTTAAGACCGGACATATTGAATAATATATTAACTAAATGAATATAAAACTGATATAATATATAGTATCAACTAATATATCTAGTGAGGTTGCCTAATACAGTTTCTCCAATTTTTTTTGAAAACCGAAGGTATTTTCAAAATTCAAATACAAAATAATTTTGTATAATAAACTAAAAAAGTGAAATTTTGGTATTCGATAACAATTCGCCTAAAAACTTAATTATTTGATGAATTTCATAATTCTCCAAAGGTACAAATCATTCCAAAAATCAAAATTAGTTACAAGAATGTATAGATCCAAGTGAAAAATGCTCCCACCATTTGGCAACCGAAATATGAACACAACCTGAAGCGTGAAAAAAGCCGATGTTTCGGTCTATGCTAATTATAATTATCTTATTTTAAAAATATTCTATTCGTTTGTTTGTTAATTATTTAAGTAGAAAATAATGGACTTTAAAGAACATTTTAATTTTTTGAATATTAATATGATTAAATACACCATACTGTTTTCATTTTACATATACAATAATTAATATAGAGTAGTATAACTATTTTTTTTCTCAATAAATAGTAATAATTAATTCAATCGATGAAATAGATAAGTTCTTAGATTAATTGAAACATATAAATAATAATTGTAATAATCATCTTAATGTAACTATCAACATAGGTCTTTCTAAGTCTTAATTTTCACAAAACAATTAATACGTATGCACGTATGCGTATAAGTTGCACACACAAAATTGTATTCAAAATATCCTAATTTAAATGCACAAATGTAAAAATTTGATGAAAAGAATTCCAACGAATGTATTTAACTATTTTCCTTGACATTTCGTAGTTGGGAGTACTCTCGCCATGTCCATTCAGAATATGCTCTATTTATATAACAGCGGGAGATATTTATAAGTTTTCGAGGATCTTTAGAAAAAGCACCAGCTTGTATATTAGTCTAATGAATCGAGCTAATGTTTCTTTAAAAATCTTCGCTTATGTAATGCAAGTAATGTTACATAATTTGTTATTTTTGATGATGGAAATAGGAAGTAGTAATAAAATATAAATAAAAAAAACTATATTTTTTAGTAGAAATGATTTTGTTAGACAGTAATTATAATATTGTATTTTACAAATCTGGTCAATCTATACTTTAAAAGTTCTACATTTCCTGTCAAATTTCACATTCATCATAGTTACAAGTTGAAAATATTATAACTTTACTGTGTCTTCTATCTAATATTTTTTAATTTAGTTTTCTTTTTCATTTTTAAATAATATTGGTCATATGAATAAAAGGCTATCAGCATTCACTTTAATAAAATTATAAAGAGGTAAAGTTAAAATAAACAAACAAATTGATATTTATATAATATGCTAGATAAGTGATTATATAATATAAAATCATTTATTATTAGTAACATTTTATATTGATATCATTAAATCTTTGCAACTGAGAAATTCTTAAAAATAAACACTATGATAATTGTGTCATTTTAAAAAAGTATCATTGTGTATTTAAAAAATTTACACTTCAAATTAAATACAGACTTAAACATGGTTTTATGTTTAGTTTTATTTAGATTTCTAGTACACGTGTTGATACATATTCCAGTTTCGAGGTGTATATTTACTTTATTATTTTATCACATATTACGATAATATAAATAAACACGTAGTATTATCATACTACTTCACTCAGTGTTTAGATTAGTTCACAATGAATGGTTATCTAAATATTTATTAGAAAGATGGTATATTTTACCATACGTTTGGTAATTTGGAAAGTTATATCATATATTGAAACCTAAAAAAATGAATGAAAATTTAAAGTATATCAATTAATCAATATTTTTAATAATTTTATAATTATTTATATGGACATTATTAGATATTTTTGTTTCAAATGTTTCCTTAATATTTTGTAAGAAAATATTTGAGAATTATATACACTTTTTTATTTCAATCTTTTGGTAATTATAAATTATTGTTTCTATATGTAAAATGCATTATTTTATGAATGTACTTTTATTTTATTATTTTTCAAGCTCTTCTTTTATTGTAAGTTGTTAGAAATGATTGAATTATGCACATTTTTGTTCTCTTGTGTAATTAATATATTAATTTATATTATTAAATTCAAATAAGAACAGAATTCGATGAATACAAACTGTATTTTTTTTATAAAATTATAACATGCATTTGTGTGTTTAAACAGTAAGTCAAATTATATGAAAGCTTCAGGATGGAGTTTAACAGGATGCAGTTTATTGGACGTAGTTTTAACTAACTTAGATTTAATTTACTTCCGCTTAATAAGTTTTACCATGTTGCATTCTCTGCTTATAGGTCTTTGTCTTTATTTACTATTCATAGTCATCTAGTATCCACTGTCTAATAAAGGAGAAACTTTACGTTTAATATAGTTTATATGTAAGAAAATAATGTAATTATAAAATAAATAAATATTACTTTGGACTAGCAAAAATAGTAATAATGATGTGTATTCCAGGGAGGTAGGTGTTAATTTATATTAATGTAAGTATGTGTGACCGTTATATAATAACAATATTTACTGTAACAGATACACATATCGATAAGATAGACATAGAAAAATTAAAACTTATACCATCATAATAATAATTAAAAGCACGGAAAGACTTTATGTTGATAGAGCTTTTGCTGCATATTAATATTTTAATTGGGCAGAAAGACCTCGGTCAATAGCCGTTTGGCGAAATTTGTACCAATATAGTTTTTTTTTAATGGTTACGACCCTAATTCCAAACTTTTTCAGTCCTTATAAGCTTTCACTACATTATTTTCCTGACCGGTAAATGGCGAAAAAAACGGTCAGCTGTGAGATTCGAACCAACACCATTGCGCACTAGAATTTTGTGATGCAGGGATTCTTAACTCGTTGTCCCCAACTAATAAAGAAGTTTAAATTAAATAATAATTTATTTTATTTATTAATTTAACTTTAATTTTTGTATCTGTGTCTTTTTTTGCTCTAACAAATAAACTATTATTAATAAATACAAAATTAAACTGCAATAAAGTGCCATAATGATTTATTAGAGCTAATAAATTTCAAAATATTTCTTTTACTTTCGTTTGAATCGCATATGAGCACAAAGGAATAAGCAGTCAAACGGTAATAGAAGAAAAAAGCTTGAAACCTATGGGGAGATCAATAAATGAAAATACTCAAAAGGAATAACATGAAAGAAGTATTTGAGTGTAGAAATATATATATATTGTAAATATACCTATGCAAATATTTGATTGTATATTTTGTATGCTTCTTTTTGTGATTTACTACAGGAATTTGCATTTTTAAAAGTTGATAACCCTTTTACAATGGTTATTAAAAACTGTATTTATTTCTACAATAATAACTTTTGTTGCAACAAGAACTGGATGGAAAAACCTATGGTCCACCTATAGATCTTTGCTTTATTATTATAGTGTTAAAATATTTCGTTTCTTTTTAAATTAGTTTATAAAAATATTGTTATAAAACTAATAATAATTATTATTAAAAATGTATGTAAATTATCCAAATAATAGAAAGGGCGGAAAGACTTAGATCGATAGCTTTATAAATAAATTTATAAACATTTCAGCAATTGAGTTATGCTTTTCTGTCTTCGTTGAAATTGTTTGTATATTTTCTAGTGTAAAAAATAATATACTATGTACTTCAAGCAATTCGAAACAAAGTTTCATTCAGTTTTTTACTTTTTTTTTCAAACAATCGGTGTTATTACCGTAAGATTTTTCTTTCTTTACTGTATCAATATTATAATAACCAATATTATGTAACTGAATTTATTTTTATTTTAATATTGTAGTTTTATTACTAATTATAATTAAATAAATTTACATTTTTTTAGTAAACTTTGATATTTTTAAAACAAAATTTGATAAAAAACATTCTAAAAATTTATATTGATACGTAAATATAATACTTATTTTTGTTTTATATAAAAAAGAATTACGAGGTTTTAAAGGCATCATTAGTTCGGTTTCTAAATGTAGCTCAATAGAATCAAAACATGCACTATGTGAGATGCTGTTGTAATTGTTGTAATCATTCATTTATTATTCATACTACTGAAAATAATTGCGTATTAATAATTGTATTGATTTTTTTATTTGCTACACTATATTTTTTATGATTAGGAATATTGATTGTAATTATAATTGAAAACGCAGTAATTTGTTAAATCTTGCTTACAAACATTGACGGAAAAAATAGTTTACTATTTATATAATTTATGTTCAAAATAGTTGTATAAGAAGCGGAAAATCTTTTGGTCAACAGTTATTTGTAACAGTTGATAATTTTATATGTTGTATATTAATTACATATCAACGATAATTGGTGTAATCATCGATTTTCTTGGTGTGTAGTTAATTAAATTTAATATTGAATACTCGTAAATCATTGATCCTGAATGTATCGCGACATCTATTAATGTGTTTCTTTTCTGTGTAGTCAGCTAAATTTGTTATTGAATGGTCGTAATTTAAAAAGTAGCAAATTGATGTAACTAAAATCGGAGCTGAACGTAACGAAAGTAAATCCCTTTGAAACAAAGTTGTCGAGCTTTAGTCGCAGACCTCGCTAAACCGCTAAAAGCTCGAGAACCACCCCTGAAATCTCAATGGCGTCGCCGTATATAATTCAATGAATGTTTCACTTTTAGTCGAGGAGGATTTAATGGATTGCGTTTTCGGGGAACCGGGCGACGATTAAATGGAAAAGCAACAACAAATGGCAAATAATTGAATGAAGCCTTGACTGATCCTCTCCTCGCCCGATTTGAATGGACGAAATGCGTCGGAAAATTATATCGCATAAATGAGATGTCCTTCGCACTTTAGAATCCAATTTTCTCCGGGCGACGACGTCGAAGGCCGCACAAACGTTCCGTGCGATTTACCCTTCACCCGTGGAAAAGTCTCAGGGTTAAAGGGCGGTACCTCCTGCGACGCCGTCTCGAGCTATTGGGAAAATCTTCGGGAAGGAAGTGCAATAGTTTATCTGCTCCTGAGTGTGCAATTTATGTCCGCACACACACGCATCTGCACACAGATGCTTGCAGGGTTGTTGTTTTCGCTTCTTTCTCCTTTTCATCCTATCACTATTTCTAGAGCGAAGGGAGGAAAAAGTGAGCATAGTTGTAGTGTAGCAGTCGATCAATCCGGTATTGCAGGGGAGCGGAATTGTGCTGTTCGGAGAGTTCGCTTTGTGCGGCTGCACTCCGGATCGTGGCCATGGAAACCCCGTTTCTGCTCCCCCGTCATCTGGTGCTTTATCATTCTGCCCAACGAGCTTTGCACCCTCTCCGACTATGGCTGGACGCACGAATACGCACATCTATGCCCATTTCAAACCACTGTATTTTTCAACATGCACATATATACATATATACAGTTAATACTCGTTTAGCCCTTCGTTGTTTCATTGGTTTAATTAGAAATACAAACATTTGTTTATTCCAGGTTTCCAATTAGCAAGGAAAAGGAGTGCAAATTCGAGGGGTTCCCGATTATTTAGGCTACTTCCTTTCATATTCCTTTTTTTTTTTGTTTCCGTCAAGGTATCATTATCCTACATCGCTTCTATATTTGGAAGCAGACGTCGCACACAAAGTTATTGATTTTATATGCATTCAAGACGTTGCAATTCAATTCACGGAGCCCCGGCTACAACATTACACTCGGCTTGTCCAGAAGACTAAGGTCTATAAATATATAGGAAATAATGGATAAAGTAATAGCTTTTCTAAATTTATGGACTATTTTTCATACTATCCAATATCAAAGATACGATAGTTATTATCACTTTATTTACATTTATTTTCTTGACATGAACGTCAAAAAATAATTTTAATTCAGATTTATAATGATTGCAGGCAAATGAAAATCTTAAAAAAGAAACAAATATTCGAATTCTTTCAAGGGCTAAAATAGAAATAAATCACGAATGCAATAAAATTCATTGATCTTGAAAAATATTTAACCACATAATGTTATTGATATTGGTTACTGATTACTGATTTCTTTTACATTTACTACAGTTTTGGTCTACATTTATATAAATTAATTTAAAAAATAGACTTTATTTTTCTTGCTCATTAAATTGAAATTTTAACTAAACTCTTCAACTATTTTTGTACATGTTAATACGCCTGTGTACACATGTTCGAGACATGATTTTGTGTATTGATTCTACAATCTTTATGGAAGTAATATTTTTTTGAAAGCTAGATGATTTCAAATGCAATAGTTTTTACTTTGTAATACCGATTGAAGCTTATATAATTTTAGAATTTTTTGTTATTAGTTTGACAAGATTTTTCCATTACCATATGATAATTTTCTAGCAGCGTGTACAACGGGTGTTTCTGTATCATATTTACCAAATTTTTGCTGTATCACAAACCAAAAAAACTATACAAAACTGTAATGTCATTTGCGATTTTTTTGGTGAGATCTTTATGAACTTATAACAGAATATAGTATTTTGCTCCGTTTATGTAATAGTTATTAATTTTATTAATAAATTTGTAAGTTTTTTTTAGTTTTTTCTAATTAAGAATAATTCATATCAATGTATTTTTTTAATCAAAGCATTGTTAAAAAAACAAACTTAATCTCCATTTAGTATATTTGATACTAATACAATAGTCAATAGACATTTCAAAATCACCTAAGTATAAATCTCGTAACATAAAAATAGGTGTAAACAACAGTGATAAATAATATAAGTGGTATTTCAGTATAATCCACGTTGCCTATTAGAATATAATAAAAATAATAATGTTCACTTTACTGGCAATGAAACAGTTGACGACAATGAAATGGCGGCGATGAACTTAGAGACGAAACGCCGCCCTATTGCGTCTGGACTCGAATATTTCCTTTTGTGATGCAGATGCTTTCACATGGAGTAGTTGTATTGATCTGTCGTAAATCTATAGGGATTAATCTCCAATTACATCTAAGGAATACTATTACACCATTAGTTTAATACCGATATTAAAGACTCATGACTCAAAAATATATAGAACATACCCTACAATGAATAGTTCTTTCTCCCTTTATTTTATGTTATGAATTTAATAAGTTTAGTTTAATTATTATGTGTGTTATTTCTGAACTTGAGTCCTTATCAGCCTTCACTACTTTTTTTGCTGACCGGTAAATACTGGAAAAAATGGTCAGCGATGAGATTTTAACTAGCACCATTTTGCACCAAATTTTTGTAATGCAGGGAATTTTAACCACTCAGCCAATAGTTGCCTCCTAATGATAATTTATATATCAGCCTTTTTTTTTTATTACTACTACTACTACTACTACTAGTTAAAACATATATTTTTCAATATATTGATATAATTATTATAAAAATAAAAGTAATACAAAACAATTCTACAACTATTTCATTTTTTTAAGTAAATCTGACGTAAAAGCTACAATTTTTGTTTGTAAAATTGATTTAATTGCAAAAATTCTAATAATTATTAGACTTTAGCCCTTATACATTTTTATTTGATTAGTATTATATATACATATAATGATTATTACTTGACTCGCATTTTAAATTGCGGATTCACATACAAGTATGCATCTTTAAATATTTGTTGATTATCCCCAAAAAATATGCTAATTGTAAATTATTACACCGGTTATACATTTATTTTATTCTATAAATAATTAACAGATTAAAAAGAAAGAACTTATTGTTAATAGAATGTTCTTAATATTTAAAATTAGATATAAAATTATATTTTTTTCTAGTTAAACTCAACTTTTCAATTTCAGTGTTTAGCAAAAGCGATAGGATACTTTTTTTTTACAAATATGGTTAGTTGATTTTTAGAGTGAATTGTTAAAACTTCTATTAATTTAATAGACATTAATTAATTTTAATAGAATAATATGACCTATAGCCATTTCGCATTTGCAACAATGGTATGTATTTATTTTTTTCTATCTTTCAATCTTTCCCCTCTTTGTTTGTTATTATATTAAGTTCTTTTTATAATTATTGTTGCAATTAATATTATTATAAGGGTAAAAAGACCAATGGTCTATAGCCCTTTGCAGCAATGGTGATTTCCCTTTTTTTGTATGTATTATTTTGGTTTGTCTTCTTTCTTGTAGTTGTTGCAATAAATTTTATATTGCATTATATTAGATGTAAAATATCATTTTTTTTAGTTTAATTAAACCTTTCAACTTTGTCTTTTAGCAATAGCGATTCGATTCTTTTTTGACAAATATATTTGGTTTTTGAAGTGACTTTATTGTATTTGTCTTACTTTCTGGTGCTGATAATAGCATTGATAAACCCTCGTCCATTGATTTGACAGACAGACAATAATCCTAAGAGAAAATGCGCTTTGCAAAGTGGTGGAAACCCCTAGATTGGTCTACGTATAATGCAGACAACAGCTTAATGAAAAGTCTCGTCGTGCAGCGAGGGTGCGGTGGTCGTTCCCATGGCGACGCTGCATCAGCTCCCTAGGTTTGTTCCGGGTTGCACCCTGTCTGCTGCCACCCCCTCGACGGCAGCGACGTCGGTGGCTGCAATAACTCCTGCAGCAGGTGCCGCCGTTCGTTACTATATATACACCCTATGTACTATATACCATATAGTACATATATATACATATACATCCTCACTATTTATATATTATTATCATTATATAGCTTCACTTGCAGAGGGAGCGCAAATAACTCTTGCAATTTCAACATTTTCTCTTTCGCATGCTTTATTTTCGCGTATCTCATATTTTAATTAATATTTTCACCAGCTCCTCCTTTTATTTCACATATACATTTTTTTGAGGCAAACAAAATAATATTTCATTATTACCGGAATATTGTATTAAGTACAAAAATGAGATGATAAAAATATCTATATATTTATAAATATTTTTTATTATGAACGGTGGAATTATTATTGCGTTCAACGCATGTTTACGTTTACAATTTATATGCAAATGTGTGGCTATTTCAATTTACCAATTTAATAATGAAAAAACAAATTTCATTTTCCAATACAAATATATTTATATATTTCAATGATTGCAATCAAACCAATTATAAAACAAAATTTCCAATCCAATCTGGCTCAGCTCTATTTCTGCTCAAATTTTGTTTATATAAACTTACATGTGCATAAAAACCAACATTGATTTATGTTGATGTTTTTTTAATTAAATTGAATACATATTTCATAAATATTGGATTATAAATAAAAGTGAATTAAAATAATTTCAATATAAGTATTGAAAAACCGTACATAAACAAACAAAAATAAATAAACCTTGTTAAAATAATGATAAAGGACTATTGTTAGTTTAGTTTAATTTTTCAAATTATAAAGTTAATTTTTGGAAAATTCCTATTCCTAAAATATAGTTAATTTAATATTTATTGTTTAATTTATTTATTTAAACAAAGGAATTAAATTTTTGTTCTTATAATATGAAAATATTAAGATTTGTTGTTGCAAAAAATACATAAATAATTACAAATATGTATGTATGATCAAGAAAAAAAATGTATCAAACTATGTATTTCTTAAAGTTTCATTACAATAAATTGAGAATTAATTATTTTAATGTATAAAATATGATATGTAATTATTTTACATTGTAGTTGAAACTAGGGTCTTTGAACATGTCAAATAGTAATTATTAATGGCAATTAATAATGAAAATTCATTGATTATAGAAACGCATATTTGTGAAACAAAGCCCAAAATAAATTATTACTGTATTGTTGTTATTATTATGAATATTATGCGCCTCGGTATATTTCGATTCGAATATGTGAAACAATTGTTAAATTGCCGTGGGGATGTAATAATTATTTTCTATAATTTATAATTGACGTAAAGCTAAACATGAAATTCTGCAGTTAAATATTATAACGAAAAAATGTACAAACATACATTATATGCATTCCATGTAATCGGATTATAATGGACTATAGGACAGTGCTGTATATTTGCAAATATTTGCATTTGTGCAATAAATAATAGTGTTTATGCAATTTCAATAATTTCACTAGTGTACTTAATAATAAAAAAGTTCAATATTCAATTAAAGTTGTCTTTTTTTTATTATAATGAGAAGGTATTAAACTTACGTACAAATATTCATATGAACATACAATAATTACATCAGTGACATTTGACATCATTTTAGTGATAGATAGGTTCATCAGGTTTTAATTAGGTTAACGAAGGAAGCAATAACATCTTTGTGACTAATTGAAATATATTGTTCAGATAAATAATCAGACAAAGACATGAGTAACAAAATACATGCGTTTATATGAAAATTTATCTTCTAAACAACGTACGAATATATATCAAGGGAATACAAAATGTAAATAAATAATGTCATTGTAATTATAAAAAATTAAAAATATGTAACTAAAAGATATCTTGTGTACGTTAAAGTTTACCTTCTTATTAACATTTATACATGTTACTTTAAGCGAATGCTGTGAAATTTCATTAATTTCACATCGGCCTACAATGCATTACTTTTAGTTTTGAATTAATTAGTAATTATTGATGTGATGTCAATAACATTAATATATGTTAAGTATGTTGAATACAAAATGAATATATTCATTTACTTGGAAATTTCAAACCATTCAAATAATGTACGAAACTGTAGGTATGTTCTGTGAGCGTTATGTACGTTGAGTGAGCTTAAATTATAAAAAGTATTATTAGTTAAACATTGCTTCAAATTGGATGGATTTTGATCTATATATATAATATAATTGTGATTGAAATATAATAATAAGTATGTAAAAAGTATATTGTCTGTATACTTATTAAAATTGAGAGTACGTTTGTGAGTGCTAACATTAAAATATGTTCATAGAAGATAAGCCTTAAATGTTGAGTACGTTTGTACAAATATGTATAACTACGCATGTCTACGTTAAATGATCTTTGACTGTAGAAAGCTTAATTTAATTATGAATCGTTCCAAATTGCATTAATTCCGTATATATTGAAGTCCTTGTGATTCAAAAACTTAACGAATTTGAAGTACAGAATGATCTTCCACTCCCTACTGGGTGGCAATCTATAAAGCTTTAAAATGATCTAATGGAGAAAACGCGGAAAATCAATGCGGAATTTAATTTCGATTATTATGTAAATCCGTCGGCGTCGGCACGACACAAGGGATGGGAAATTTTTGTTTGTGTTGAATTCGAGTCGAGCATGCGATTCTCTGATGTACGTGCACAAGAGGGTGTATGTATGGGTAACTACTTTCGACCCCCCTTCGACCGTGCATACATTATCTTTATCATTTCATCCCTCGGACTAAAAGAGAACTTTGATTAATAATGGATCGAGGGTATTAAATACAAGTCTAAAGGACTTTAAAAAGGACCTTGATTTCGTTTCCCCGACATTCAATTTCCACATAAATAGATTAACATTATCAGCATTGGGCGATAACACAAAAGAGAACCGTTCGAATTGAATGCGTCTTTCATGAAAGATGATGATAAATTTTAATTATTTTTATAAATGTATCTTACATTTCAGACTATAGATTTATTTATTCTCTATTCATTTTTAAAACCGTATTGCATTACTTACTTTGATCATTATAAAATCGATTTCGACCTCTTTCCGCCTAATTACAATATAATTTGTTGATATTATTATTTTTTAACTTATAAAATGATATATGACTAATTTATAATATTTTTTTAAGACTTTGACGATTTTAAGATTTATCTTGGGTACCAGAAAAGGTTCCAGAACATATAAAATAGTTCCTACGAACTGGACACTTCTCCTCTTAATGGAAAATAGTATAGATTATCGTAATAACCAGCCAGGTTATGAAAAGTTATTAATGAATGGACTAACAATTATAAATAATAACGATCTAATACCAACTCACCTATTTAGATTTCGAAATCAACATTGCACCATCGATCAAGTTAATAGAACTGCTAATATAAGGCAGGATCTGGAAGAAAAGTGCTATAGCTCTGAATCATTCTTAGATTATCGCAAGCGTTCGATAAAGTGTGGCACACAGGATTATACTATTAATTAAATAAGACTCTACCATACAATTTTTCAAAATAAGAAACACGTATTTGCCAGGAAGATTATTTCAAGTCAAAGTGTTTGATACTGTAACAGATTTGTATCCAATCAAATCAGGTGTAACACAAGAAAGTGTGTTAGGACCTCTTCTGTATGCCTTTAACTGATAAAACAACAGTCGCAACATTTGCTGATGATACTGCAATTTTATCATCGAATACAGACACAGAACGTGCATAATATCATCTGTAAGTTTCTTTGAACTTAGTACAGGAATGGCTACACAAATGGCGAATGAAGGTCAATGAATCAAAATCAGTGCATGTTACCATCACCATGAGAAAAACTACTGCCCACCAGTGACTATCAACGGAAAAGTTATACCGACAGTTAATAAAGTTAAATATCTGGGTATGCATCTGGATAAAAGATTGACCTGGAAAGATCACATCCAAGCAAAAAGAGAACAACTTCAAATTAAGTTCAGGAACTTGTACTGGCTATTACGAGAAGGCTCATAAAAGAAAACAAGCTATTGATATAAAAGGATATTTTAAAGTCAGACTGGATTTATGGAATACAGCTGCGTGGATAGTGCTTCCAAGTCCAATATTACGATTGTACAAAGATTTCAGTCGAAAAGCCTAAGAAGATTCATAGGTGTGCCATGTTACAATTATCAACAGATGAATACATGAGAATCTTCAAATAGAAACAGTGGAGGAAATTATAAGATATAGTAGCAGATGCAAAAATAGGTCAGAAAAACATCAAAATGATTTAGCTATCAATATTCTTGATAATAGCTTAACTAACCGACCGAAGCGATGTAATTTACTGGATTTACCAATGAGATTGAACTTCTAATTAGAAATTAAGGGAAAATCGCAAGATGATATCTATCCAATATTAATTTGTCAACCGATAAACCATTTACCGAATGTTTTGTTATAAAATAGATTGTAAACGAAAAAAGATGCTATACGAAAAATAAGATTTTGATAAATCACTGTTGTTTTGGTATTAAGAAAATCGTATAAAGCTTAGCTTTTTTTTATATCAAATGTCTAAATGAGCTTTATCCTCTTGTGTGTTTATCCTCATTGTAGGTTTCCTCTTGGACGGACGGCCGCATGAAATAATGATGTTGATCTTATATCCGGATTTATATAATGTTAAGTGTAAACGCCGGAGGCTAGATCTGTTTATGTTACATAAAAAGAAACATCACTTGATCCTATTAATATTAGGAGTAAACTAATTTATAGTAAGTTTTAAACAATATAATAAATAACTAGTTATGTTTAAATCAGTTATCTAGGAAGTAAACAATATTTTACCTAATAAATTTATAAAGGAAGATTAATGACTAAGTGACTCAGTACTAAATTTAGAAAAAAAAACAGTTGACTTGAATGTAAAATCTTCTAATTGATATATAATGTAATTAAATTTTCATACAAAATTGTTTAGTCTTATATTTCCTAATAAATCTATTTTTTGAAATATTATATTATTTTGAAAAAATATATAAATTATTATCAATTTCATTATATTTTGTAGAGAGAAATTAATGAATTAAGCGAATTAATCTTTTTGTGAAAGTAAGTATAATTATTATTGTATAATTATTATTATTGAACATTTGCACTCAAACAATTGTATAAACTGTGATTAGGATTAAACCAGGTTTGCAATATAGACAGTATTATTGGCTAGAGTGGATTACAGCTAATATGTTATAATCCTATAATCATCTTGTGATTGATTTAAACTAGGAATTAACTAATGTTAACTCGTGTTTGTACATTCGTATCTTCAAGTTGTTTAATAGAATAAATCTATTTTTATTTCAATAATATTGTTAGAAATATTTATTATAAATTTATGCAAATAGAATTTAAAATTGATTACTAACATCTATTAAATGAAAAGTGTTTTGTTACCTTTTGCAGTAATAATAATAATTGTGTTTTCTTTTTTCTTATAATTATACTATTTTACTCACTGTTGAAATAAAAATAATTAATAATAATGATATTTATATAAATGTTTACTAAACAATGTCAAACTTACTCCATTTACAGTTAACATTGATTTTGTCTATAAGCTAATACTTACAACTAATTTAGTTATTAAAAGCTGATAGATGCTTAGAAATAATATGTTTCTAAATGATGTGATCTTCTGAAGTTATTTTTTTTTTCGATTAATGACTGAAATATAATAGCTTTAGTAATATGCGAATGATACTTGTTAATATATATTTGGTATTCATATTCTAATATTACTTGATTAATTTAATAATTGCAATATTTACTTAGATAATAACAGATTAATACTTAACATGTGATCTTCTGA
This sequence comes from Nicrophorus orbicollis, assembly GCA_018845635.1. Lineage (NCBI taxonomy): Eukaryota > Metazoa > Arthropoda > Insecta > Coleoptera > Silphidae > Nicrophorus > Nicrophorus orbicollis. The sequence goes on from JAFMTC010000480.1 coordinate 102,373, forward strand.
ATCTTAATTATACTAATATACTTAATTATGGAGATTCATAGGATTAACAAAGTTACTAATAGCAGCTTCGGGAATATGTGTAAGTTCTCTTAAATAAAGTCAAAATAATTCAATATTACAAGTTTAGTAAACCTTTTGATTTTATGAATAATAATAAGTAACTAAATTAATATCAAATTATAGAAAATAATATATAATAGAGCTAATATTTTATGTAACGTAACTAAGTCTAATTTGATGTGCAAATTGTTCAATCTTAAGTATTCAGTTTCCGCCAAATATTACTTATAGCAAAACTTAAATATTGATTTAGTTATGATACCAAATATGGGTACTATTACTTTAAAAAATAATTTAATATTCCTTAACAAGCATTTTATAAGCAGCATTTTCGAAATGTTTAAATATTGTATGATTTATATAAAAACAAAATGATATACTTAGTAATCTAATTAATATTGTATTAATGATATACAGAAAAGTGAATAAGTTGCTTACTTCTACTATAGAATATCCAAGTATATATGATTCATCGAATTACTAAAATATTGATTTAGTTACTTGGGATCAGAAATGATATTGTTAGTCATCGTAAAAGCAGAAATATGAGAATGCATTTTTCCTAATATAGATCATTCCATAGTCTTCCAATAGAGATAACATATTCTTAGATTAGATAATTCATAAAAAATAATGAATATAATGACCAAAATATTTATTTAATAAGGATAGTTAAATGATATATAAATATTTTATGTGCCTCAATTTGATGACATTCAACGCGCAAATTACTCAATCATACTGGAAGTCTTCAGTTTACACCGTTTAATTGCTCGATTATAGAATAAAATACCCAATTATAGATGATTCATAAAAACAAAAACAAAATATTGACTTAGTAACTTTGGATCAAACATGCCTAATAGAAAGTTCGTAGAAACAGGGACATGCGAAGAATTCCATTTGCCCTCCATAGGAAATTAGCAAGTTAAAAAGAAAATCAATGTCAGCGCACACACATAAATTCCCGCAGGACTCATGCATGCTAGAAGTCTGCAGTTTCCACCGCAGAATCCTGCTGAATTATTTCGAATGCCGTTCTTTTTTTTTACTGCAGACCATGTGCCGTTGGGGTGACCGACATCCCCTACGTGTAGTACAACCGCTGTATCCGATGGGCTTAGTTTGATCAATGCTGCGAGCCACACGAATTAACTATTCCACCCTCCCCAACAAACACACCCCGAACGTTCACACACACACACACACATTCATATGTGTGTTTATGTTCATATCTGTAGATATATGCTCCGCCATCGCCGAGTAACCCCAAACGAAAATATTTCCTAATTATTTTTTGAAAAATTCAATAAAATCCGAGAACAGGAAAAGCTGACGGTCGACTTTGAGTGAAAAAAAGTGTGTAAAGTATCGAGGTCCTGTAACGCTTCGCGGATGCCGTTAAATTTGCATAGTAATTGTTCATAAATAAAACTTTAAATTATAAAATTGCTAATCTGGCAGCAGCTTTATATGCGGCAATTGTAGGAGAGGAGTGTGGGTGTTACCCGGTAATTTTGCGAACCATTTATCCTGCAGCTTCCAGGTTATTCCAAATGCGGACTAATTGACTATCACTTCCGGTCCGCGACGATCCTAAATCATCTCGTTTTAAGCGCCCTTTTCCATTTATCCCGGCACCCGACTATCGAGCTAATACTATAAATTCCACGACCAGATTAGCCTCGTAACCCGCCTCAGATCGAACAGCGCAAATCGTACGCAAATCTCAAGGACACAACTAATTTTACCAAACCTGGAAGGCATTTCAAAGCGACAGGCCTTGCAAGTTTTGTTTGTTGCATACTTTTTCATTCAATTTATTCAATGTGCTTATATACATGTTTGTGTAGACATTTATCATATGTTGTGAATAGTATGAGATTTCATGGAATGAGATTTTATTGAAATTTTTAAATGATTTAAAATTTTGTATAGTAAAACATGACAAAATCTTTCAAAATATAAATTAATTGACATAACGTTAATCGTACGTCAGAAACTCGAGCAAACACTATTCTTGTAATCTGGTTTAAAGTTAAGAAAGTAATACATCATTAATGCATAGTGTAACTAAGTCGGTAAATCGGTAGCAGAATCTCATGTCATAGTATCCGATACTAGAATCTCATGTCATTCCCGTTAGAAAAACTTCACTTATTGTCTGAACAGGTGGTGTAAAATGTAATTAAATTAACAAAACTTAGGGGGCATAATAACATTCGATAGGCTTGAATAGAATTGAATTGATTTGATTGAAATTTAAAATTATTTTGAAGACATTTAACTATTTACTATTTTAAATTATTCATTGTTTAATACGAACCTTTTCTGATTATTTATAAGAGTCTTCTCAAGAAGTAGTAAACACAAACAATGTTGTAGCGATGCTTCATCGGCATGAACTAGATTTCCATTAAAGAAGGTTGTGACATTCTACTAATTTCTGGATATACTGCGCAAGACTCAACCTAGGAACGTTACTTGGGTTTAATACAGGTAGGGTTTTCTGACTAAACCCGGATTATATAGAATTCTGCTAATTTTGAATCTCAGGCCTAGTGTCCAGGTAGATCTTTCGGGATAGGCTCGATATTATAACACTATTCTTGTACCTTATTCTGTTAGATTTAGTTGACTGAAATAGATTTAGAATATGTAATCTGGTTTAAAGTTAAGGAAGTAATACATCACTAATGCATATCAACTAAGTTGATAAATCGGTAGCAGAATCTGATGTCATAGTATCCGATACTAGAATCTCATGTCATTCCCGATGGAAAAACTTCATTTGTTGTCAGAGGTGGTGTTAATTTCATTGTTAAGGGGGGAAATTCGAAAATGTAATTAAATTAACAAAACTTAGGAGGCATAATAACTTTCGATAGACTTGAATACCAAAAAAATCTGGCATCCTTAGTTTAGACGAATTACTTGAGGATAATGTCATGAATGACAATGATATCATTGGTATAGCTCTTGATACCGTTGAAGAACACGAAAACGAAAATGAATAGGAAGAAAATGAAACTCCAGTCACACTCACTGCAAGTGTAATTCGAGAAGGTTTTCAACTTTCCAGTAAATTGACAAACCTTTTAATCGAAAAAGATGATAATTCTGAACGAGCATTCAAGTTTCAACGCGAGCTTCAGAATTGCATTTCTGGATATCAGGAATTGTACAAAAAATAGCAAAGCCCATTGTCAATGGGAAAACAATAAACATGCGAAGTTGAGACTAATTTTACTTGTGAAGAATCATTATCTTCAGGACATAGATCTGATATGCTAACTATAGAAGTTATGCAAATTATGACGAACACTCTCATATAGCGACGATAATTCTAAAGAAAATAATGTGAAGAACGATTAACTTTCATAAAAAAAATCTGCATTTTTTGTTTTTTTGTAACATTTTTCCGTATAAATTTAAAAGGAATATGTTAAGATTATATTTTTCTGAAATTTAATAAACTTGTCTATGACTGTTAACGTTTTTATAAAATTATGAATAAACATTTCAGAACGAATATTGTTGTGGCGCCACTGGACATGCGACGGCCATGTATATAAAAGTGACAGTTGACAGAAGCAAATAAATATAGTTTAAAATTGAAAAAAATGAATTGAAGCAAATTAAATGTATCACCTACCAAGTAATGTAAGATATCTAAAAAAAGGACACCAATTAAATGAATTACAAAATGATATAATATAAACTTATTCATATAATCCTGGATAATAAATACTTATACCTTCTTACTAATAACCTAAAAACTTCCTTCACAAATGCTTGACACCAAGGAACAAAACAATAGAAGATAAACGCAATGTCATAATTTATTTGCTTTTCAATGAAATTTTGAATATGTTGCCGATTGGTTTCGTATTCAATCGATTGCAACCAATACCAACATTATTTTGAAAAATGTATATCACAAATGTAAACATTTATTTTCTTATAGTTGGTACGGTTAGCGCAGAATGAGAAATCTGCAACTTCACAGCTAATGTTTTCCTCCATAAAACTTTCCACCCCTGCAGTTGACATAGTGAGTTTTTGATAGAGAAGAATAAAATTATAGAAAACTCGACGAATTCTTATTTTACCACCGCAACTTGGTCCTTCGCCGAAACAAATATGTAAGGCTAATTATTTTTCTGAAACTTAATAAACCCGATTTTGCGATTTTCGGTATATTGTAACTCATTGATTTAGTTTTATGCGGTTTAAAAAAAATATGGAACGTATCATTCATTTTTATATGTGTGTAGTCTTTTTTTGTGCGATTTATTTTTATGCGTTTTGGAACCTATCTACCGCATAAAAAGAGAACCAAGTGTAATTATGAAATATTTTGAAGATATTTAGCTGTTATATGCTTCATCAGTAGTCTTCTCCTGAACTTTGAGTCTACCGTGGTAAAAGTTATGCTACTAAGCTATTTTCAGTATGCTAGGTAGCAGATTGCAGATTCCAGTTAACTTACATAAATGTGTTTCACTGTAAAAAGCGCAAATATTATTTGATGAGATAATATATTGCCTTAGTTATTTACTAGAAACAAATGTAAATATTTCTGGAAGATTAAGTTATAGTAATGTAGCTTATGAATTCAACTACATTTTTGTAAAAAAATTACAAGCCTCATTCGAGGAAAGGTTTAAATTTAAAAAAATCTGTATTTTATAATGTTACCTGAGTTGAATGTTTGGAAAATACACTTCTATAAAAGGTTAACCATGGTCCCAAGTTAGGGAACTACTATATGTCTATTTTATAAAGTTGCCTGAGTTCAATACAAACAAAAATACAAAAGTCTGTAAAAGGTAAAACGTTACTTAGCTTTCGAAACCACACTTCTGATAAATCTTCAATTGTAAAATTTTGCTGCCAAATACTGAGAAATCTCGATAATTCATACCTTGCATATTTCCATCTTCTTGTCTAGTTTAACTACTACATTTCTATTCACGGAAGGCAATTTGCAAAGAAATATTAAATTATTTTATTAAATATTACTTATTTTCTTTGGTTCACTGCCATATCTACATTATATAAAAGATCCGTTTTAAAATGTTACAGTATTCGTTTGACAGACAACAGTTTCACAATATGTCAACGCATCACGGATCCAATGCCAACTTTTAGTTTTTTTTTTCAGAAAACTTTCAGATTTAGTTATTACAGCTGCAATCAGTTACACGAAGTAGTTGTTTACAATGGAGACGATACAAATATTCATTTATAAACCTTAATACGTTTTGTTTCTCAATGGAACAACAAAAGCTGTTACAAAATGTTTACGGTTGTGTGATCGTTAATTAAGGATTAGTAATGAAACGAATGGTCGTCTTTTATTCGCGGCAATCCTCTTAAGGACGTTTTGCGTCGTTAGCAGTTAATATTTAAACAAGCTTAGAGCACTATTAGTTCCTTATATCAAGCGTTCGGCCGTTCAAAGTTGATGCTGTTTCCTGATTTAAACATTCTAAAAAGCCTTGGGGGTACCGAAATCGGTATTGCATGCATAAATCGTATAATTACGTATCGAGATAGGAGAATAGCGCGATAAATAAGAGCAATATAACGTATTAATTGTGTCGGTAATGGCGCAAATAACAATCTTAAATCTATTTAATGCCATAAAGCATATTGTTATTGATGTTTCATAATAGATATTTTACAAAACATACTTTTTTAACCTATTACATCCTGCTTGTATATTCGTGATCACAAATCAATTTTTTAATAAAATTATGTTATTATTGACTTTAATTCAGTGTTTTGTGATATTTCATGTTTGTAATAATTAATTGGTTACGAACATTGGGTAAATGTGATCAAGACAGACAATGGATGTCATAAACAACCCGGTTTTAATTGACTCACACATTATTATATAAATAACAAATTAAATGATATATTTCGGCATTTAAACCAAATTAATTGTTCTTAATTTATTAACAATCATTGCATTGCATTTTCATAATACAAGTCATTTCTTGTTGAATTTAGTAATTATATAATATGTGTTATTAATAATTACATAATTTCAATAGCTCTACAATAATAATTGATTGAAATAATTATAACAGTATATTTATTGCACCTTTAGATCATTTTTGTTTGTGTAATAACTGTATGTAGCAACAAACATAAATATAAGTAAAAAAATACAAACAATTATGACAACAAAAATAAATTATAATTTTAATATTACATAAATATGAAATATTTATAACAGGAATAAAGGAGATTTTATAAATATTTCGATGTATTTATATAAACAACATTTCTTAACGAACACATTTATAACGCATATTTGACATAACGTACTAAGAAATTGTAAAAAATGACTCAATTAACGAGCGATGTTTCGGCTAAGAGATCAATAATCATAATATAAATAAAAATAAATGATCAATCATAACCGCATGTTTACTAATCTGTATCTTCGCTGGTCTGTTATTACTTGTTCTTAGTGTTACAGTCATCGAAACTTTTGCATCGTAACTAGAGAAGCTTCAAATTAATAAAACAAAGGCAATGGCAATGGCAAATATATTTAATAATAATTCTGTGTTACATTTTTCTTAATATTCTAACTACTTTGTTTTCTACCAATGGAATTTGCTTTTAAGTTTAAGCTGAAGATGATTCACGTTTAACAATATCCGTAATATATGTAATTTTCTTTGAATCTACATACGGTTTCCATGGAAAGTATTATATGTTAAATTAATTTTGTGTGGAAAATATTGTTTCACTTAACGAGTGTTTCAAGTACTATGATTATTCTTAATAAATATATAAATAAGGAATAAAAAAAATAACGCAATGAAAATTTCAAACACATTTTTTTTTCAATTAATATAAATACTTGTTCTCCCATGTTGATAAATATTATTAAATATATGTCGAACAATGGTTTTACATTCATTCTAATGCCACCCAACAAATAATGGGTTTGAATTGTTTATTGCATTAAACAGCTGCAAACTATTTTTGTATAATTTGTTATTGTACGTTTTTTTCTTTAATTCTTTAACTTCGTTCCTGTGTCCTTGCTTATGCAATAAGTCCTTGTGCACTATTAATTTTTATTCACAATTGCTATTAGGTGTAATTACTTCGTTACTTTAAAATTTTTATTCGATTTTATTTTAATTAATTTACACTTTACGCAATACATTTATTCACAAAAAAAAATACGTATAAGTTTCTAAGATAAATATTGTTTTAGTTTTTTTTCAAAACTTTATTTTTACGAATAATTTATAAACACCATGATTTAAAATAGGAAATTCCGTGATTTACACTAGAACAATTGAATTTTATACTTTTGTTTGAAATCCTGTTTTGATTAATTTCCTGTAATTATTTTGAAGAATAGTAGAATATGGATTTTGAGAAAGTTATCGTGTTTACTGAAGGTTTAAGGAGCAATAGTTCTACCTTACAAAGTAAGTTTTTTACGAAATTATATTATTATTAAAAATGTATACAATATAAGAACTTAAATTCACTTTGGCTCAAGTTGTGGAAAATTAATTTCTTTTATTTAAAAAAAAAGATAATTTTAAAAATAAATTAATTTAACAAATTGTGAAAATAAATATAAATAATAAATTAGCGGTCTCAAACTGGTGGCACGTGGGCCGTATTTGGCCTATTGAGCATTTTTAAAAACTCATGTCTTTTATAGACTTAGAAACTGATAGTTTTGAGAAAAAATGTTTCAGAAATAAGAGTTAGTATTGAGGAAAATATTGTAATTAAATACAATTGAAAATCATTTAAATACATTTTCTATAACATTCTGATTCGTTTTATTATGAAATATCCGCTCCGTTCATGCTTTAATATGGTATAATTATTCTATTGATATGGGTATATGTAGCCCTTTGCAGCATTGGTACTAAATGTTTTTCTTTTTCTTATAATTATATATCAATGTTGTATTATTTTGTTCACTTTTGCAATAAAAATATTGAAAAATAATAAATTTATGGATATTATTTTACAAGTGTTGAAACAAATAAAACGTGTAAAATTGATTGCAGAGAAAATAATTTTATGTTAATTATAATAAATAATTTAATGAAAACCGTTTAAATCAGTTATTGAAAACAGTGTTTCATCACATATTTAAATATATATATTTATGAGTGAATGTATAAGAATATAAAATTACTCATTTTTTAGTAAAATATTTTAGGGAAAAATAGTAAATATAGACAATAACGTTTTGTAGCATTTTCTATATTTTTGCTCTTTTAATTAATTAATTCACATTTCATTACAACTATAATAAAAAATAAACTAAATACAATAATACTAATAAAAAAGAAATACATAACAAAGAAAAATACATTGCTATTGCTATAGACCATACGTTTTTCTGCCCTTGTCTTGTCATTCAATGAAAATACTTTAATTTATTTCTTATCTTTTTTACTGTTAGAATAAATATAAATATTGCTATTATTTATCAATATTGGCGCAATGATCAATGGTCGATAGCCCTTTGGCCAGCCTTTATGTTATTGTTGTTTTATTATTATTATTATTTCAAATATTCAATTTTGGATTATTTTGAATTTCTTTATTTTAGTTGTTAATTTTTATATTCAGAATTGCATTTTGTTTCTTTGGCCAATGGATTATATTATATTATTATTTATAAAAAAAAATATGTACATTTTCTGTTATATTTATCCATGGAATGATATTCGAAATGCGGAACAAATTACAATTAGGTCATGTTTGAAATAGAATTACTCTATTATCTAAAAATAATTTGTACAAATTAAATTTAGTGAGTATTATAGAAACACGTAAGAACTTTTATTGAGCATTCGTAATTACGCATTGTGTTATGCATTAAAAATCAATTATTTAGTATTGAGTTTTAATGAAGAAATATTTAAAATTTACTTTGTGAATTATCCCAGAGGAAATACTTTTCCAATCCTTTGTATGTTTTTCAGGCAACGAAAGGGCGATTTTTTCTTGAACTTACCGCTTTCTGTTTCCTCGAAAAATTGCAATTACCCAAAACAAATGTCTTTTTGAACCAGTAGTTTTCAAAACTATCATCCTTCTAAGAATTTACAAACTCATCCTTCAGTCTTTGACTTTTTAGTTTTCGGCGATATCTCATTTTCTCCAAATTTTACAGTTAAAATGTTGTAGAGAATTCCATTTCAAAGAGAAATCCGTGACGATGTAGAAAATCTGCAGCAATCAGCTCATTGTCCTTGATTGTAGTCCTCACGTTTTATCTTCTTAATCCACATTCGACAAGATTAATAACTTTTCGTTTAATTTTAATGTTCAGCATTTGATTATGACTTTAAGAGTACATAAAAAATTGAAATGATTATATAAATTTATAAATGATCTGTTTGACCCAAATAATTACCAATAAATATTATAAATATTAGTAGACATTAATCCAGCAACATTTTTTACGAACAACAGACAATTCTTGATATAGCTAAATAGTTTAAAAATATTGTATAGCTTTCTTGAGAAATAGTTTCTTTTTGTTTGGCTTTTGTAACTATTGGAAAGTTATGCAATAGTTGGTTCTGTATTTATTCATAATAGATTTTTAATTTCTCGTCATGGAAAACCATGGTTTTAAGAAGCACATTTCTTATAATAGTATTTTGGGTCGCATGCGGCCAAAGCTTGAAAATGGCTGCGTTAATTTGTAGACTTAATAGTCTATTGAGTAAACTTTGTATTTTGTTCTTATAATATAAATCTATAAGTAATTATTGAGATTAGGATTACTAAAATATCTGGAGAAGTATTTTATCTGTAATTGGTTCCCGGACTGTTTGAAACTACCATTTAACTACAATAATTAAAATTAAACTACACTTAATACATAATAATGAATACTTAGAATAATAAAGAAATAATAATACGATTTATATTAATGCAATAATATTCAAACAAAACTAAAAAATAAAACAACTGCTACATCTGTCATAAAGGGCTACTGACCGTAGTCTTTCCATAATAAAGTAATTATTGTATTTTGTTTTTTAATATACATTGCATAAAAAAATATAACTTAAGAATAAAATAGCAATGCCTCGCATGAATAATATTCCGGACTATTTGAAACCGGACTAATTGATATCATAATAAACAATACAAAAGGAGATTTTACTATATTGAGTATTGTTTCCCGGCGTTGGGCCCCCAATAGTAAGTTGATACTTATTTTGAAAAGGGATACGTGGGACTTAAGATTTTTAGAAAGAGGGACACACGTGGTAATTGAGAACGTGGCTGAGAAACACGTGGTCGAGAAACACAGATTTGGAGAAAGAATGAGCATTAATACATATATATGTTTTGTTCCACTAATGTCACAAATGATAACATTCACCTGTTTAGTAATACAAAATTGGTAAAAGAGGTAATAAAAGAGGCCAGCACCAAATATCATCATCTACTGCTTGATCATCCAAACTACCTAGCAGCAGGACATACGAACACAGTCGACCATCAGCGGAGCCTCAAAAGATTCAAACTACAGCAGTGCTTTCCAAACTTGATGATACTACGCCTCCCTTAAAAATATTTAATCATTTGCAACAACCCCCCCTCCCCCCGGAAGATTTCATAAATGCATAGAAAACTTTAGCAGTAATTTGGAAAATTGTTCACTGTGACTAATTTTCGCGGCTCCCTTTAAACTAGTCCTTCTAGGAAAACGCTGAGCTACAGGAACTACAAAGAACATTCTGAACAAAGTGTATTGTATTAATATGTATGTTATAAATTAACTATGGTTGCTGGACCATTCCTACAACTTTAACCCAATTTGTATTAATCCTATAGCTTATTGTTCTTATAGACAGATTGTCAGATTTGGTAAATAAAAAAACTGTTGTTATAATTTATTTTTCTCATTTCAAAATTGGTCAAATCACATTTTTCGTTTTATTTTCGAATTGGTACACCGCCCTACGTGAGGTATAACTGTATATAAGCCTTATCCATAAATTTCTGCTTTCCTAAGATGAAATCCAAAAGAAACCTTTTATTTACCATAAATATCTGCATGTTATATATAAGTATTATTTATATCTCATAATTTACATTTATTTAGGTCGGAAGTCCTTTATATCCCAAGCATTATAATGCTTATATTTCATTTTAATATTTTTTCAGGGAAATTTATATACATCATTTGTATCCCACGTAGAATGACCATAATAACCTGCAGGTTTCGCATTTGCATAAAATTGCAATTAAAAAGGAAGCACGCCACGGAATAATTGGTAGGAACTATTTTCGACAACGGATTCGCGAAATTAACATCAACGCAGACCAATAATTAATTGAGTAATTTAAAACCTTGTTTGTAATACGTGCATAATGCGCGTCGTCATTTTATTGGAAACTTTTTTGCTCACTCATTATTTTTATTTCTTGAATTATTACTTATTTTATTTGTATTTTTTGCAGTTGGCTTTCCGCACCGTTCAGATTTATTATGCCGCCCGTTGAAAAGGTATCCGAAGGATAAACGGGCAAAAAATATGTAAAACAAATTCGGATCCGCGAATCGTCGACCCGTGCATTCCTTACCCGTTTCAATTAATCGGAGATTTAACAAAGGTGTCGGCAACAACAATCAATCGCAGATTTCCGCACAGTCTTTTTGTGAACGAGGACACCGAGGATATCATATTTACGATGTTATTTTTGTGGCCAATTTAATATGAAACAGGAAAATATTTTCGACGATGAGTTATTTAAATGGTGATGTTTGTTTGTTCGTTCAGTTTTAGGAAACGAATTACAACCAGGGGAACCAAGTTCTATGCAAAAAGTCATCGAGATCTTAGTAAACGTTCACAAATACTAGCTCTACTTTCATTGGTTAAATCTTGATTAATAAACAAAAATACATCGTATTAACATTATTTAGTTTACTTTACTTCCAGAATTGCGATGAAACTTTACTCGTAGCAATGGAAATGTTATTAAGATATAAGAACTTTTCAAATTACGATGTTTAATTTTGAACAAAAAAGTAGATATATACTTTGAATAATTTCAGAAAAAAATATACAAAAATCATAACTAGGATTTAGGAAGTTCTCCAATTGTAGTATTTACTACTTACTTTATTTATACTTTGATTAATTTTAGGAAACAATTTCAATAGTAATATATTTAATATCTATAAAGTTAGCAAACGTTTTTCTTGAAAATCACCCTAGGATTTTTACATTAAACAATTGCAGGAAACAATTGTAATATAAATGTTATTAGGATCTAGGAAGATGATAAAGTATTTGGATAAATAATCTCACGGTAATATTTTAAGAAATAATTAAGTTATTGAATTTCGTTGTTTCTTTGTTCATTAGAGATTAAATCTTGATCAGTGTATTATTACTATTCTCATTTGCTATATGGTGTTGATCATCTAATAGCAATACGTATTGTTTTAATTTAACGAAATGACATTTGGATACAAGAAGTTTTCGATTTCTGGATAATTATATATTTCTATTAATGGAATACTGAATTAGTAAATTATATAGGTCATTTAACTTTCAAAAACAGTAGTTGCATCTTTTAAATAAATAATTCTTGAAGATAAAGATGTATAAATTCACCAAATCACTTTGTAAATCATTACCTAACTTTTGAAAAGTATAAAATACATAAATACGAGAGCAGTCTTAATTGAACTTGACTGTAAATTAGTTGACATTTTTTTGTTTCACTTCCTGGTTCTAACTTTTTGATGTACCAATATATATTAAAATATATGTATGTTGTTGAAATTCCTTTTTCAAGTAATAAACTATTAAGCTATTTATAAAATTGTTCAATAATTTATAATGTAACATGTTATATGTTTAATCCTGAGATAGCTGGATAATTATTACTTAACTTTCGTAAGATGCTAAATATATTGGGGTGAGTAGCTTTAATTGGACCACTATTCTAATAAGTCTCGTATGGTTTAGAGTCTGTTACTTTTTGTTTTATTTCCTTATAATAATCATATACTGTAAATTCAGAATTTTTACAGCGTTTTAAAATTTCAGCCTATTGTTGTTTTTCTTTTTATTTAATTTATAACATACATATTTCAGTAAAAAAAACAATAGGAGCATAGATATTAACTTTTTTTATATTTTGCATATATTTTTGCTGTTCTTCATTATTTGATTGATTTTTCATTTATAGCAAATTTATAATGTCATTCAATTAAGTATAATTAGTTTTTAACAATGAATAATTTATTTGTATATTTTTAGGAAGATTTATATGTGTTTTTGAATTGATAGAAACAAGAATGTATCGATATTAATTGTAATTCTTATTGCTTTAATTTTAAATTTTTAAAGGCTTTTTTTACTGATTTTTGTATCTATTTGACCATTTATTCATAATTATATTTTTTTATATATTTTTTAAATAAATTAATATTTATTGAAACAGTCACAAGCAGACATTTTTTATAATTGTTGTAATTAAACAATTTTCACTGACTATTGACTTTTTTTATTTCCGTTCCTTTAAGAAATTGTTTTAGCAATTATATACATTTAATTGAAAGTAAATTTACTATAGTACTAATCATCTATTAAAAACATTAATTATTATAATATGCCAATCAGTTAGCTAGTAATGATCACTTCCCAGCTATTACAGTTATATCAGAAATTTCAATGAACGTTTCACCTAAATGATATTTTATTTATTTTCAATGAATACATTTTATTTAATGAGATCTTGTTAAAAATATTATTTTCTTAATATTAATAATACTCTTTATTACTCACAATATGACCAAAGGGCTATTGACCTAAGGGATGATAGAGTTTTCTCTATGAACTATATATTATTCGTTATTAGGATTTGTATATTGTTATTAGAGTAATATAAAAAAGTAAATCATAGTAAATTTAATTTCGAGTATTATTGAAATTATCTGGTTTATCTCATCGCATACCCTTAAGAAGGAAATTCACCCGAAACGTAGAGGCGTTGTTAGGATCCAGGAAGCTGCCGGATTCCGTCGTTCACTTGCACCAAGGATAAGTGCTTTGTTATGTCTTACAAGATCGAGTATTGTGTTACAGTTTACACCCTCGAGATTATAGAAGGGATTTACGATCACACGTGACAAAAACGAAGTATTAATTAGTTTCCTGCCGGTTACTACCCGTCTCTCCCATCTCCGCACCGCAAAGTGACATATGACATATTTTGTCTGTCATATTTTTGTCTCCTTTATTTTTTATTTGTATCCTTTCTGTTACTTCAGCTCCACGTGATTCCTAGGAGTAAATCACGTTTCACCTAGAGCATCGAGGCAGAGAGAACACAAGTCGTTTCGTATTTATAAATAAATCGCGCGACAGTTTGACACACATATCTCTTATATATAGTTTAGCTAATTTCGTATGTTGGTGAATTCCAGATAGTTTCACCTGTTTACATTTCACTTTTGGGGCATAAGGAAGCTTTCAAACTAAATTTACTGCGCTCTGCCACGTTCCAGCAATTATCACCTCGATAAATGTATAATTTCAGCTACATTTTTTTTTTCTTAACGTTTTATAATTTACAAAAAGACTTTGTAATATAATAACATGTGCGAACAGTTAACTTTATTAATTCATGCACAGCACATTTGTCAATAAATCGCGAACTGAATAAATTATCGCCGGTAGATTTATGTCCTTTCATAGCGCATACGTCTATATTACATTCGTGCCTTTAACCATGCAGAGAACTAATAAAATTATTAGAATATTAAATTCTCCTCTCCGCATCTTTTAATCGCTCCAACGCTCATCCGTACATCTTTGCATCCATATAATAGATACATTCCACAGGCCATATTCTAAAGATTATAATTAACACGTCTTCATTTTGTATTTGAATATCTTCACGTATAAATATAATTCATTCGCATTGTATATAGTTGAAAGTCCTCTATTATATCTTCGTTTTCTTTGTTTTATGAGAGATACATTCACACCAGATTACTTTTTTAATTAAAAGTTTAAAAGTATATATCATATAAGCATTTATTTGTTATATTTGATAATTCATAACTAAATAATTCTTATAATTGCTAACCACCAACAAGTTATATGAACTTATAATTTATTTAATCAGGATATGATACATTCCCTGACGATAAGCGTTAAAAAATGAAGCAACGTTAAGCTAAGGGTATAATTCTATTTTTTTTTTGTATTCATGTTCAAAGTGTTTTATAAAATTAACGTTAATTGAGGAAGCGTTAAACAAGGTAGTACTGTATATTTTCGTTCAATTTAATTTTGATTATACCTCTTAGTTAAGTGTAAAATTTTTTATTGCTTGTATCGTGTATTTTGATTGATCCCACATACGATAAAGCCTTAAATAATGTGTATTTGTATATATAAATAAAATATTAAAATGTTTTTAACATAATTTGGAATCATTATTCATTTTTATCTTTAAATTATGCTTTTATACAAACATATGAATCCATATCAAACAATTGTATATTATATACAAATTTAGCAGTAAAGACTTTCTACTTTAAACAAAACAATCTATTTAAAGAACTTTCAAAAAGTAATATTAATCACTAAAATTCAATCAACTTATTAGTTTTTTTTTTCGTATTTTTGTGCCTGAATTAATGTAAACAAATGTTTAGCTGGTCCAATTTAGGCAACTCTCACCAAACAACGTGAAAAAATGAACAAAATAAAATACAAATATAATTTTATATAGTAACCATGAAAACAAAATATTATATTTGATGAATCATTTTATAAAATTGGTTGGAATTATTAATTTTAAATTGATATTTAACAATAATATATTCCAAGTTTGCACATTGAATATAATAGGACAATAAAAATAGTCTTTAGTCAAAAATAGAATCAATAAATCAAAATTGTGCAATAATTAATAAAATTGATAAATGTTTAATTGGTGCAAATTCGATAATTTTCTTTATTTATGTTAATGTAGTAGGTTTCTAATTTGTTGTTAAAATAAATATTATTTATATATTAACCAATTATAATTATTAAAGTCATTTTATGAATAATCAAAATATGTAGTGAATAAACAAATAATTTAAATATATAAATTTAATTTAAATAATAGGCAACTTTTCAAAATCAAAATGCATATTAAAAGTGAAATTTATTTATTTGTATATAATTATATATAATTAGTGATCAATAAATTAATAAATAGTTACAGTTTCTTGAATATTTTTATAATTAATTAAGATTGAGAAATGTTTATTTGGTCCAAATTAGGCAACTCTCTTCGCTCAAAGAGAAAAATAAATAAAAGCAAAATGTATTGCAACATAAATAATTAAAAACAATAAAGTTAATATAAATCATTTAACCGTTGCAATAAAATAAATATAAAAGACATATGTAGCAAAAATAATAAACAAACGACATATCTATTATCGCTACATTGTTGACAATATGTTAAATCATGCAATTTTCGCTGTCCATAACATAACAAATATAAATACAGTCAACAATCATTGCATGTACTTCTATAAATAGTAATGCGTAGTTTTTTTTTCATTGCCATAGATTGCTGACTAAAGGTTAGGGGGACAAAATAATTTTGGGGTTTCGTGGTGAGGGGGTTTAATGACTCAGCTCGATTCCTGATTCTCTATTTCCTCTTTTTTTGGCTACATAATTCACAGGTTAACGATCAAATATTGGAGCTTTCTTATGGCCGCGCATCCGTTGGAACAATCAATCATGTTTCTGTTATATTACGGGATTGAATCGAAATATGGGTCACGTTCTAAAAAGAATGTAAAAAAAATTGAACGAAAATGAAGAAAAAAAGTAAGTAGCTTGAATTACGTACAGAAATTTGTTACAAGCGAGATTAATTAAATCGTTCGATTTATGGATGCGCCAGCTCTGTCGATATTGACGTACCAAATATAACAAATCACGTACGTTGTGATTTAATTATTATTTATTTAATGAAGTTACATATGGAATAACAGATGTACACTCGCCAATAATAAAAATTAATAGGAGGAAAGACCTATGGTCAAAAACCATTTGTTATAATAAATAGGGTTATTATTGTCAATAATAAATATGTTTACATTTAGTTTTTCTGCATTGGAAACTAGTTTGTATATTTAATTTATGCAAAAATTTAAAAAAATATGTAAATTTTATCATATTTAAACCATCCTAATAATAATAATGATATACATTTATTGAAACTGTCACAAAAGGCTATTAGCAATAAGTATTTTAACCCTATAAATATAATTTACTGTATATTTTATAGATCTTTAGTGTAATTGAAACAAGTTAAACTTCAATTAATTATAGCAACATAAATATATATTAATAATAATTTGGGCCAAAAGACTTAGACTTTATTATCCACAAAAAACGATCAAAGTTTTTCCCAAGCATAAATGATTTTTAATTTAGAGTTATTTGTATATGTTAGAATAGTAAAATAAGCCGTATTGCTGCAACCACCATAACACATGCGTATATACCAAGACGCACGAGTCTTCCAGAACATGCCGAGCTGCACATATCTATATACAAATATGTTTAAGTTTCAATTGTACAGAATTGTCTCTTTTTTATTCACTGCACTGCAGAAAATCATAACTTTGATAAACTTGTAGAATTAAAAACTACTTTTATTACTTAGTTGATATCAATGTACATATCATATTTTTATTATTAAACTAATAATAATCTTGCAATAAATAATATAAAAGTAAAAGACAGTAAAGATTTTTGATTAATTAAGATAATAATATTTTGTAGTACGGAAATACTGCGGTTAATAGCCCTTTGTAACAGATACAGCAATTGTTTTTAGATTTGATTAATTATTGATATATTATAAATATAACTTGTTTTATTTTTTTGTCTGCATCTTTTGCAATAAATGTTATCATAATATATTATTTTGTATTAATACTAATCTGTATTACATATGAGATAATAGTAGTACATATGGCTAAGAAGTGTGAGCAAAAAAAAGATAAATTTGTAGATAAACTGTCTATGATGATAACATAAAGGTTAGCTCATGAGAATTTATGTTTGGTCATTTGGTTCAGTTTACTGAAAGGACAGTGACGGTAAAATGAATCAAGGCTGTAACCCTCCGAAAGAGAGGAAAATCAATAAAGCAAAAGAATCACTTTAGTTTTGACGCATTGGTGCTCATTAGGCTGAGTAAAAGAATGTCGGGATCTGTCAGATAGAACGAATGCTTCGGAGACCAATGAAAAACTATAAAGAAACAAACAACATCCATTTAAAATATTAAAATATAGAAGATATATTACATACAACAAATCCAAAAATAAAGAAAACATAACAAACTTTTTACATAAAAAAGCGAACTCGTGATAAGTCATCTTATTTTAAGATAATTTCCTCTGGATTTTGAGCCCTCCCCTCTTCAACAATATAAATTATTAATTATATTTTTCTTATAATTTATTTATTTATTTTAAAATCAAAATTAATCCATCTGAATAATAACAGTTTTGTAATTATTCATATAAATTTATTATTTACACAATTTTTACTAAAAAGCTAATTTTATAATTAAATTTGCGGTGTATCGACAAATTGTGATACGTGTCCACATAAAATTAATATATTAATAGTACAGTAATCAATGATCGATATGAATTGTTGTAATTACTGTTTAATTTACTACTGGAACATGTACATTATTGCATTCGGATTTTAATTACACAAAACAAATATGATAATTGAAGAATCATTTTATAAATTTAGTTGCAATTATTAATTAATGTTTAATTATATTATATACACATTTTTATGTTTTTTTTATATATTTTCCATAGCTATTTTGTGTGACAACCAAACCAAATTGGTTATTTTCTTTTATATTCAATGCAGTTAGTGCCAAATTAAAAAATAAGAAATTTAGATTTTAAGATTATTTTTATTTTTTTGGAGTTATATTAAAGTTTTGTTAAATTACATGGATCGTCTTAATACAAAATGATGCAAATGTTTGTCATTTACGTTATTTATATTACAATTTTTAATTGTTTTTAATGATATGTGAAGTATTGAGATCTATTTTAAATTAACTTTTTATTAGATTTAGATTAGAATGTTCGATTTTTATGATAATGTGGAGAATAATTCATAGAATAAAAAAATAATACTTTTTTAGTCACGTAAAGCATTTGACAAATTACGTGCGCCGTTTTAGTTAAAGTTTTCAAGGTGATTGAATTGTTTATCATTATGGATGTGGTATAACAATTTTAATTGTTTCGATATAATGTGTGAAGTATTGGTTCCTATTTACAATTAAATGCTTACTAGGTGATTTTGTATTTAATAATCGATTTTAATAAGACCTCAATCAATAAGTTCGTTCGAAGACTAATAACTACAACTTTTTGGGCAATTTAGACATTATTCATAAACATAGTCTCCTTCAACAATGATACATTCATTCTAACGCTTCTCTAACATTACGATATCTTTCTTCTAGAACAATTTGTTGGCCTCAAAATACGCATCAGTTTCGGGCAACCACTTTTCGGCATTCAATTTACCTTTGGAACCAAATCTCTTTCCCTTTGGCATTTAGTCCGCATAATACTAATCAAGTAATTGTTTTACTTTATCAACAAACGAAATTCAGATTTTTTCCATTGTTTTGAAAATTACAAAAGAAGCGCCACTGTAACTTGTGAACTAAACGTTATGCTGCCATTAAACTTTGGTAGGCGTCATCTGAAGGTTGGTACTTCATAAAAATCAAATGTATTTGTTAATATAGATGCCATCTATAGGTCATCCTGCGAACTTATTGAATGAGGTATTGTATCTTGAGTATTATCATTTTAAATTGAATAACTAATAAGAAATTGATAATATCTTAAGTCAAATTACAAGACAATATAGATTTTTTTAGTTACGTAAAGCTTTTGGTAGACTACGTGCGTCGTCATGACTGGATGTTTCCAAGGTGATGTAAATGTTCGTCATTCAATATGTGGTATTACAAATTTGTAATTGTTTCAATAGAATACGTGAAACATTGAATCGAATTGCATGAGGCATTGTTCGACGCAGAGCCCAAACACATGGCTGCATAATATAGATAATCTGGTGCAGTAATTAGCAATCCAGACAACCTCCCGAGGATCAGAGGACGTGTCGAGGGGACCCTGAAATATTCGACCCGGCGATTGCATTCCAGGTCTCTTCCTCCTCCTCCTGATCCCTACCTTCTGCAGAACTAGTCCGAACTCTTTTGTCCCCATTCAGACGTCGCGGAGGACCGGTATTTGTATTTATTATATTTTGTATGTGAATTAGACTTCAAGACCAGCAGGCAAAGCGAACAATACCGAGTAACCCAGACGTGTCTGAGACGAGGACACACATACAACAACAAGGAGTTAACAGCAGAGCAAAAAAAAATGAAGAGTGAAGAAGAGAGAGGGAGAGAGAATAAAATAACAAGCGGCAGCACGAAGGTGAATACACGTATTTATGCATAAGAAGAACCATTCCTTGTTTCCACAGATTACAATAACCCGCATGATTAGCAAGCACATTTTCCACGTGTAGATTGATCACCGGAAAATCCCTAATGAGAATTGATTTTCGGGCCTCGGGATTAATTAAGGTACATACCCACCAGAAAATCAATTAATTTCAAAATAGCTTTATTGTAAATATCGTCAGACATACACAAAACTATGGAAAATATTAATTATGTTGCTTAAAAAAATATCTATTGTAATGATTTTTATTGAAAACAAAAAACACTAAATTTGGTTTAATAACCAAAGAAGTTTTTACAACTTAATTTTGCTTTTTTGTAAATTTTACAATTGAATTTCTATAGTTAAATAATCATTTAATTACTATTTTTCAGCATTTCTCTAGAATAAATTAGATATACATGGCATCTCTGAACTAGTTTTAGCTATCAGGTTTAGTGTGTTAGTGTTTATGCATCGTTTATATAATTAATGAACGAACAGATTAATTAGTAGGTTAACAATATATAATTTTCTTAATAGATAACTCCAATTTATACTTAAATATAAAAAAGAAGAATAGAAATGTAATTGACAGAGTCTAAATATTTAATCTATAAGCAGATCTTCCTTAACATTATCTCTGATATCAAAACTTCGATGTAGCTATATCTATTTAACAAATAATATATTTTAAATATTTTAAAATGGGTTTAAATTACATTAAATGTGTTTCTTTTTTAGTTATAATGAATCTGATATATGAATAAGCGTTATTATTAAACTATCAACGTTAATCAGTATAGGCAATTATTAATAAACGGATAAACGAAAAAAAATATAGACTTATATTTTACAAGGTGAAAATCAGTTAAATGAAATTCTTTATTCGAAAAATGTATTGGCCTAATGCTATTTCTTCTTCTGAAATAAAATATTTGTTTAACGAAGTAATTTTGTGTGCCATTCGTTAACCAAGCCATGTCTATAATTATTTTCAATCTTAAGGTTTAGATAATCTAGAACGGAAATTGATATTAATATTTAATTAAGTTCCATACCTTCCACAAAGTTCACAACTTGATACGAGATGAAGCGAAATTCGATTATCCGAATTTAATATGTGCTGCATGCATGTACTACTCATATATAATTTTTTATGTATGATTTCGTTCACTCGTTGTTGATATACTGTAGGGCTCCCCAGATGTCGTCTAAAGGTCAGGAATTGTCTGGCACGTAATTGCATGTATTAAAAAGACCTGCAAGAACGTCTCAAGAGCTACCACAAGCCACCCATAAACTGGGACCACGGGAAGCAGATTTTATTACGGGGGCTTCAATAATATGGCGTATTAAATTTTAAAACTGCCTTCCTCGCAGGAAATCGTAAATTATTCAATGCGTCGCGACGTCGAATAAAAATACAAAATTTTATTCTGATCAATTATTCAGAGCATCCACGTCACCTATCGGACTCATATCATTATTATACAAATTTTAGAAAACCGGTTTAGTAAATAAATTTGAACAATTCTGCAAACGGTGTTACATTGAATACCGGTTTTATATATTAGAATTAATATGTTAAAAATGTTTATAATACTAATCATACAATTGATGAGATAAATATTGTTATTAGCATTGACCTATACATTCAAATTACTTAATTATATCAATGTTCGTTAAGAGGATATTTGATGAAAATATGAAAGAAAATAAGCATATATGTTTTTACTTTTCACTAGGAATATTTTTTCTTTTACAATTTTCGATATTATAAACACCATCTCATATGATCAATAATTATTATTTGTAGATGAATTAGAAATCTCTTAAAATGTACAACATAACCTCGCATTGTGCGATTTTCGCCAATATTCTATTTGAAACCGAGGACTTTAAATTCTGTAAATTAAAGTTTAGTATGTTTTGTAATTTGCTTACCGCATTACAGTGATTCAATTTGAAACAAATCCACAGTTATTTTCTGTACTCAAAAATGCGGATTTATTATATAATTGATGTAATAATGACAAAAAAATTAAGTGTTTTTTTCTTTCAAATTCGTATTGAAGTTACTTTAAATAATCTGCAAATGATGTAGGACTAATGTAAAATCACCAAATTGCCAACGAAATTATGATGACATATTGTAAACTCTGAACCATTAGGGTTATTAAAACGCTCGGAATGCCATTTGCTTTGAGCTCTCTTGAGTTCTCTCCATCTTCTCTTTTTTGGGATGAATTTGTTAAAATGTCTAATTTGCTTGGAATGTTTCATCTCAGACGTTCCCAGAACTCGCTCGAAGCAGACTCAGACGGAGACCGTCATCGAAAAGCAATTTCGCTTCAAGTCCAAAAACATTTGATGCTTATGATACATAATATACTCTCCTCACATATTATTGAAAGGAAACAATTATTCTGTAAGTGCCTAATATTTATGATGATTATTCAATTAATTATAAATGAAAAATGTATCCATAATTTTATTAATTATATAATGGAAAGACATATGATCAATAGCCCTTTGTAGCAGTTGGTTTTTATTTATTTAATTAATATTAGATATTTAATGAATATAGTAAATTAAATGCATGTCTTATTAAATTGAAAAATGTTTAATTGTAAAACTTAATTCGATAGTCTTTTCGTTGCATTTGTGATAAAAAAGATTATTGTCAATAGTGAAAAACACATTTCATATGAATTAAAAAAGTTATACATAAAAATTAGACCTGTTTGAAATGCATTCATATTAAAATTCCCAATTTGTAACTCTCTTTCCTAATCAATACTAGAGAAATAATACAACAACAAATTATATATTAAATTTGAAGTTCAATTTTATAGTTTATATATATTTTCAACTAGTTTATCAAATTAACAAAACTAATCTTCTATAAATACAAATATTTTGTTTAATACTATAATTATTGAAATTATCATCAGTAAGTGACAAAAATTGTTGCAGCAAAATTGCAAAAAAAACTTGTTTTTTAGAATATACAATAAATTTATTGATTATCGCACATATAGATATTTTCAGTAAATTAATCTTACTGCTTGAATCAAATTTTGTCAAGGAAAATACATTTATATAAGCTGTAGAACATTTTCTTTTATTAGTTATATTGAAGTCAACAATTTATTGTTAACACGGTCTTTAGTCAGTTTAAGTTGTCACAGATTAAATCTTTTTAAATTAAAAAATAAAAAGTTCTTTCTTATTCAATATTGGTTACCCCAGTCCAAACATGCGTATTTAAGGCGTGTACTAAACTACGTATTAATTTTGTTTGTAATTTTTATCGATTAGAATAATTTGGTAATATTGACAACTAGTCTTGGGTTTGTTGTCTCATGGAATATCTATGGAAAATATAAATACATTGCTCATTTAATATCTCATAATTTATTTGGAATTAAATTGCTACAACATGGTATGTGACAACCAACTCAATTTGAAACTTTTCGTGCTATAGAATTAAATTTTCAATCCCACTCTGTAGATAAATATAAGCAAATATTGTACTGTTGATATTACAAAATCAAAATTTAGTATGTAAAAAATAGTCATTCCATACACAAATGTTAATGAACTATAAAAAAGATTTGATGGTATTTAACAATGTTTAGTATTATTTGTGTTAGCAAGTAATTAAAGCTACATAACTTCTTATACAAAATAAGATATAAATTTTGTGACAATTTTCTTTCCATTCTAATTTATATTATTTTGTTATTATTAGTTTGGATGTAAATGTGTTTTTATTTATTGTAACTATTAAATTATAATGGAAACACCCGGTTATTACAACTAATAAATACGTTCAATTATTAATTGTTTGAATAATTAATTCATGTAAGTACTTAATTGAGTTTAGATACATAACTTATTTCCATTAATTTTCAATTAAATAATTTAATTTAGGTCGAAAAGATTGCTGTCAATAGCCCTAAATATATTTGGCAAATGCAATACATTTCGTTCACTACTAATTCTATTTATATATTATATGACCTGCCAAGTAATGAAGCAATTAGTTAGAATTGATGTGTTTATTGTTAGTATGTGTTTATCTTTTATATTAATTAAAATTAACGAAACGTGAAATAGCTAAGCTGTATTTTTTATTATCTGCAGTTCAGTTGAGTTCAATGTTCAAAACCGTGTGTCTCATGAAGCAATTTTAATTGTTAACCTTCAACTTTACACTAACACGTATTTAATATTAAAAACATGTAGTAAAAAAAGTATTTAAACATAACAAAATAACTTGTAAATAATCTAGTTGAATGAAATGAAAAATTAACTTATTTACTGCAATTACAATTACTTTATGTAATAATACACCATAAAATGATTTAAATGAATAACCTCATATAGTGCGGATTTATGATCGGCAATGAAGTTGCACTAATTGCAGATGCATGAAAATGAATAAAAAGTCTCTGACTAAACTTTATGGAGGAAAACGATAATTGATACATACAAAATAATAGTCTATTTTTTTTATTTGATGCATGAAAATAAGTTTTTTTAAATTTTAAACTGAACTATAGAAACGTTTTCATAACTATTTTCTGAAGTCATGAATTTAATCAATCAATTAATGATATTTTCAATTAAAAAAAAACATCATTACACACGTCTTGTTTGTTCAAATATCTGTTTGTTTGGCTCAATATGAATATAACTGTTCATGTTTTTTTTCCATTAAATAATTATAGTGATTATGCATTGATTGAAGTCGCACTTTGTGAGGAAATGATGTGATTTCTTTCGAGTCATTATTTAAATCAATTTAGTAATACAAATATAGTCAACATTAACAAATTCAAGTGAACAAAAGATGCAGTTATTACAATTGAAATTTATAACAAAATAAAGCCATTTTTTTGTTTAATCAAAGATTCTAATATGAATTCTAATATGTATTACTTCATTTTTTGCACAGTAATGAAATGTTTAAATAAATATATTTTAGGGTAAAAATACTGCAGTCAAACCTTTACATAAGTCAGTTAAATAAAACATAAATACATTGAAGTTTTTTTTTTTTAATTTTCTTGAGTTAAAAGAAGTGTTGATTTGTATTTATACTAATTATACAATTTAATACACTTATTTAATGTAATTGTGTTTAAGAGGGATTGACCCAAAGCCAGCTAATAAAGATTTGATGTACAGCAATTAAAGTTCCACGTTTTTAAATGGCTATAAAATGCGCTCTGTAGAAAAAATAAAATCGCTGGCATACAACTATTTCACACTCGGTGTTAATTGGGATGCGAATTGTCGTTCTCCAAATAAAGATCTTTTTAATTCTATATTTTATTATATTATCATAAATAAATTGGATGTACGTTTATCACGCCAGTAAAATAAATGCGCCGCAGATCCATCCATGAAAGACTTTTCAAAGAGAACATAAATTAGATTTTTATAGGCTGCTACTGAGAGTCATTAAATTCTATGTATGGTTAGTAATTAAGGAAAACAAATAAAAATGTAAAGAAAAAATAAAAATATTTACATTTCATATTGTTTCGTAATTTGTGTCGGATTATTTGTTTGTGTATTCATTGAGACTTACTTATTTTCTACAATAAAATAAGTATTCCATCTCAGTTTTGAAGTTATTAAAGAAAATAATAAATTTGTAGTATTAATAACAACAAATCATTATTAGTAATAAACATATAAAAATATATAAAAATAAGATATATATCTTTCAAGTATTTATAGAATGTTCTAATTCATTGAAACGAAAGAATAGTTTCTAAAACGAAAATTAGTTATACTTTAGATTAAGTTATAATTACAGAAATGTATTAGAAGTTTGTACATCATTACTTAAAAATGTATGAAACCTTCGAAAAAGAAGTAATTAGTAAGGTAAAATGAATGAATTATGTTCTTTAATTATATTATTTTAATTTCTGTTATCTAATTTAATTTAATTTCTAAAATATTTCCATGATTTTTTAAAATCATTATTCATTGAATTATTTTTGAATATTGATTTCAAAAATATTTTTTTTATTCTTTTCATTCAAAAACAAACTTCAGGAATATAGTAAATAAAAACCAATATAAAAGTACTCAAACTACTACTTTTTTTTACTTAGGAATGATCATGAATATTTCATAGAACAGGTAATGAATATAATTCTTAAAACACACAAATATTATAGTTATTACATATGTTTACTTAATATGAACAAGTTGTGTAGCACATTTATTACTATATTTTATGTATTTACACAGAATGAATGGTTTTATTGTGTAATAAGAATAATATAAGAAGAAATGATAATAACTGTGATATCAGCACGTAACTTTATGTGTTCAAGGCGTTCCATAGATTTTCGCTCAGTTTCCGTTTCCGTAGTGACTTTGGATTTTTGCTTCCCACAAATATTTACAGATTAGCAGACTCCTATTATATAACGCAAGGTTGTGTATCGACGACAGGTTCGAGAAAAATAATATAGCAACAGTAACATACACGCAGCATTGGAAAACTAGTTCGTGTGACTACTTTTACACATACTAAATTTTGATTTTGTAACACAAATAGTACAATATTATGTTATATATCTATACAGAGTAGGATTGAAAATTTAAATCTATAGCACGAAAAAGTGGCGTGTTTCTAATGGGGTTGGTTGTCACATACTATGATGTGACTATTGAATTCTAAATAAATTATGAAATATTAGATCAGCAATGAATTTATACTTTCCATTGACATTCCATGTGACAACCAACCCAATACTGGAGTAGATTATCAATATTGCCAAATTAATCTATTCGATAAAAATATATTATTATTATAGAAATTATCAATCTACACAGCTTAGTACAAGCCCTAAATATGTGTAATTCGAATGGGGTAATATTTAATAAGAAAGAACTTTGTTTAATGATATTTAAAAAGTTTATTTTATCTGTGACAACGAACCCCGGTCTCTTTCCCTATTATATAATCATAAATTATTACGCGCAAAACTTGGTTTGGAATTTTTGTTTCCCACAAATATTTACAGATTACCAGACTTCTATTATATAACGCAAAGTTGTGTATCGACGACAGCTCCGAGAAAAATAATATAGTAATAATAACACACAATTAATAGGAATTTGGTGTATGCATTGGAAAACTAGTTTTCTTGCACGAACGAAGCAAAAGATGTGTAAAACGTTAATAAACGTAAAGTATATCTGCTTCAACATTATTAATTAGATCATAAATTTTAACCTGCTCTCGTATCATTCATGTTAATACGAGAGTGACGATTTATAACAAAATTCAAATATTAATTAAATTAATTGCATATAAATCACAAGATTGAACACGTGGCGTGTTCTCTATTTAAATTTATTAGATTATTTAATTAACTATTCTGAAATGGATACTATTTCAGAAGTTCAGAGAAATATCGGTTCATGACTAAATACGTTCATGAGTCAGAACAATTGCTTTTCAGTTAAAAAATTGTTTACGAATAAAAAACGAATCACATAAAGTTTCAGTCTCCGAGTGCAATTTCGATTCTTTGATTATAACCATTTAAATTTGTTATTTGGAAACATATATGTACCTCACAATGTGGCTTCGATCAGTCCGGATTTTCGATAAGAAAATTTTGAAATAAACTAAATTTTAATTGAGGAAAATAACAAATATTTCAATAACTAATATACTTTTTGTCTTCACCAAAAAATGTCAACGTTTCTTCTACTCGAATCTCTTGATTTTTTTGAAAATCAACCCGAAAGTGTTGTCCTTGCTATATACAAACAAGTATTTTTTTGTCCTCGTTTAGTCCGGTTTATAAAGTGCTGGTAATTGGTTCCACCAATAAAACCGATTATATGTTTTTTTTTTTGGTGGAACCAATTACCCGTACTATTCGAGGTATTGCAGAAGTTTCTATTTTCGTATAGTTTTTAGAAACAACCAAGGTTACACTTCATGCTTATTGACGAACTGAACATAGTTAACCCTTAGCATAATTGTTTTTATGTAGACAATATTACTTTACTTACTTTTGAAATAATTTTATAGTGGGGTTTAATAAAAAAAATCTTTGTTATTGGTGCTCTTTACAACTGATTTTAATCGGTTGTTATGTTAAACGATGCGATTACGATAATTAGGATTTACACCAAAACAATAATTAAATGTAATATCATAAATTACTGATATTATAGCCAATTAAAATTGGCCAAGTTTAATTTTATTTACAAATATTATTGCGTTTTTATTGCAGCTCGAGTGAATGCATGATTTTGTTTTATGCATGTAGCAACACTTGTTATTCCGCGGACAAAATGTTAAATTTGTTTCCATTATTTATTATTTATTCTGGAATATTTTTGAATTATTATGTCAATAAAATATTCAGACATTTATATCGTATGTTGTAACCTGCCACAATGTATTCGTTTCATAATAACAACATTTTGAGTTTGAAAGAAAAACTACAATATCTGAATAAGATTGTAAAAATGAAACACATTTTCTTAGTATTTTATGCTTTATTCTAGTGGTCTCTGATATGCTGGTGGCCCACGGGCCGCCTTCGGCCCCTAAAGCATTTGTATACGCAAATTTGTAAAGCAAACATATTAAAATTATGTAATTGTAGTAAATAATTTGCTTATATTTTTAGAGATTGTTGTCACTGTATTTGTATCGGTATAATTTTGATTTTAAGGCCACTTCTTAATTTGTATGTACATAATTATTTGCAATTTGTTTTTCAACTATTTTTTTACTTAAAGATATGTAATTATAGAAATAATATTAAACATTTTCTTTATAAAGTTTTATAAATCTTTGATCTTCAAATAAGTTTAATTAGTTATATTTTAAATTTACCTGTCTTATAAACTTTAATAAATTTATATATTTATAAACAAATAACTTGAGGAAGTACTAATGTAGCAGAACGTAGATTAAATATAATTTATTATCACACATTAAAAGGAAATCCAGTTTCTATCAAATAAATAATAAAAATAAAATCGAGGTTTTTCTAGTTACGTGATTATTCTTATCCAAACCAGTAAACCCACAACAATAATTTCAATAAAATACATTCAAAAATCTATATTGGTTATCATAATACAAGCGAAAAGCCGTATAAGGAATCAATTATTCTAATACAAATTCATACAAATTCAATGGAATCGGTTTCAAATTTGTTAAATATGTAACATGGTTTATCATTCAAAATGCATTTTATCTTTTTATTTCATTTAAATCAAAAATACATACATAACAAGTATATACATTTGTACATAAAATAATAACAGACTCAAAAAATCAACAATAAACTATAAACAAAAATGAAACAACTTCATGTTACATAAAATATGTGTATGTATACATACATATTTTTTAAATGGCTTTAATCTGAAGACGTCGAAGAAATGGTAACATGCAGATCACTGTCGTCATCATTTTTCGCTGGTAAAGATGAGCCTGGTTTAAAAAAATTGTCCAACATTGTTTGTCTTGCCTTGTGTATTTCGTTCTACGTTGATTTTTAACAGCTAATGGCTGAGTTAATTCCTCGAGAAACTTTAGCGCTACGTTCGATCGTTTTCAAGGAGGATGTTCATTCCTTGTTCGAAATAGGAATAAGCTTTTGACACATTTTTTGATGTTACATGTTTCGATACAACAGGCTTTGTCTCTTCATTAAATGCCGGTTCTGCTTGCAACTGAATGAGTTCTTCATATGAAAGGGGTTCCATATCAGCTTCAAGTAGATCAAGCACATCACGTTCGTTCAAACTTTCAAAGCCGAGATCATGTGCTAGATCCAAAATATTTTGCCTAATTTCAGGAAGGAAAATAACTTTTGCATCAGTATTTTTTACACATTCTGGCCATATTTTTGTCCAAACATGGTTCATTTTTGTTAATTTTAATTCCTTGGCAACATGTACATATATCGACTTCGAAAAAAAGTTTCATTTGCCGTTATAGCGAAACATTTTAGGCCGTAAATCGAAAACGTGCCTTAATTTAAGAGGGCCGTTATAGCGAAATTCTGTATAAAGAGCGGTCGTATAGCGAACTATGGGTGTAATATATCAGATATTTTTTTATACACAATTTATAAATTATTGTTTGTGTGTAATATATTTTTAGTTTAGTGTTTACAATAGAAAAATAAATATTCCATTACTGCAAACGGCCGTATTGACCCTAGGACTTTCTGCCTTAATTATTTTATTTAAAGCTTTTATTTAGTGCTTTTAAAGACGTAGTTTTTCCTTACATGAAAATACAAATAAAATATTATTATATGAGTAAATAAATTGGGTAATAAATATATTGATATTTAAATATACCAATATTGAAAATATATAATAATAAAATAATTGCATTAATCCTATCAATGGCTTTCAATGCACGCAAACATAAATATTTACGAATGAAAAATAATATTTTATTTCATAATAGTTTTACATTTGTATTGTATACTCGTACTCTGTTGAATAATAAATTAATTTTATTGGATTTAATTAAATTTTGTAGTGAAGAATAAATGATATTAAATCAATTTTAAATAAATATTTAATTTTATAATTAATTATTACAATAACGATATTTATTGTAATAATTATATAAATACATAACAATATGAAGAGTTCAATCAATAAAAACATAAATATTATAGATGAAAAATATTGTATTCAATACAATAATAAATTAATTTGAATGGATTTAATTACATTTTGTGCAGAAAAATAAATTAAATAAATATTAAATCAGTAAAGTGATTCATTATTATAATAACGATATTTATTGTAACTATTGTATAAATATATTACAATATGAAGTGTGCAATCAATTTGGTATTTAATTTAATAATAAATTAATTTGATTTGATTTAATTACATTTTGTACTAATAATTAACTCAAATTTAAATAAACAATTTATTATTAATTGTAAGGAGATTTATATAATTTATAATAATTATAGATTTGTTAGATACAATATGAATCATTGTAAAGTTATTATAGTCTATTAATTAATTATGTGTCT
Source organism: Nicrophorus orbicollis (assembly GCA_018845635.1). Taxonomy (NCBI): domain Eukaryota; kingdom Metazoa; phylum Arthropoda; class Insecta; order Coleoptera; family Silphidae; genus Nicrophorus; species Nicrophorus orbicollis. The sequence goes on from JAFMTC010000480.1 coordinate 134,104, forward strand.
TAAATAATGTCATATTATTACTCAATTGGAAAGTATAATTTAATTATGGCAATAAAATAATATGCACAAATTATTTAATTAATTACTAGAATCATTGTGAAATACACATTTAGGACTAATGATGAAATTATAAATAATCATTTCTTTTATGTTCAAGACTTTATAATTGGAAGAATTACTTCTGAAGAAATTGCTCTTAATGAAAAAAAAAAACAGTGATAATTTAATATAATAATCTTTCGTATTCACAAATTTTGGACAAAAGGATATCGAGAATCATAATTTAAAACATTCAGGAGTTTATCAATGTATGTACAGGTATGTACATCAAATGTACAAAGTTATGGGTAATTTTATTCATTATTGCAAACACAAAAAGTAAAATTGGTAAAATGTTAAAAATAAGAATCAACATTAATAGAAGTCCACAAAAATAAATATATCTTTATTTATTAATATATTATAATAATCGTTTAGCATAGTAATTTCCTAAAAAGTAAAGATAAACTTGTTCAACGCGGTGAAAAGATGGTTGAGTCTAAACGTTGTCACGCACCTTGGTGTTTAGTCACAGAATTCTCCAAAACAATCAATATAATGAAATATTTAACTCAATACTTTAGTAACTTTCTCGAACATATCAATGAACAGTAGATACACTAAATGATATAACATATATGACATATATGATTTCTTTATGATGAAAGCTTAGTCCAAAAACAATATTTGGTATACTGTGCAACTGATTGCGTTAAGAGTATTGGAATTTTGATAACGAACAAGACTTTAAAATATTAAGTATAACTAATAAACGATTTTTGATACTTGAAGAACAGAAATACATTTTTTTTTCTAAATTATATTAATTTTTCAATTATTTTTTTTTTTGAAAATTATGAAATCGGACTATTGTTAATCTGAGTGAGGTATTTCTGTATATTAATTAAGTCAAACTATATTGCGTGATTGGTTAATGAATCAATTTATTCACATACCTAAATACTAAAGATTTTTGTGTTCGGACAACAAACACTTTACAAACAGATTGACGTTGCTATTGAGAAATAGTGGTTCGGTTAACGAACAATTCAAATATTATAATTAAACGATCATCCACTTTATTTAAAATTATCATAAATGTAGAAATAGATGTTTATGTAATTTTTAACTAATTATTACAAAAAGCAATTGATCATACGTCATTCCGATTTAAATATTAAATTGATGTTAGTCTTTTGCCCTTAATTAGGGCAAACATATGAAGTGATATTGAATATTTCCAGATTACAATTAGACAGAATCGACATTTTACCAACATCTTATGTATAGATATTTTTTCGTGTTTTTTGCAACGATATTTACAATCTGTCCATTTGGATATTCAGCAAATCACCACATCGATACAGACACTTATTAGGAACATTTACCCATTGATAACTAATCCCTTGTTGATTGATTTATTAGAAATCCATGACCTCAATCTAGAAGCACTGAAAAATGCCCTTAAGTGTAGATGGGTGACTCATAGACGTATAGTCGCATATAGATATAACTAACGAATCAATTTCAACTGTAGTGTGAAATGTAAGAATCATACAAAGCGTGCGAAGCGGAGGGTATGGGGTTTAACATATGGCAACAAAGGTATAATCGTAGGGATGGTTTTTCACATACATAAAACCATCTGTAGATCAATTTTGATCTATATATATATAAACTTATAAAATTGAGAAAAATATGACCAAATATACTTCGTATATGTTGTTTTTCTGAAAATATTACTTTCAATGATACCAGAAATCTAATTATACCAATATTTATACTAGAAATACATTTCAGTTTTGTTTAAAAGTGAATACATTTTTGACACATTTTGACACAACGTACACATTTTATTTTAAAATCATAATTCATTAAAGAAAAAAAATACTTCAAAATTAATGTAGAAATAAATAATTATAATGAAAATAATTATATAGCTTATATGAATACAATTATCAAAATATTTAATCACATTTATTGTTGTGCATATTGTAAATAATTAGATAAACAAATAGAAAACCAAGACATAATAATATAATAAAAAAATATGTAAACTATTACAAAATAATATTGAAAAAAATGTTTTTGTTTTCGATCTAAATATTATTGTTAACAAACAAGAAATAAACTGTTTATTGAATACATTTTAAAACAAATCAAGACAACAAATCAATTAAACATTGTTCTCAAATTTATTATATGAATAATAAAGCATCATTTATTACAGTTGTATTGAAAATGCAATTTTATTAAATTTGACTTGAAAGTGGGTTTACTTTTTATTAATATATTTAGAAACAATTTCTCAACATTTTAACCTTTCTTAACAAACTATAAAATAAGCATTCTAAATGGATTCGTAGAAGTAGTTTTACCTAAAATAGCTAAAACAATAAACATGACACGGATATATTATATGCTTATCCAATACATTCAAATCTTGATTTAATCTAGAAAAGAGTTGTACTAAGCTTAACTCCTCTCATGTTACATTTACAATGAAGGAATATCGCCCACAATACAACGTCAATTAGAAACACAGTAAAAATATACACAATGAAACGTTTATAAATGAATCTCAACGCCCATTCAACGCGATTTTAATGATTTTCATCTTGATAGGTTACAAGAGATCTCTTCTACGTTTATTTCAATGCTTGTCACAACGAATTAAGTATACGCACAACATGATAATAGTTATAGTAGATAAAAATGTAAGAAAATATTTTGGAAAAATTATAAATTTATTTATAATACGCCCATTTCGTATAGGTCACTATTTAACAAAACTCGAACTTTTATGCATCGTTGCAATTATTTAGCAAATTATACTTATAATTTAGATTTTACGTTAAATGTAATGTTTGTTTTGGAACTTGTACAAGTTTATTAATATCTTACAGAAAACAACTAAATTAACTAAAAATAGATTCATTGTAAATTAAGTAATAAACGTTATTTAATAGAGTAATTTTGTATAAAAAAATAAACTGCGCAGTACGTACATAAACTTAGTCACTAAAAGTGTTTTAATGTGAGGTTGCAGTCATTGTTTCACGAGAGGAGTAAAATTCATTTATTTATAATTATTTGGCACTGGGCCAAGGCAAATGCACCATCCATTTTTCGCACCTAAAAATGAATTATAAATTGAAATGATCCAAGGCGGAAATTTCGCTAAGCGAACTTTAAATCGGTCTAATGCATTTCGCACGTGGATATGCAGATTTTCAACAGTTAGTCATGAAATGGTGCAATTTATCTTTAGCTTTCCTTCCACTGTTTCGTAATGAAATGCTGCAACCGTTCGTGCACGTCCCGCCTCACTATCATTCCGTGATAAAACGCGAGGCTGTGCCGACCTCGCATCACCTGACCGAACCGGTTGAGCATATCATTATACCAAAGAAAGAACAAAACAATTACATCGATTTGGTGTCAATGCACATATTTTTTATCCTTCTCGGTTCTCCTCGTTCGCTCTTAAGCTTAATTATGGAGAATTTCAGTAATTATTAATTAGTTTTGATCTCACCGAAATCCACTTTTTGTTCCATTGACGGAATTTAATCCGCAGCAAACTTAATTAGCAATGCTCGTTTCATTCATGTTACTTTAATCGTTTTCCTCTTTTCGTTCATTGAATGCACTTTTTTGCTGTAGCTGTTGCATAATATGTACACGTTAACGTAATTGAAATCTCTAATTTATTACGCAGTTAAATCATTGAAGTTAACATATTAAAAATTAAAATTTGTTACTTATATTTAATAACAACAATAAATACAATAAATAATTATACTAACCTGCTCTATAACCCTCCGAATGACCTCCTCTATTCCAAAACCAAAATTATTCTAGTCCTCGATAGATACCTCTCCTTATGCCTTAAATTCATCTCAAAAGACTCTAGTTTATCCTCTCTCTCTCTAAATTTTGTATCCCTCAAAATCCATAAACCCCTCTTAAATATAAGTATCCCAGGCTTACCCTGTTACCCTTACCCTGTTCCAGTATCTTTATTCCTGTAACTATGCTCTTTCCCTTTCCCAGAGGCTGCCTTCTTTTGTATAATGATTTTTTTTCTCCTTCTTATGTAATTAATAAATAGTGTTCATTTAGTTTCTATGTATATGATATACATAGGCGGAAAGACCAGTGGTAGATAGCCCTTTGGCCAGCCCTTTAATATTATTATGTTTGGTTTTGTATTTAGAATTGTATTTTGTTTTTGTAACTGTCTAATAAATTGTATTATATTATTAATTATACTAAAATACAATTTAATTGTAATATTCACATCTAGTACTGCAATAATATTTGTTGTTATTTTGGGTAGCTGGTCGGATTAGACAAGATCAGAATCCAAATTAATTAATATTTATAATTTAAGTTCTATTTTTCAATTAATTGGTTATTGTGGAATATACTTATTTTCTTTTTTTGTTTGATTTTCACGTAAATTAATTTGTACTCTCGGTCAATAGCCCTTTGGTACAATTTGGATTAATAAATATGTCTACATAAATTAAATGCTAATAGTTCTATATTAGATTTTATTCATTTGATTATAAAAGTATAACATTTTAATATTATACATATATCAAAAAAGTACATATTACAATTGATTTCATTGACAATTAATATAATAACAGTAATTGTTATTCTAATAACAAAAAAATATAAATTTTATGCGTTATGGTATTAAAAATAAAGGCTGCTTACAAAAATAGTTGTATATAAATATTCATTTCTTTCCTTTTATATTAATTATTTAACAACATTTTAATTTGTTTGTGTATGAATTTGTTTCAACAACAATTTTTATTATTATTATTCTGTAATGTTTTCATTGCAATTAATGAATATCTACTAATGACATTTTGAATTAAATTGTCTATGAATTAAATTATGATGGATGGACTTGAATTTTAATTATAAAATCATTAGTATTTCTTCATTTACGTCGACATAATTAAGACTTTTTAATTGATGGAAATAAGTTATAAAATTTTCTTTCTCCATAAAAAAATAATTGAATATAGATCATGACGAAAAGTAATTAAGTAATTAACAAATAGACATGATTTTCTTTTGGATTTAACCTTTTCTGCTCTTAATAATTTGAAATTGTACATTTCTAGATATAAAAAGTATAATTCTTAATTCTATTTATGTATAGTTTTCAGAATGCAATGTAAATATTTAAATATTAAATACGTTCTTACTCCCGTGTTTTTTTTTTGTAATAATATCGAATTTGTTGCAACAACTACATGAAAAATGCAAACCAAAATAATACAAGTATAAAGAAAAAAAAACACTATCATTATCATTGCTACAAAGGCCAAATATAGTTGTATATAGGCCATAGGTCTTTCTGTCCAGTAATTCTTTTTAAATGTATTTATATTAATTCATTCGTATATTTGCTTAACGTACATCCATTTTATATAATACACGTTAATTAAACGATAATTGTAATATTTTATTGTTATAACATTTATTGATCAATTCTTATTTGTTGAAATGAAGAAATGCCTTTTATAATTTATATTTAATAGTGAACTGAATCTACGTATTCTAATAATGAGGTAATAATTAGAAATTGAATTACTCGTTAAAGTACATGCAAGTTAATTACGAAAATTTACTTAACTTTTCAAACTTTACAGTCAAAGTGTTCGTATAAAAGTTGATCACGTTCCGGAGAATGAGATGACACGTATATTGCTTATTTTTTAATAATAATATGTATTGCTACAACAACTATAAGAAATATATAAACTGAATATAATGGAAATTTAAAAGAAACACCAAAATAAAATCAGAAGTTAAAATGCTTTTTCTTTAAAATATTTACTATGGCTAATCGCTAATTATAATTGTTTATCACTTTAATATTTCTACACCAAAAAGAAACTAGGTAACACTTGAAAATGTAATTATTTGTAAGTGATGAAAGCGAGGATGCTAATTGTTTAAAATCATTTATAAGATTTTTTTGTTCTGGAAGAAAAGTGTACGTTTCTGTGAACAATAAGTTTTCATATCTACATTTATTTTGCGTATAACAAGCATTTTACACTTATGAATACGATGTACGTTTTTGTGAACAACGTTTATTCATATACGTGATGTTCTTTTACAGAAAGATTTGGAATTGAACTGTATATTCGTACTTCTTATATTGAATAAATCTGAGGATAAATTGTTTCGTGTACACTATTTTTCACATCTACAATCACTTTTCGTATTAATATTAGTAATTATTTTTGTGCATATGAACATTATGTACGTTCTTGCGAACAAAGTGTTATGCAATTAACATTAAACAAAATACCAATTATTATTATCTACTTTAATTAATCACTAATTTCAATTGTCTATTACGATCAAATTTCTTACATTTGTTGTAAAAGGCATATTTGTAAGTTCTACATATAGTCAATTCATTCAGCATTCACAAATCAATTGTTTAATAATTGGAAACGAAAATATTTACATGCAATGAAAAAACGTTGCTAAATATTTATAAAAACTTGATTTTCGATTACAAAAATATCTGTATGGAATTTTATGGATTTAAATCTGTATTCACCATTCGTTTAACGTACTTCAATTTTCTTTACGTATTGTGTAGGTCAAATGAACGCTAATTACAATTATTTATTATTGGTATATTTCTGAATTTATTCTTATTTCTTGAAAAGTATCAAAATATATAACTACTAATATTTGTTTACAACAGTTAATTTAATCTGTGTATGTAAATGATTGGGCTAGTAATTGGAATTTAGAATATTTACAACCGATGTAAAAGAAACTACATATTTATGAAAACGTGATCTTCTTATACTGGAAGATCTAATAACACATAATGCATTTCGTTTAATTCTTAAACGGTTTCGACAATTGACAATGCCATTCAGATCTAACCATTAGAATAATTCTCGAAGACCTTCGAGTAAGTGCAGCGAAGGACATAATAAAGTATTTAGTTAAAATTATCACATAAGGTTAAATTGATATTGAGTATACTTTGCAGTAAATATAAAGATTCTTCATACATACGCATTACTCGAGTTTACGAATGTTTCATTAATGATTTCAATTAATGAAATAATTGTATATATGACAGTCATATTTTGTTAATTGAAAATTATAAGAAAATTATAAAAAAAATGTTGTTAATTCATTAAAAAAAATCGCCTTTTAAATGAATAAGTTAAAATCATAAGATTTTAAATCTTCTACTCTCTGTACAAATCGTAAAATGATTTTTTTGTACAAACCATTTTACTTATAAATATAAATTGATAGCTACCTGTATTGAACGGACTATTCGATTTAAGTACGTTCTGACCCCACTTTCTATTAAAGGAAAGTATGTGTCAAAGGACACAGAGAATTTATTTGGGGTCCAATAATGTATCATTGAAGTTTTCGTCCAAACCAAGAAGAAGCATTGATTTCATGAAAAGAAGGTCAAACTCTATTCGACTTACCATGAAGTGAATTTATTGGAAATCTTTGAAACTTTTAATGCATAAACATAACTATAAAACGCATATTAAAAAATATTAATTACAGGAGTTATTGTACACGGCCCAATAAATATTCTTAGCAAACATCGCATATATAAATAATCTTTAATACATTTTGTATTTTAATTATATAAACATAATTTAAAACACATAAACATATAATAAACTTTGAAAATTAAAATGTAATTTTATTGTTCAGTTATTATGATAAGGATACATTGAAACTTTTTATTTTTGTCGAGGCTCAGCAAATGTACCATACCATAACTTCTGATTTTAAATCGGACATAAACGACACGATTTTCCTTGAGAACTTATCACGAAATATGCTCATAATTTAACACGCGAAATGTAAACTATGCAACACATTTTCAATTAATTTCAATAGTTATAACTTGAAGGTGGTAAATCATATAAGATTTATAGATTATATAACAGGATAATATCATGAATTATTGTCTTGGGCAGAACGAAGTTCACACTTAACAACATCTTATTGCACATTGCCTAATGAACAAATTACATAAGCTATTTGTAAGATTTAAGTCTAAGTAGGAAATAATGCAACAGACGTATGTATGAATCTACGTAAATTAAGGAATTCCCGTAAAGTCAATTGTTAATATTAAACTAAAAAAGTGATAAAAATCAGTCAAAAATAAACCCAGATATTATTATAATTCTACTTTAACTAAATAATAAACACCCTACAATTATAACAAAATAATTATGAAATTACGTAAATTGAGGTATTACTATAAAATCAATTGTATAATTAAAATAAATGCTATTAACTAATAACAATTCCTTGTTAAAAAATACATAACTGGAAATCTATGCAAATTGAGGTAAAGTCTACTGCTCTAAACAAACTAATTGCAACAAATATCCATGATTTTAAATACTTTATTATGAGTATATATAAATTAAGGTGTAACTTTAAAGTCTATTGTTGAAATCATACTAAATACTATGAAATAGTTTCCATTTCATAAGTCAAAAGATGTAGGTACTAATCTAAGTTACTACTGTACTGTAAAGTTATTATCACATTTAAATATAATACTACTAAATTTGAATCTAAGTAAACATAATTGGTAGTATTAAATTTATTGTTATAATCAAAGTAAAGTCTAACATTAACCACCCCTTAACTGAACAGATGTAATTATAAATGTACGTAAATGAAGGTCTTACTGTAAACTATAATATTATAATCAAACTAAATTTTAGTAAGTAATAACTACGTTATTACGAATCTACCTAAGTTTAAGTAATAATGTAAAATCGGTTAATAAAAGCCAACTAAACAAGCCAACTGCCACAATTAAAATATATAATTACAAAACTACGTAATGTGAAGTAGTACTGTATAACAAAGTAGAATTTAAATTTAGCACAGTTTGAAGATGGTTATTAATATGCCAATAACGGTTTTGATGAGGTGGGTGTTTCTTGAGCAATTAGAATGTTAAATAGTAAATAGTATTTAAATTGATGTTGACACTCTGAAACTTCTGCACTGATGAACATTTCGCGGCTACATTTGATTTGTAAGTGTTTCATTGCAATGTTAACATTGTAATTAACACGTTTTTTATCATTAGTGGTATAACGAAACTGTAACAAATAAAACTACAATAAATATAATTATATTTGTAATTATAAAAAATTACACGGTAAAATTTAATTCTCAAGTTTTCTCATTGAGAATGTTATTAGACTAAATTACTTTAGTTGAAATAGGAAAAGTATATATTGCGTATATGTAATAATAAAACCAAAAATTAAAAAGCAAATGCAGAATTAAAAACAAATATTTATACAAAATATTTTAAGATGAAAAAAATATCAACTTCCAAACCGCAAAAAAAGTAACACAAATTGAAAATATTCAATAATTTCCAGAAATTGCCCCTATTAAATCTTTTAAGTATATTTTAGTAAGACAGCACTTCTTTGTACTATTCATGTAAATATTATTAAAAATGGGTCGAGTGAAAACTGTACATTTCAAGTCATATTTTATATAGTATTGAATCATAAAGAAAAGAGGTGTTGCATGTGTTTGAGGGGCGGTATGGAACACAGCAACAACAGATGCAGAATGCGCCTCTTCCAGAGACAATTATAAACAACAAGTACGCACAAAAGAAGTGAAAGAGTGTTGGTGTGGCTACATTTCATGCGCTAGCAGATACATATTTATAGCCGTCTAATTATTATGTTCCAAGTTTCGGCGGAAAAAGACGGAATTTGTATTACCATAAATATGAGCAGCTCTCAATGCAAGAGGTTACATTGAATGTTAAGTGCCGGGTTGGTATTGCACTCTTCTCGCCGTCCATACAGTTTCATTTCAGAACTTATCGCACCATTCTTGGAACCAAGAGTAATTCACGAATGAAGGAACCGACTGAAATGCATGAAGAAAAAATATTAAAACGAAAAAAAAATGTCAGCGAATTTCAACGTTTTTTTACGCTCTATTGGTCATCGATCGAATCAGTTGGGCGTACAGCTTTACTCACTTCACTTTGGTCACAATGAAATGACTGATTAGTATGCTTTCTATTTGATTGATGTGGGTCAAACGCATTGATATATCGGTGCGAAGTATATTTAGAAGTGCTTAAGAGCATCGATGGTACACGTATGAATTAGAAGGAGTTTGTGATGCGAAATAGGATTTATTTTATTGGCCTTTGAATCAGGTAGCTTAAAATACACAGACGATCATAAAATAATAATGTATTTATTTATAGGTCGGTTACCAAACTATTTGTGGAGTTTTTGTTTACGATATCATTCTTTGATCGGCGATGAGCTGTTCCTAAACATAATATAATTATAAAGTTCATCAGTTTTGTATAATCAGATATTTTTCTATAATTTAAAATTATATTGTAATTATAATAAGAAATACAGCGCTTAATTACATAATATAAAACAGGGTTTAAATGTTAATTAATTGAGAGTTGACTATAATAGTTCTGAGGATCTCATTACATGGATTCCAAATTATCGTATTATAAAGGGGTGGGTAATTCTTCATTTAAAACAGTAAACTAATAACACTTTAAGTCAGTCAACTGTACTATTTCTGAGTTGCATATAACGAGATGTCCTTAAAATGTGATAACATTAATTCACATTAGAGAATAATTTATTATAAGGTATATCTTTCTATAAAGCAATACTCTAAAAACACGGATACATTTTGTCGAGCTTTCTGGGAAATATTTTAGTAAATTTGTTTTTCCAATGCTAATTTCATATAACGTGGTACCAGTTAATTTCGTCATTCTTCTAATTCTAAGTTTTTTTATATCATGCAACTAGTTAATTTCGTTATAGTTCATCAACATATAAAGCAGTATTCTCTTAACACGAGTATAATTAATCGTGATATAAGAACTAATTCCGAGTTGCTTATATCGAAATATATTTCATATTACGTGGCAGCAGTTAAACGTATTATGGAAGGATTTTCTAAAGCGGTTTCAACATAATTGTGGAACAACTCTGATATAACACTTAAAACGTGTTATACGAGAGTTGACTATACTAATGCTGATTTGCTTATAACACAGTTTTCTTATAACTTGGTACCAATTTATCGCATAATATAAGACTTATATAAAGAACTAATAATTAATCGTGTTACAGAAGGTAGAAGTGTACAAATTATGTTTTCAAATAATGTGGTATCAGTTAAATACCAGTATTACAGACGTATGTTATCAAACGGTTTCCACATTGAAAGTTGTACGACGTTACAACTTCAACGGGTTTTATAACACGATTTCCATATAAGTTGATACCAATTAATCGCATTATAGGAGTGCTGATTGCAAAGTAAATCCTTCTGTAACATGGTTCCAATTGTTCGTGTTGTTCGAGGCTTGGCTGAGTATTTTTACGCGATTTTATGTTATATACATGTTATTTTTAAGTGCGTTATAAGAGTGTTAATTATTACTATACAATCCTCCTATAACGCGATTCCAATTATGTTGTTTGAGGTTTATATATACAAATTTTAAGTTATTTTTTATTCATGCATTTATTCATGTTCTCTTCAATATTTGCAGTTTCAGTAAATATTGGAGTAATTGCATCAATGGTGGATCAAAATATGTTTTTGTTATAAAAATCTATAGCTAGTCTATTTCCAGGCTAATAGAGCCGCTGCCATTTACAACAATAATCCCCTTATTTTTCTCTCTCAATTTTCAGAGGGAAACGATTTATTGGTATTGATTGTCATGGATTTTCCAGCGCCGAGAACACTCTACAAGCCGAGTTAAAATATATAAATTGTGTTTTATGGTCAAGCCATAACGGTTCATTTTCACAAAGTGAAACGCATTAGCAAAGTTTTATGATTGCGATGAATTTTCGCGCTTTCGCATCGGTATCGTCCTCCTGCCTGCCCCCACAGCGTTTCAAAATAAAAGAGTCGTCCACATCCACGATTCTTCTCAAAGCGAAGCATAATTTTATTGTGTCTGAAGACGACAAAATTAACTCGAGACAATCAGTTTTTATTTAATTCCTCTGTACGTTTATTGCGCCATTATGAATTGTGTATTATTTTATATAATACGTAAACCACTGTTAGTCGCGTTCGGACGTTTAACGACTTGAATTTATATATTTATACCGCAATAAACTATTTAATTCGTAAGTAAGTTGCCATGAAGTTAGAGGCTCCTTTGAATTAGATTATAAATTATGTGCTTGGCGTGTAATTTCAACCAAAATAAATCACGCGCTGATTCACATGGTGTGGGATACGTACAAAAATATATATGTGTACACACAAAGAAGAACACTTGGGGCACAAGTTAGACAAGTTAGAAGAATTTCCGGAGAGAGACGTCGAAGAAAAACGAGCATTCCTCAGAGGATAAAAAGCTTACCAAATAAAAGTACTTCAATTATAAAGAACAATATTGTTTTGGAAGTATAAATTATACCTTATAAAATAAATAATTAGGCGGAAAGACCAATGGTCGATAGCCCTCTGGCCAGCTTTTCTTTTTATTATTATTATGTTTGATTTATATTTTGTTTTTATAACCGGCCAATAAATTACATTATTTTTTATCAAATATTTTAATCATATTTTTTTTCCATTAGTTATACACATTTCAATTAAGAATTGAATATAATTTACTATAAATCATATATCTTAATCATATATAATTTGTTCTAAAAATTTTATTGAAAACTGCAAATGTGAATATCGAGATATTTGATTAATCAACACAATTATAAATGTGATTGGTAATCATATCACTAAGGGTTAAATCAACAAATTCAAAATATAGAAAAAAATACTTCTTCATAAAAACATATGTTTTACATCTATTTTGGTATAATATAATAATTAATTAATTTTAGTATCCAAATAAATATGAAAATATAACTAAAATATGTACAATTTTTAAAAATATTTAATTAAAAATAAACGATGACAAAATGACAAGTTTCAATTTGTTATACAAAGTTTAACAAATGTTCAGTAAAAGATGAAACCTTTCAATAATTCCATTTTACATAATAAAATTAATTGATGCATGATTTATACAATATAAATGTGCAATTGAAACGCATTCAAAATTATATACAAATTTTTGCAATAAATCTTCCTTTTCGACAATTTTCATCAACACAAATATTATAAATATATAACTAAAATATATTATATTAAGAAAAAATATAAAATGAATGTATATTAAATAATGAATATGATACATTTCTCAGTGAAAATGTAAACGTTTTTAATTGAAATTATCTCATTTCACATAGATTTTTAGCATTGTAGTTTTATTTATAATAAAACATTTTGCATCTTTACAAAGCTGATATAGATAATACATATTATTAGTTACGTACACGTTTAACATGTTCAATATTTCAATATTTACAGATATGTATATATTTGAAATAAATAACTCACAATTTAGATAATAGTATACTATTAAACCGATATAGAATACAAAATTAAAAATGCAGGTTAAATTGTTCCTATTGAATACCCAAGTGTGTAGTAAGGAGGCGAGTCAGGGATGTAAAGTTGATGCGAAGACGACCTGAAATCTAAATATTTCAAATCTAAGTGCCATGAATGAATAACAAGGGGTGAAACTGCGTGCATGTGTGGTGCGAGCACAGTTGTACTAGTAAAATGAAAAAAGAAGAGAGAAAAAACTGGAAAAGGAAAACACACTTGAAAACGCGAGGTTTTTCAGCGCATGAACATGCCCGAAGGCTCAGCTGACACCCCCAATTAATCATTCAGCCACCGCACAAAGGGAAACAATTTATACTCTTCCCCGTGGTCCCCACTTTATACCCCGTTTTCTCTCCTTTTCACCCAACGCAACGCTTTTTCAACCAAAAATTTCGTAAAACTCAGCGCTTTACAATTAAGACAGGCTTTATCAATTTACTTAATTCAAGTTCTAAATGTATGCTTATAGTATACGTATATTTATACATAGGTATACCTTTTGAAACTAATGGGGCTTGTTCTGTTAGTCGGGGGTAAATAAATATTCATATAAGAAAATGTCGTGCACGTTAATCAAGCGGCCCAACGAAACTTCCTGACATTTAAATGTTTCACCCACTGAACGAAAGAAACGCAATGTTATGGCCTCCGCCTGTATTTATTGATAAAACAAGAAGCGTGTGCCATTTTCTCCACTCCGTTTTATGTTTCCCCTCGTCATTTTTTTTTTCTTATTCAATTACCGAATATCAGAAAAAATAAACCTTGGAACTTAAATGGTTCTGCTTACTTCGCTAATTGATTTCGCTACACAAACATTACTAAAAAGATTTTGAGGCATCGCAGACTCTTCAAATGCAGACAATTTAATTGAAATTTACAGAAACTAATTGGAGTTATTTTCCTAATTAATTGAGGACGGACTAAAAAAAACTTAATTTAAACTTAGATTAAATGCTAATCCTAGTTCTGAATTGAAATCAACAGAAACAAGACAGTAATTTTAAAATTTCTATACAAGAACAATTAACAAACCTTCTTATAACGCGGTACTCTTATAATACAGATTCCACACAACGCATAAAAATTACCACAAATCTCATATAACGCGGTTTCTATATTATGTTTTAGAAATGATTAAAATTAACACGGTATTAATTACTGAGATAATGGGTCGGGTAATATAAAATATATGTTCTAAATTTTAAAGAAACTAAAAAGATCATTATGAACATTGATTTATGGTAAGTAAACCAGAAAACAAATAAGAGAAAATAGTTTAAATTTATTCTATTTCATTAAGAAATCTATGAAGTATATAGAAGTAGGATATTTTATACAGATTTTTATTAATTGATAACAAAAAACAGAGTACTATTATTTATGTTACAAGTTTATAACATGTGACTTACACTTTATAATAAGAATATAATGGCGGAAATTCTTCAGTTAATAGCCCTTTATATAACCGTAAATTTAAAAAATTATGTTTATTAGTTAGAATATACAATATCACCATAAATTATCAGTAAGTACAAATTTTTAAAAATCAATAATTTAAATTTTATGGCAAAAATCATTAGGTTTTTATATTTAAAATTTATATAATAATATTTGAGTAACAAGTCTTAAATTAAATAATTACTATAATATTTTATGAATTTAATTCTGAACATTCAATTTTTTACAAATATTTTACTATATTGTAATATTTGAAGTAATTATATAAATAATTATATTTATTGTAATAGTCACTGATAAACTGATAACAAAAATATTATAATATAATATCACTTATTGGCTAGAAAAAGAAAATACAATTTTAAGTAAACAAAATAACAATAAAAAAATAACCAAAAGGCTGCCTAAAGGGCTATCGACCATTGGTCTCTCCGCCCATGAATATTATATGCAATGAAGCAATTAAATGAACTCTATTGTTTACCGATTACATAAGAAGGAAAAAAATCATTATATATATAAAAGCTACCCAGAGAGGATACATTTACGTCTTTTGAGATGTATTTAAGGGAAAGGGAGAGGTATCTATCGAGGACTGCAACAATTTTGGTTTAGGAATAGAGAAGGTCAATGAAATCTCAAAAAGAACTTTAAGAGAAAATGGGCGGAAAGACTGTGATCATTAGTTATTTGTATTCAAAATGAAATCAATTTTGTTAACTACTAAAAAATCTATAATTATTATAAAGCTTTTGAACTTTTATCAAATTTAAATCGACTCATAGAATTCAGAAACGCTGCACTTTACAGATACCATAGAAAATAGATTATTCCTTGTAAAAACTTATAACAAAGTGAAATTGAATCTTCTATAACATGATATTTTTATAACACGGTGTTCATAGGCATGACTTAATAACAACATTATTTTTTCTAATCTACTGTATTGAAACTAATACAAGTACTTTATAATTTTATATAATTTTATTTTTTTTTTGACGCAATTTTTAATAATAATAACATTAATTGGAACAACAACTTAAACAAATATAAACTAAATACAATGGTAATTAAGAAGATAAAAATAAAATATAATGATGTTGCTGCAAAGGGCTATTGACTATAGGTCTTTTTGTCCTTTCATTTTGATTTCTAGAAAACTATTTTGATTTCTTCCTGAATTTTATTTTATTCTTTCATATTGAGCATTGGTGAAACTTTGAATAAAATTATATTGTTGCTTGAATTAATATAATATAGACATGCTAAGTATAAAATAGTGTTTGTGCAATATAGATTTACATGAATTCAACGAGGTTACACTTTGACGTATTTAAATAATTAATATATCATTAAAGAATATAAAATCTTATTTACTATCAAAACATGTTATAAATAAAACTGCAGAATGTGCTGTGGCATATATTGAAAACTTAATATTCATATAAATCATTGGAGCAAGTACGAAAGAGCATGTATTTCGGTGAGTACAAAAATATCAAGGTACATGCGATGAAAGCGATCCGGTGGATTAAATACATAAGGAGGTCGTTCAGAGAAGGAATTAGTAAATTAAGAGGATATGAAATGAACGCTTCCAATGGCAAACCCGAGTGAATAACCACTTCGAAGACACCTGTAAATATATACAGGTGTACATAAATTCACTTCCGACGCAAATTAATTCATCTCAGGCTGCACCTGAGCGAGCGGCGTTCCCCGAAGAAAAAATAAATAAATAAAAAAAATGTATATAAGAGAGGGAGAGTCTGGGGGAGAAATTATCCGTACAGTACGTGTATAGGAGAAAGAGAGATAGTTATAATAGAGAAAATAAAGTAACGCAACTGCGTACGCTTCGGGGGTAGAACGCAGGAGCAGCCCTTTGTGTGTCTGTAATTTCCCCATCATCGAATGTAGCCACCCCTCGCCGTCGCGAAATTCAGGTTCGTTGAACCTCGCCCGCCCCTGGACCATTTCATCCCCCACAAAAACGGGATGCGAAAAATGTAATAATACGCATACTGGCTATCTCGATTTATTATCCACGATATTCGACTTTCACCATCGACAATATTAAACGTAGATAATTTGTTGCACAAAATAATTTGCGCAAAGTAAATACGAACAATTACTCACGCCATTACCAGATGTGCTCACTATTTAATTCGATTATAATGTTTGGCCTTAGAGAGTTTCGGCTGTTTTTCAATTAAATTCGCATCAGTCACAGTCGATGCACTCGATCAATATTCACTTAAAATAGGACCAAAAAGTATGATCCTAAATATTTGCAGATCCACGAAAACCTGCAGATTATAGTATCAATAAACTTAGTACATACAGTCCACCATCCTTTAACATATTACTCAATGTATACGGTTTCATATACATACATATATAACATGATTTCCAAATAGCAAATATATATCCAAATGCAAATTATACTTATATAACATGAAAGTTTCACGTATTGAAATACCAGAAGTTTAATCATCAAGTTTCAATAAGAAAATAAAATCATAAAATTATTAAAACATTAATTTCATTAAATAATAATAATTAACAACATTTATAGTTTAAAATATAGAAGACAATTGACCAACTATTAATAACATTTAAAACTAATTTTTCATTATAAAAGCTATCTTTTATTGTATTTTATATAAATTTTGAATATAATTAATACATCTATATTAATATTGTGCATACATTGAAACTGTTCTGCAATTGCATGATATTTTTATATATGGTTTTGAAGTAGCACGTCTTAATAACATAACAATGTGATTTTTTCATTATACTGTTTGAGTTTTAACTAACAGGGGATTTCCCCTATACTTGATGACATTCCATTTCCTTCGTTATTATCAGTGATTTACAACATGAAGATTACACATAATTGAAAGTACAAAAAGATTCAAATCTATAGTATTTTATTTCAATTGTTACCACTTAATTAATAAATTTATGTTCCAAGTTACATTTCTTAATTATCTAATGAAACAATACAAATATAACATTTGTATGACAATACATTTCAATACAATTGTTATTTATGTTATACCTCTTGTCATGCTTCGATTAATAAATATTATATATTCAATTACGTTAAAAATACTTTGTTATTTAAAGTAAACTTAAATATCGTTGGAATTTCCTTCCTAAAGAAAATGCAAAGCTTTATTTTGAATAAAGAAAAAAAAGTAAATAATATCTTAGTTATTTATTTGTAATTCTATCATTGTGGTCAGATAAATGTTTGGTTTCATTATCAAAAGTAATGATAATATATGATAACAGTGATATTAATTATATTCTATTTCTATTTTTTTGAGCTTCCTAACTAACCGAGTATAAGATTATAATATAACACGAAACGTGTAATAAAACAAAGTAAACACAAACACGTTTATAACATTTTGTAAATCTACATTCCATGTTATAAGTCTTGATATAAAGTCATTTAACAACTTACATTCTACTTTGTTAAGCGACTATTTTTAAAGTTAGAGATAATACTGAAAATTGTAGAGAATGTGAAAAGATTTTTATCAAACAAAGAAAACTTTTCTTAAATTAACAGTCAACTTTTATAGAAAGTCAAATGACAAACTAAAATTACGCATTTTTAAATTATTTCTATCCATGGATAATCAATGCTTACGGATAATTGTGTAATTCGTTATATTCGTTTCTTAATTTAAGATATTCTTAATTTAGGTATGATTGTTATATTTATGCATTTCGCTTAATACTGTATATGAAAGGTGCATAATTATTATATAACATATAACGCATTCTCTTAATAATATTTGATATAAAATTAAACGTATTTAGGTACGTATACCTAAATTTAAAACGGTTTCAATATTAAAAGTTCTCTTGCCATGTGATACTTCTAGAATTTCTTTAACACGGTTCAGGGTTTTAATACTACAAGGAATCTATCCTCTCTACATGTATTAATCTAGATTTCTCATAACACGATTCGGATATAACACGCAACACGGATTCGTTATACAACAGAACGCATTCCCTTGATTTGTATTAGTACAACTAGATTTCTCTTAATACGCTCTCGATTTATCACTGCTCGTGTTATAGGATTGGCTGTACAAGTATATCTTCTGGGGTATAGTCTGCACGCAGTATTCGGATGTTCCAATATATCACGATGGGCCGGAGATGCAGAAACAAGCGAAACATCGAGAGAAAGATGCTGCCATTAATATTGTACCGTCACCGGTTGAAACATCCCATTCCGCCGTGAAATATTCATATACACCTGCTCGGCCCGTTTTATTCCACTTACCACGACCAACAGTTTAAACCTTTTTATTTATTATTGCTCAATTCTTAATTGAAAACTCCCCCTCGTTGCATCCTTCCACCCGATTTACCGTTCATTTAAAGTAAATCAAAGGCCGTGCACGTCTCCGACGACGTTATAAAGAATCCCGTGTTCAAAAACCAGTACAAGTTCGTTCACGACATTTTAATTAAAAAAATATCAGGTAGAATTCATATATGTACACCCGGAAAAACTGTGCGAAACGTCGCTCGTTACTATACTAATTACGTCATTTTTCTGTTAGTCTACATCAACCTGTTAACAACAACGTTTAATTGAATTTTTCGTTCATTGACTTCTTTTCGTTAACTACAACTCGCTCTAATTTGATACAAGATTTTGTGTAAATATATTGTGTTATGCATTAATACGTACATAAAAATATATAGATAAATCATATTATTACTGAACCATAAATCGCATCTTTTTCATAGAAAAGTATATTTAGTCCATTTTTTTTTCCATATATTTCGTGGAACCTAGGCTTACAATTGGGGTGCATATCATTGTCTTCTGCTTATATAAATATTTCCTATATAATAGTAAAGTGCGACTTATAGTCCAGTTTATTTTAACACTAAAAAAAACTTTGTGTTGTTCAACAGTGGTGACTAAATCCGGCTCTCAAAATCATTATTTCTAAACTTTTTTTCATTAATCTTTCTTCAACTTCTTGGGTGAACGTGTATTTCAGTATTAGTTTTTTTGTCTTCTGAGTGTCCTATGTCATGCTGTATTAAATACTATGTAACTATTGTGCGTCTCTCTATTATATGAAGAATCGTAAATATTACATAATAAATGCATATTATTCATTGTGTAAGTAATGTATTTACTAAATAATTTATAATTGGCTACTCAAATAAAATCAGGAAAAAAATAATGATTAATTTTAAAAATGATTTATGAATTGTATAATTAGGACTAATTATTATTTATAAATGTAATAATCCGAAAGCATAAAGAATATGAAACCAGTAATGTTTGTAATGCGTGACTGCTCAAAATAAATGTATATTAAATAAAACAATTTGAAAACAAAAAAGTAAATTAATTTTACTCAAGGTTGCATAAAATGATATGTGCATATATAAATAATAAAAAAATTACAGACGTATTACAATAACTTAATTTCGATTAACATTTAGTGCGTATATATTTATATGTATGTAGAGGTGTGTGTTTGATTATATGAGTGTTTGCATGATCAAGAACTTGATTTCGATTTACACTTAGCGCGTATAAATATATGTGTGTGTGAGTGCAAATTTCTGTGTGTATATACGTGTGCGTGATGTAGTGTGTGTGTATGATTGCGGGTAATTCAGTTGCATGGAATTAAAGCAAAACCAAATTGAATGGAAATGTCTGTGCCAAATTATCATTACGCCGAATTGACGTTATTATCTTTTAATGCATAAATTCAATTCGTCGATTCATTTATAAACGGTAAACAATTATCCTCAATTACCGCTGCATGAGATACATTTCGAAAGAAAATTATGATTGAAAGTTGTTCACTTATTGACAGCTTGATTTTACCAATAATTATTTATTCCTTTATTTTATTGAAAGTTGTTCACTGGTTTTATTCTCTTGAGATGAAATTCGTATTTATTGTACGACTTAATTAAATTCGATTAATCTAAATGTGTCCAGACGAAATTAATTAAAACATTCTTTCCTTCGAATTTTTTGTTATGCTACAAGGAGGGAATTCGGTTATGTTATCTAAAGTGATACATTTAGAAGCCTTACAGCAGGTGTTTAAAAGCTTCAAATATGTGTAGGTATTTTATATTCAAACATATACTAATTTTATAAGTGGTATACTTCTTTACTTTTAATATAATAAAGTACACCCATACATCGCTATACTGCCGCTCTTTATACGGCAATTCGCTATAACGGCCCTCTTCAATTAAGGCACGTTTTCGATTTACGGCATAAAATGTTTTGCTATAAAGGCAAAAAATACTTTTTCGATGTCAATATATCTTCATATTGCCAACCTTGCGCATAAAAATACAACAAAACCTCTCACAAAATTTGAAACCGGACTAATAGACTAAAACGTAAAGTATACATAAACTGTATAAAGTAAAATATCGATTCAAAAAGGATCTTTGATGTAAAAAAAACAATATTATGTACTAATTTATAATTATTTTCTCAATTAAAATTTGAAAATCGTATTATAGAGAAACCGTTATTGAGTGAAAATAAATTATTATATAATATATTATGTATAATATATTTTTTAAGATTATATTTATTTACCAAGTTCTGTTTCTTAAGATTTAACTTATACAGACACTTCGGTAATGGGTTTCACTGCTATAGTTGGTGAGAAACTAAGTCTTAGAGCAGCTTTACATTTACTTAGTTATGTATTAGAACTACTTACTAAAATATGTATATATATTTGCAAATTATACAAGAATAACTTTTGCTTCACATTTGCTGTAATTAATTAATATTACAATCAATCATAAAAAAATCTTATATGTTGTTTTATAATAATAATATTTAATGTAACAATCAGAACCAGTGAAAAACTGTAGATGCAACAATAATAGTAATTAAACAAATCTAATAAACAACCGTTACATCTTTCCGACCAGAATTACATTATTTAGTTAAAAATTCAAACATTTTAAAATACACCCATACCTCGCTATACGGCCCCTCTTTATACGGCATTTCGCTATAACGGCCCTCTTCAATTAAGGCACGTTTTCGATTTACGGCCTAAAATGTTTCGCTATAACGGCAAAAAACAACTTTTTCGTTGTCGATACATCTACATATTGCCAAAATAATCAAAAAAAGTTCATTAATAATTGGACATGTTTTTTCTGTACTAAAAATATATTGTTTGTTTAATTAATTTGAATATAATAATTATTTGAATCAGTTAAAAAAAATGATTATTAGAAATGTTAAGTATAGGCAGAAATTTACAACATGTATAATTTTAAGTAATCAAATTTTCCTAAATAAATATATTGGTTTAAAACTTCAGAACTTATAATTAACTTGTGAAGTCAACAGATTCTTCTACTGTTTATATATATTTTTTTGTCTTTTTTTTTACCTGAGAAACATTCTTAGTTGATCTTTCTCAAGGGTGTTGATTTCAATATATGCATGATTATTATATTCTACTTGTTAATTCAAATAATTGTATATTATAATAGAAGAAATAATTCAGGCGTTGTTTACCCTTGACCTTCCTATTGTGAGAATAACTGATGGACGGTTATCATTTTACACGTGACATAAAGGATTTGTTTCGTTTATCCTAAAGGACCAACATGACGGTATTTTAGTCCTTTATGGATTAAAACATGTTTTTCTTTTTTTTATGCAAAAGACATAAAGCACTGTACATGGTTTACAGCGGTCAGAATTTAATCCTTTCATTTAAATTTAAAAATATCACCAGAAAACCTTTCTGAATTTATAATAAATCACCTTTTTGCTATGTTTGTTATATATTTAATATTTTTAATATTTCAGTATTTTTACTTGAAATGATCTTTCAAATATTTATTACAATATTTGGACTCATTCTATGGAATAGTAATTATTATTTATAGTTCAGTTACAATGTTAATTGTAATTTTAAGGATTATTAATAATTTAATAAGAATTTCTTTATTATGCACATCAGCTATATTTCAAACGCTTTTAAGATGTCAAGAATTATTTAAAAGCTATGTTTATCTTTAATGTATTAATTATTATTGAATGAAACATGGCTTAAATAATAATTAATTTTTACTATCTGCACATGTTGCTGCAACTATAGTATCAAAAAATAATTAAAATTTATTAACTAATATACAACAAAATTCTCCTCTCCATTCGTTTCAATAAAGATATTAAGTAAATTCTATTAAGAACAGCGATAAGAAAACATAAACTTTAATTTTGCACTGGATAATCTGAATTACTTCAGCGTTTATGGTCCAGTCGCTACTAAAGTAATCTTATGATAAATTATATATTCATATGTATATGCATATTATTATAGTGCTTCACAGAATTAAGAAAACGTCTCAGCAATGAACACGGTATATTCATCTCACGTAACTTACGAGCATTTCACATTGCGGCATTTGTGCAAATGCAGTTCATTGCTCACTGTCGACCACAGTAGAATTTACTATTAATCTCACCTTGTAATTGATCAGAAACATCCAACTACCCAAGTGAGTGTAAATTAACTAAACTAAAGTTAATCATACCTGCATGAGCATATAAATTCATGATAATAAACATTACTAAACATATGCTCTGTAAAGTTATTACAAATGCTTTTTTAAATATTTACTTCTAATGCGAAGTATTATAGTTCTATGCTACTTGAATATGAAACGATAAATGAAATAATGTTAAAAGATGTCACGTTAACAGAATCGGTTTCGGAGCTCAGCATGTAGCACAATTTTATTATAAGATGATACAATTACAATTCTGTAGTGTCGTTTCCCTAAAAAAAGTAAGTAATTTAATCTAATCACTTAACTCTTTTAGTAAAAAGATGAAATAATATTGATTAGATAAGTATTTATTTAGTGAAGCATTCACTATATGTAGAGTAAGTAATAGAAAAAATAGTTAATGAAGGATAAATTATTTATTCTAAACTAATTAGCATGATATTTTTAAAACCAAAATAGACATGTTTAGTGAATGTAATCAATAAAAGATAATCTTCGTTCATTTTTATTAAAACGCTTTGATTTGTGGCATCTCGAGTTACAAAGTTACTTTTTTTTACAGTATTTTGGATTGTTCACTGGAAAACTTCTTAAATCCTTGACATCAAAACAATGATCTCACTCAGACTTAGGTTAGTCTGTGGAACTGTTGCGGTAAATATTGCAGTAGCTATTTGATGAGTGTTTCTAGGTAGTCAATCTTTTAGAATTTGAACTTAGGTACCAAATTGGTATAAGTTATTTTTGATATCTACAATGTTATTCCCATTTAATGGGTCTAAGTTAGTAACCAGATCAATTTGTAACTTCGACTAAATAAATATCAGTTAATAAGTATCACACTTTAACCAATAATAAACCCAAAGATCTTTCATATGAATTATATAAAATTATGAATTTGTCCCTTTATAAAATATTCTCCTTTTAAAAACAGTGTGAGTTGTAGCTTAATCTTCTTAATCTGATAATTCAATGTTAACTTGTTAGTATTTTAAGATTTGGTTACTAATTGACATATTTCATCAACTTTCATTGGTTTGTATAAGTTGTACTAAATATACACTATTAAAACCTTGTTTAGAGCGCTGTTAATACATTAAAAAAAATAAGCTCTAACGGTAACAGCATTCAACGTTGTTAGATTAACATAGTAAATATGTAAAGTTAGTAACCAACCCTTAGAATTCGGAATACTATTAATTTGGTTTTATTATTTAGTAAGATCTTAGGTTTCACAGTGAACCACGTAGAAACCATGTAGAATCAGCATTAATATTTAGTATATATTTAAATGATTTACCACTAAACCAATAATAAATTTGGTATATATTAATTTGGTTATAAGATTTGTTTTCTAAATATCATATTTTATCAATTTGTATTGGTAATGTATAACTTTTAACAAAGATTTAAAATTAATTTAGCTTGGTGTCGTTAAACGAAGTCACGTTTATTTCTTTTATTTTTAAAAAGTACTAAGTTATATGAAAGTTGGGTTAATCGAATTAATGAGATTTTACTATAATGGTATATATTTATAAGAATTGTACATTATCCAATCTTTATTATTAAGATCTTTTAGATTAATTGTGTTAAAGTGTAAGTTATTCAGATTTTTTCTTTATGTAATTTTCTTATTTACAAAAGAGTGAGTTGTTGCTTAACTTTGCTAATCTAATAAACATCAAATGAAGGCCGTCCATTGCAAATTAATATCAGATTTCTCTAATGTACTAATTCTACCGTATTACTCAAACCAAGAATAGTTAATTACGAATTCACGTTGTACTACACTTACAAAACACTGTATTGTTTGGATTCGTACAAACCAACAATCGTGTGGATCGTACATATGGATATATGTGTGTGTGTGTATTTAATTTTCGTAGTGTTTGATGAAGGGCCGATAAAATCGTAAAAACTTAATACGTCTTTTGGGGGAGGAAAGTGGATGAATGCATGCGTATGGTAAGGACGGGGAAATAGGGTGGGTCGACAACCTAGCCCTCTGAGTCAGTAATGGCTCGTGCGTAATGTTTGGCTGTAGATGATAGATTCGTTAAAATGTATGGAAATAGGTCCCACGGTGTCCATCCATATTCCCACGTTCGCATATATCACCACGTCCCGACGCCTTTTCCAAATCAATGCAAATTTTACAGAGGAAAATAATAAAACCGCAACGAAACTGCTTTTCTGCATTCAAAATGTACAATCCAATATACATTCAATATTTATTTTCGAACAGTTTGCAATTTCACAGCCAGATTTGTTTACAAACATTTTTCATAAATATTAGTATACATTTTTCACTAAGTAATGCATCAACAACATGAATTATTTTATGCACGGACGAAGTTTAAGTTAGAAAGGAATTATTTGACTAATTAATTTTCGATATACGTCGATCTATAAATATCCTTTGTTTAATTGACTTATAATTACTATACATTTAATAAATATACATAGTTTTTATGCATTTTTTCATCATTGATAACAAACTTCGTTATTTTTTTTATCATTTTTTAAATTAATTCGAAATACATTGTCTACTTTTTAGATCAAAATTAACAAATAAACAATTGAATCGATATCATTTTAATAATTAATTGATTGAAACCATTAAACAAACAAACAAAAAATATAATAATAACACAATATTTACTGCAATAACAACTACAAATATAAACTCAATACAATAGTAATAAATAAACACAAAGAAAAACACAATGCTGTTAGTACAAAGGGCTATAGACCATTGCTCTTACTGCCCTAAAAATTATGTAATCATAACAATATTTAGAAAATTGTTTCAAAGAGCTATTGATTATGGGTCTGGTTAATACATATTTGTTGTTTTATTATTATTATATAAATGTGATTTGTTTCTAATCTTTTAATGTTACTGCTATAATAAATAAATATAAATAAGTAAAATTTTCCTAAAATTATCAATTGCATTTTATCATACTGTAAAAAACAACTCGTTAAATCTTAATTGCACTTATTATTATTTAAATGTCTTTAAACATAACATGTGGAGTCTTTGAGCTCAGGAGATTCAAAATTTCTACCAACTACAGAATAGTTTGAAATGGATCTAATACCATGCTAAGTCACTTGGGATTCAAAGTCTAAACTATTATAAACCCTCTAACCTGCAAACCCAAAGTTACGTTGCATTTATTTCGTGTATACTTAATAATCCAATATAAAACTACATAGAATATTTTTTTTGATGCACCATATACTTAATTCTGTTCTACTTCTTTCTTAATATAATTTAATGAAATCTATTACTTCAATTTTCTTCAAAATATTTACATTTCATTGAAATAATAATAATATTTATTGCAACAGTCAAAAACACAGTCTTTTTTGGCCTTCATCGAATTGTTAATTTAAAGTGAGCACATAGATCTTGGCCTAATGGCCCAATGTGTAATATACGATCATACCTTTTGAATTCTAAGATATTTAGATAGCAATTAGCATAGTATTGATAAAAGAAAATACAATGGAAAGAGAAGGTAACCTTGTAGTATATCTTATCAATAAAACTATGTGGAATAAGTGAAACTAATCTTGATTTTAAATGTGTAATTGAGATAACAGAAATAGATCACACAAAATATATTAGCTTAAGAAAACTAATAATAGCGTTTGATAAGCTAAATGTGTGTTGTTAATGATTTTTTTATTGCATATTTTTTTTATTTAAATTTGCATTAAATACAGATTAGGTAAATTAGTAAGTTTTTTGTAATATATGAAATGACTATAAATTAATTATATCCAGATTATCCCTAATTTGTTATAATTCATTAAATAAATAAAATATTAAGAAATAAGTAAATAGAAAACTAGCTGGGACAATTCCTTATGATCTATTAAGATACGTACACTCTACATTATAGTAACTACAGAACACTTGTAACATAAGTTGTCTATAGAAATACTTGTCTCTTGTACCAAAATAATTGTTGAAAACATACTGCAGCAATACCTCATTTCTTCCGGCTTTGATCTCTCCAGATACAATACATTGTAGTTTGGTTTATATTCCTTTATATTCGGTTCCTCAATTAGTACGGTTTCAGATAGTCCGGGTTTAACCAACTATTATGCGAGGAATTGCAGTATGTACAGAAAAGTTAGCATAAATTGGACTTAAATCAATAAAAATACATATTACATGATTTGGGTAATATTACATACAATGAGTAATAACAGCTTGAAATATTATTCTAGAATTTATTGTAGCACATGATGTTCAACTTAATAATGAATGTCACCCTATTTAGTTTGTTTTTAATAATTGCTGTTTAAAATTTCGTTGATTAAATGTGAAAGTTAGTAATGATGAAATTTGATAAATAATTGTCCTAATTAAATATATAAATATAAGTGCAATGTAATGTAATTTTATTTAATTATATAAAATTTTAGCAATTAATATTGATATATATATATTCTATTAAATTAAGTGTTAACACAAATCTTGAAGTAAGACGTAACATCGGAACATGAAACTGAATTGCAATTTTACATTCTGGAATAAATGTACTTAGTAGTTGGTATTTGTACTCTGTTAATATTACTATATTTATTATTAGTTACTATAAATATCATAATTACTATTAACTTATATATCTTTTATTACAAATGTTATGGCTTTAAGAAAATGTGAAACAACAGAAAAATAAATGCATAATTGAAGGAAAACAAATTAGATTTTGTCAAAGATATTATTGGAAAATATAATATTTCTTAAAACAAATTAATAATAATCTATTAGTCACATATAACAAAAGGGTTATTGATCTAAGTCTTCCCGCCCTAAAACAAATTAATTAATTAGGATAACGAAATCTTTATTAATATAATTCCAAAATAACATGTCTTTATAGGTTATATAGAAATAGTTATTGACTCTAACATTTATACACCCATACCTCGCTTTACGGCCTAGATACGTTCTACGAAACTTGGCCGCAAAGCGAAAAGCCGTATAAAGAATCATTTATTGTGCTTGCGCAAGATTGGCAAAATGTAGGTATATCGACATATTGCCAATCGAAAACAGTTTAGGCCATAAATCGAAAACGTTCCTTAATTGAAGAGGGCTGTTATAGCGAAATGCCGTATAAAGAGCGGCCGCATAGTTGTAATTAGTTTTTCTAATATTGATTACATCTGAGTCGAATATAATTTTGCATACATAACTGAAACGAATGTTATGGTATAATATCATAATGAATTAAAATTGTAGGAGCGAAACTTATTATGATAACAAAGCGCCCTCGTCGGATGCAAACGATATGCAGCACTCGTATTACGTATTTATTTATTCGCTTTTTAAATCGCGCAGCAAGTAAAAAAAAACGTACACAAAATTTATATATCTGCATACAGATATTACAGTTGCGGTCGTAAATTACATCCGTGCAGATTTGAAATTATTCCCACACAAAACGGCTCGATCCGATTGATGCACCCGCGAATTTGCAATATATTTCAGGTTCGAGCATCGAAACAAAACCAAATCCGATATTACAAAAAATAATCAAAATAAAAACTAGAAAATTCAGTCTTGTTTGTGCAAATGCGAGCGAAGCGTTGAAACGCTTCGATTCGATCTTTAATTCCGAAGTAAATTTCCTAAGAGATGCCGCAGCGTATTATATGCGGGGGAGGGATTATGGTAAACGTTTGATTTTTTTATTCAAATTTTATATTGTTGAGGGAAAATTGGAAACGGTTTTTATTGCGACGAACGGAGATTGGGACGATTTTGAATAGTCTGATCAATAACGATTTTATTAATTTATCCCGATGGACGGTGTCTGACCGAAGACACAGAGAGGAGAGATAGGGCGAAAGAGATTACCAAATTCGTTACATACATTTAACAATACGTGACCGAATCCCATATGCCAAGTTCCTCGTTTTTTTTTTTATTATGAGCGTAAAAAATACCGTTGAGGTTACGAAGCGCAAGGGAAAAAAAAGAGAAAAGTTTGATGTCTGCTGCACCATATGTGTGTATGTGTGTGTACGCGAGCCTTTTGTACTTCGCATTTGGGTCAACGAAAAAAAAAACTAGAGGAAGAAGAAGAAGAAGAGAAAGACCTAAAGTAAAAATGCGGTGGATAATATTGAGCCGTGTTATTGACGGAAAGCCCTGGAAATTATTTCCGGTCGTTACATAACGTGGTTAATTCGCGGTTGCGACGTCATTAAGTATCGATTTTTTCACCTTGCTTTTACCACCTCCCTGCAGTCACTGACTTCCCCGTCTGAACCACTACCTACATTAAATTTATAGCATTCGGTATAAATTATTAAGTGCTCATCATCTAACATTTAACCTGCATATATCATTTGTTATCATTCATAGCCAACTGTGAAAACTATTTTGAATATGTTATTCTTCATAGTAAATAAATCATACTTACTGTAATAGTTGATTTATAACTAATTGCTATATATTAAAAAACATAACTGAAATATTGTTCCAAAAACAATTTGAAAATGAATAGTTGTATTATAAGAAAATTGTAGTTATAACTTTTCATGCCGAATCCCATGCCTTTCAAACCCTGATAAAACCATTGAAACTAAAAGTCATTAAGGGATTAATTGTCAATGGGAAATGGTTAAAAACAAGTGTCCGCAACAATGTTTGATTTGCGAAATATCAAAATGGATAGATTACAAATATCTTTGCAAAGACACACAGAAATAATGTTCTCATTAGAAAATTTTTCTTTGTTCGCACCAAAGTACCTGTTATGCATTATTGCTTTTAAATAAGAAATGTTCATTTTTTATTAACTAAATTTCACTATTCTTTTTTTCTTCTTTGTACTTTCGGTACTGTTGTCCATTTTCTTGCTTCTGTGTCTTCTTTCTTACTCTGATTTTACGTGTTCTCCATTTACTTGTTTTGAAGAAAAGAATTATTGCACAGAAAGTAGTTTTATAATTATTAATTAAAATACATAATTAATACATATATAACTGATAGATAAGGATATTCCTCTATGTAAATAAGGATGTTTTTTATGGCCAACATACAAAAATAATATAAATAATAATAATGAAACAAATAAAAAACTACTGGTACAAAGAACTGTTGACAACAGACTTTTCGCCCAAAAAAATCAATTCATTTAAATTAATACAATTTACTATATAAATAAAACAATAACACGAACTTCATTATTTATTCAGAAGAACGTACACGATTTTCATACGAACGTACACTTCGTCTGAGTCTGCTATTACCGTTTTATTCGGTAATTATCAACTACTATATATACTGCACATACATATACAGATATATATTCACATGTATATATGCATATATTTTTTGGAACAAAAGTATTGTTTTATTTGTATGAACATACTCAACATTGATACGAACATACTACTACTTATCTATGGATTATCTCCAGGATTTATGTAAATTTCTTATTTTATTACACAAAAATACATCATAATCATATACACTTATACACTATACAACATAAAATAAGTATTATTAATAAACATATTTATTGAACACATATTGTGCCAAAGGTTTATTAACCGAAGTCTTTCTACACTTAATAAGCATTATTGTACAACGATTCTTTTTTTCTTTAAATTTATATCTTTGTTTACAAAAACGTACTCCACATTCACATGAACGTACACTTAGTCTGCATTTACCTAATGACTGTATTATTCACAGATTCAAATGACTTTATTGACTAGTGTAGTAAACATTTTATAAAAAAAACATGATTCTTCACCTGAATACTTATATAAATTAACAAATTCTGCTTTCTGCTTAGGACTAGTTCTACCAAGTTTTCAATAATTTGTATGCTTTATGAATATATGCACGTTAGTGTAGTCAGAAATTCTTGAACGATAATGTATCAAACGTACGTTAACAAGAAGTGAAAGAAATATTAAGTACAATGTACTTCTACATAAAAATTATTTTTGAAAATTTGAATATAATTGTAAGTACAAAATATATTTTATTAGTTTAACATTATATTTATACAATTTTTATATTCAGTAAATTGGTTTATGATTGATATATGATGTATTTATATATAAATCAAGCATATTTTTATTTCGAAGTTAAACTTCTGATTGCTATTTAATGCTTCCAACTAGCTTGTAGTTTCTTTTTAATTATATATAAAAAAAAGTTATATCATGTGATCTATCAGACATTTATACCGAAATCAATCTTTCTCTATCGTATCACATATTAATTGTTAACACTAAATGAATCACAAGAGTTATACTAAAGTATAACTATAATACTAGGTAATATTCATTGCAGTTCCTCATGTCTTTAGCATTTTTTGCAGTAAATTCAACATTTTTTGGTACGTCGTATTTTTTATATTTTTATGGGATATTATTGCATATGAATAAAAATAACAAGTTTTCTGAACATTCTCATATTTGTAAATCTAATAATAGAAATGTTATTATAATAATTATATATGAATCATGTATAAGGAAATAAATTATATAAACAATTGTAACAGTATACTTATGTATTATACTTCGGGCGGAAAGACAATGATCGATAGCCCAACGGTAATTAATGAGCTAAGAAAAACTGTTTAATAAAATAATATATAATAAACATATTGATTTACATATTTAATAAAAATCTAATTTAAAAGAATATAACTTTAAACTTCGCAGAAATATACTTCAACTAACAGAAATATCAATTTATCTCCTTAGACTGCGAAATATTGTTCCCGGAAGTGCGAAAACTTGTTTTGCGCATCGAAAAAAGGATGCTCAACGTCTCAAATAAAAAGTTTTTAACCACTCTATATTGTTTTCAATTTGATGGTAACTGTTTTAGACATACAAATTGAAACCTATAGAATCTGACAAGTAAAATATAACTTTATAAAATATATAATTAATTTGTTTCCAGTACATGAACATGAGTTTGTTCAGAACTGCCAGTAAAGTTTTCGGAAATTAACATCGTAGGGAACACCTGGTTTTATATGCTGGTTTGCGTTACCCTGACTTAATGTACTTGCCAAACATATTTAGTACTTTATCAAAAAAAGCTGTCTTGTTAATTTTAAAGCCCTATTATTTAGTACAGTTTTATTTTAATCAGTTTTATTAAATATTGTATTATTTTAATTTCAAAATACTTTGTTAAACTATTATTTAAACTGGCCCCGCATATTTAACGACTGCTATTATTAGGATAATATATTTAGCAGATCTTTTATAACATAACAAATGTTATATAATAAATTATTTCTTTTAAATCTATGTACTATGTACTATTTTGTACTTCGTGACACCATTGTAAAAGCATATTTAAACAATCAAAAGACAGATTTTTTATAAGTTTTTTTTTATTAACTTAACAGTTCTTGTTTGAAATTTAAATATAGAGTATCGTTTCGTTTCCAGAAGTTTATCGTGAATAAATTGATTGATCCATGAGAAACAACACCGATTCTCAATTTCGCAATACTAATTGGCAGGTGGCATGATTGGCACAACATGTGCCTCATATTTAATTATATTATATTCAGTCGAACTTTTACGAGCGTCAAAGCGTGCTATTATTTAGCCACATGGGTAATTGCATAATACCAGTGCCTCATCTCGCATAGATGTAAACAAATACCAGATGAATGGCTAAGCGTAAACGCAACCTGTCGTAGGCGTAACGAGAATCATGTACCAAGAAACATCATCCATGTTGGCATTGTGCAAATGTTGTATGAAATCCTGTTTTGTTCGCATCGAAGGTCTTCGCATTAAGGAAACATTTTGTTACATTTTTTGGCAATTATTTTGAGCATTCCTTCGAACAGGTTTAATGATATCCGTAATGGAGATTATAATATAAATGATGGGAAGCACTCCAAAGTACTTTTCGAAGTAATCAAATTCCTGCATTAGTACATCATATTTATCATAACATTTTTATATCGAAATTGAAATATAAAGTAAATATAAACGATGCAAATGTGAATGAAAACCATTAATTTATCACGTTTATAAAATAATAAATAACTAAATATTGTTGTTAATTTATGTTTTGTTGAAGAAATAAATAAAATTCTGCAATTTTAGATGTATATCAATATTTGATAGAAAATATATGTCAAAATTATGTATTAGACAGTAAACAATTTATTATTATTATTGTAAAAAAAAAGTTTCGTACGAAACTTTACAAATATGGCACTTACCAACTACGACTGGTAATTATCTAGTTCATAATTTAATATGTTAGGTTTTGATTTACAGTGTTACCTTATATAAATAAAATAAAATCTGTAGTATTTTTTTTCTTCTTATAAATTAGATTTAATGAAACTCTTTTCTTCTTACTTTTAAAATATTTATTTATATACATTTTTTTTATTTTGATTTCAACTTATTTACTGGTCAAAATTTTACCAAAGGGTTAACGACCATTTCTGCCCATCAATTTTGTATTAGTCCAATTTATATTATATGGCTATAAACCAAAATCTTGAATGTAATATTGCTATTATTTATCACTTTTACATTCGAAAACCTACCCCTTATATGAATTCGAGTATTTTTATAATTGATAGGTTTTGTTTAGTTTATTTCAATAATATTTTATTCTCTCGTATTACCAATTTCCTATTATTTAAATAAATTAATTGACCAAGTTTGAAAAATGTCTTTCAGTACCTAATTTCTCATTATATCATTCTAACATGAATTATAAAATAATAATATTTACTGTAACAAATAAAGCATTTGTATTAATGAATACATATATAATATATTACATCTAAATTATGATTGTTTCAACATATAACCAAAATTGCCTTTATTATGTAATAATTATTATAGTATTTAACAAACTGGTATAGAAAATGTGTGTTCCATAAATTGGAATAAATTTGAACTCCCTTTGTAGATTTATTGGATTAAAATTAATTATTGATTGCAGTAACTTTGTGCAATAATGTGTCCTAATTAATAATTTCCGCTTATAATAAATTTAGTTATTATTGATGCATTAATTACAAAGTTTGCTCTATTTACATGAAATATTAAAGTGTGTTACAACGATTTGCTGTAATTTATTGCAAAATTATCAAAAACTTTCTCTTAATAGTATTGTAAGTAATTAATTATAAAAATAAACTAATGTTTTACTCCCTTTTATTACAATTAAAATAATGAAAAATCTATATAATTTGAATACTGTTTTTCAACATGATTAAGTGAATTATAAATATGTTCAATGTCTGTTCTTTTTAATTTATTATTTATAAATATATATAAATAAAAATATAATTATCAAAGTGTTTTATAAATTTGTTGCAAAACAACATATAATTTATTTTTATTTACATTTTATTAAAACATAAACAAAAACTTGTTGAACTGTTCTTCGGTTTGCATGAAGTTAATTAACAAAATATTATATTTATATCTTTTTTTGCATATTAAAAAAATATATGTATTAAAGTGTTTTATTGCTGTGCGTTATAATCTAAAACTTGTTTAACAGTTCCTCACTTTGCAAGAATTTAATTACAAAAAGGAAGAATGTATGTCATTTTAATTTAATGTATGTAGACAAATGTATATAAACACAATTAATTATAGTATGAAATATGTAGTTATATAATTGTATATGATATGATTGCATATGTATATTGTATATGATGATAATTGTATATGATATGATTTTAATTAGACTTACAAACCATATTTTTTTATATACAAATTCTTTTAACACATGTTATTTCTGTTAGGTTCAAACACTTTGGAAACCCAAAACCTTTGCGAGGTCTGTCAGATTACAAAAGATATTACTCATCGAATGGAGAGGTACGGTGGGACCGGAGGTCTGTGCCACCTGTCACACCTTTCCCAACAGATTGCATTTCGGAAACTGTGGATACAACCGTGAGGGTGGTGATTATAACACTCGGCTGTTCATGGAAAATTCCCAATTTCGAAATCGTTCCCCTTGAGATTGACTTCAACTTCAAGAATAATGAATATTTTGTATACAAAGTAATATATAACTGTGACTATTAATATTATTTCTTTAATTTTAAATACCATTACTTGAAATTCGTGCATTATTTAACAATAATAACAATCTTTATTATCTACAAAAAAGCGACCCAGTCTATTCATTGTCATTATTTACTTTTATCATTAATTATTTATATAATTTGTATACTAGCAATATATTACTTTATCATTAGTTTGATAATTAATTGAAATTTAATAAACGTCATTTATATTATGAGAAATGACTTAAGTATTTAAAAAATATATCGGATTCTTTATTAGATAACGTTATCAGAAAAATTGAAAGACTTTCCAATAAGATTTGCAGTCATGTTTTAACTATTTTCATATTATGATTTTATCTTTCATTAACTATACCTTTCTGGTAATTTTCTTTTTTACAAGAATTCTAGCTACTGTTAAAGAAATATAATATGCAGGCTATATGATTATTAAAATTATATATTGATATAAAATTTCATTATTTTTGTAAATTTTAACCAGAATAAATTTTATCAAAAAATATAATTTAATTATCATGATTTTTAATTGCAAGTTTTTTATGTATATAATACTTTTTACAATAAATATGACATTCATATTTTTCTTAATAATTCAAAGAAATAATTTATATAAATGTATTTAGTTAAAAAGTAAAATAATGTTAAACGTTTTGTCATAAACGAGGCATTGCAAATGATTAAATGAATCATTCCTACTTACATTTACTTGACTGTAAAAAAAACCATCATAAATTGCAACGTAAATATTGTTATAAAACTCTTCATTATTCTCCAGTATCAAATGAAATTGCAATTGAGTTTTTTGCACAGATTTATATTTGCGTTTCTTTGCTTTGTCTACAATAAATAGTTTGCCCTGGTCGAAAAGTATATTACAAAACTCTCCTTTATACTTTCCAACGAAATGAAACCGCAATAGCGCTTCCCCGTTCAGTTCTCTTTAATTTTTCGTTGGCTTTGCCTTTTGAAGGGGAGACAGAATTTCGTATTTATTTTAATTTCAAATTTGCATATGGCACGCGTAATTAGCTTATCTTGTATTTCGAGCGTGTACGTTTCGCATTATAAATATTTGTGGGAAATGGTATGGAAAATAAACGCAAATCAGAAACAACGGAGCATTAAGCTGTGCGATTTATGGATGTGAAAACTATAAGCTTCTTGCCGTTTTTTTCTTTCCTGTATATAATTTTTCTCGTTGAACAATAAAAATCGGTTGCAAACAAGTTATTTTAATTATACTTTTATAAAAAAAATAATAATAAGAAGAGAATCGGAGGTAGAGGCGAGGAGGGTCAGATAAGGTCCTCTGGGTCTGGTTGTCGAACTCACCCAACCCTTTGGTACTCGGTGTTCACCATCTGCCGTCTACGTCATGACCTGTTACGATCAGCTGTCACCGTTTTTAAACTTTCCTCCGGTCGTTCTACCTTTTATTTCGCCTTTTTATGTTTACCCCGGACTCTGCTTCTCTCTCGCTCTTTCTGTCTGTTCTTTATTATTTGTTTCCTTTCATCATTATCATTATTTGCTTCAAAGTAACGCTTAATTTACAAAAAATAGCAACGTGTTTGAAGAAAGAGATGCCTTAGTTGTACATCCAATGCGACTTCAATGAGACTGAAATTAAATTTCGCATCCGATTAAAATTTACCACCCCCCTTGGCACGAGAAACAGATCGACCCTTTTCATCCCCCTGTTTTCCTTATTAAAACGTAAATACGCTTCTTTTATTTATCAAATTCATATTTTGTTATTAGAAGATTTCATTCCGTGGAAACTTTTTCTTTCTAAAGTTCAGCTCATTACTTGATTACTTTTTACAGTTTATTGCTTTAAATTAATTAAAATATTTGATCAAAGGTTTTTTTTCCAAACTCAGTATATTAAATTGTCGAATCCAGTAGCAATTTCGAACACGAATTTTATGATCTTAACGATTTTTTATGATCTTTCCAATTTATGATATTTTATTATTTCCAAATTTATAATTTGTTCCAAATTCGTTATAATTTCAACAAATTAGAAGTTGTATGATGTATTTTATTACTGTTTGAAGTTTACCTCTTAAAATTAATTAAAATGTCTGATTTAAGATTACTCCAACTTCTGTAAAATAAATTTTCGAAAATTTAAATTACTTCAGACTTTCATTGTTAATATTTTATTAACACTATAACTCAGAATATTGAAATGTCGAATAAGCAATTTTCAACACGTTTTTATATTTTATAAATATAGTATGTAATTCTTAAGGTTTTATTTTAAAATGTTTAATTTTAGGTTAAATTTGACAATTTTGAACGTGTTTTATTTATGTTTCTGTTATTTCTACATATACATTTATATCTTTTTCTGCAAATCAGGGTATTTTATACTTTTGACAAATCCAACATATTTGTTTGTAATACTACGATCCAAAAAAACGTTTGAAATTTTGACGCAAGGTGACATCTGTCACCCATTACATACTTAATATGACTGTTACACTAAATTGTAAATATTTCTTTCAAATGAAAGTTCTCATTTTATGTCTAACATATGACTACAGTATCAATTTCATATTTAATTTTCAAAATGTATATACCGATTAGTTTTTTTTTATGATCTATAGGGAATGTGATTATCGAATTTTAGAAGACCGAAGTATTTTTTTAGTATTTGAATAAGTTTCCATACTCTTATTTTATTTTTCAAATTTACATTCTGTTGTCTAAAAAAGATATGAAATTAATATAATTATATAAATACTACAGTTTAAATGAATTACAACTTTTGATTTAAGCTGAAAGTGTATTAAATTTTCGTATTCAATATCATTTTAGAATCAGTATTTTTATGGTATATGAATGAGTGAATAAATTTTGTTGTTTTCATTTTTGTCGCGAATGGAATTCTCGTCGTGATTTATACGCTAGCCGTGGGGGAAAACGCGAAAGTCAGCTGTAATATGAGTGCTTCAGATAAATGGCCCTTTCTGCCGTTTTCAGCGAACGAAATTCAGCCGGAGGTGGTTACTTCGGCTCCGGTAAGTCCTAGGACTTCATTCACGGTGAAGCCCTATTAATGATGAAATAACTTAATGACATTTTTATAGTATTGAATGGTAGTATTCTCAATCACTCTATTGTACATCATCATTGCATTACTATGTTGCATCTACACCACATGAGAAATAACAAGTATACCAATCACTATTGGTTATCGTAGAGTTGAGAGGCTTTCAAACTGAATAAGCAATTGAATTACGTGTAGTGCTGCCATCTATATATAATAATTGGTATATTCAAGGTTTGTGTAACGACAGTAGTGTGTAGGCAGCATTATACAAATTACAATATAATTGTAATGTTATAATTGTAATATTAAATTATAAAAATGAGCAGAAAGAGAATTTATAATAATAAATAATTATAAAAATATATTAATAATTGATAATCCGCCACATACATACAAATCATATTAATATGTTTTTAATGATAAATGCAAATAAATAATTGGAAATAATTACACAATTATTTATGCAGTTTTCCTATTTATATTTTGTTTTTTATATGATGCTTATTTTTAATTTGTAATAATTTATTGCAAGAAAATCGCAAAAAATAAACTGAATACAGTAAAAAAAAAGAAATATAATAGAAAATAAAAATAAAATTTATGGCTATAAAAGGCTATTGACCATAGGTCTTTCTGCCCTATTTTTAATTATAATATATTATATTCGGTTCTTGGTATTAGCATAAAAATTAATATATTTTTCTGTACAATATTTATATGTTAAGAATTAATTTTTTGGTTTAACTGTGATTTATAAAATTCACCACGGTTTCTTTCAAAATGATGCCGTGGAACCGTTTTCTTAAGCGAGTTCCTTTTATCTTGGGTTTCGAAAAGTTGGTTGCACCTGCCCTTTTTAAGGTTAACTTATTTACCAGCTACTTATGCTTTAATAGGAGACAGAAAAATTCCAGAACAGTGTTTCTTTTCTTGATATAATTTAAATTTATATACCTGAGTTAAACGATAATCAATTGCTTAAGATTTTAAGATAATTTGGTTTTAAACTGTAATGATTTTATTATCTGTATTGATTTTTAGTTTTTTTTTCTTAATTATGTATTTTATCAAAAAAGTCAAATCTATTAATAACATTATTATATATAGTGCATAAAATTGTTCTAGAATTGTTAATTTTGTTGTTGTATTGAAACTATTGTTCTTTTTATAAGTCTGACTAAACAAACGTTTAATTTAAATAGGTTCGTATGAACATCTATTACATTCGGATAAACACATTTCAAGATAGAATAGTGCTTCCAACACCATTCGCTAAATAATAATTGTAAAAATGATATTACGTAAAAAGTGATCTTTTTTCAACAAGCCTTGGTATTCGTTTTCAAGTAAATTAAAACGATGATACCAATTATTTTCAAATGTGAACGTAAATTAGTTAATATATGTTAAAAGAACAAGTTCTATATATCGTTGAAATAAATAGTTACTGTTCTGATAATGTACTGAAATGACTATTAAAATAACTATTAACTATTAAAATAAAAGCCTCTATAGCCCTTTGCGGAAATGGCAACAATTGTGTTGTCTTTTCTGTGTATTTGCATTATTTTAGTTTGTGTTTTTTCGTGTAGTTGTTGCAATAAATTTGATAAATAATATTAAAACAACTAGTAATGACTTTTCACTTTAATATAAAAACTGCTTTTGGATGATTTATTCGACAAATGTTAATTCGCTCAGCAGACTACACTTTATGTGCGTTAAGTGAATACGTGGTAAATACATTATAATTTATTATCAATGTTCAGTTAACGTACACAAGCAATATATTCAGGTTATTTGTAGTGATAATTAATCCTTTACATTAATTTGAAAGCAAATTAAGATGATTGATATTTATTTCAAAAAATCCTACAACCAAAAACCAATAAAAATGTTTGAGTTTATTTTAATATATACTTATTTAAAATATATATATATATATATGTATAATTGTGAGCATCGTGTGCGAGTTTCCCTTTTTTCTCTTCTTTTATTATAGAGGTCGTGTTTCCTTCTCTTATTTCTTTTTTCTCTTCATTTTCTTCTTCTTTTCCTTTTCTTCCGAGAGGTGCATTTTGATGTGAGGCATGTGCCTTCGGAAGACAGCTGCCGGCCCGTGCGTTTACATGCAATATACACCTGGCTCCTACGCCATCAATTATATATAAATAAAAATCGTTCCATTTCTTTTGGACGGTGGTTGAAGAAGGCTGAGGAGTCCTCTGCTGCTGCTGCTTTTGTTTACAAGCCCACTTGTGTTTACTAGCTTTCCGAGCAGCATCAGACGTCGCTGTGCCGGGAGGCATGTTTGCACAAACAAGTGGCCTGCGAAAAAGAAAAAATGCAAAAACACGGAGTCTTCCATCGCACGATTTCAAGTTCCACAGTAAAATGATAAATTCGAGTTTCCCTCAATTACGTATAATTCTTTTATATTATAATTTTCATTTGGAGTATTCATCAAAGTTTTACAATGTAATCCAATAAGAATGCCGTCAAAATCTGAAGGAGTCTAATGAACACGAGTTGGACAAGTGTTTAAAAAAGTTTCGACCATTGTGAATATTCAATGGACTTTGGATATGAATTGAATCTTTCAAATTGTAACAGCGCCAATTATTATATATTCATTATTCCGAGCTATACTTAGATGAGAAGTATAAGATTTTTGCTAAGAAATAACATTGATTTATGAAAATAATAATTAGATGAATCAAGACTTCAAATTGTCGAATAAAACAATAACTGAAATTATAATTGATAAATTTATAATATTTATAATCTTGTAAAAAATGAACAAAAATATATGTGATTCGGCAGATGATCAATTTTCGTAACATTTTAGCTAAATGTTAATTTATCTTAATATACTGCTAAATAAATAATTGAAGAAGATGAATATAACATATGAATAAATTGCGGAAGGACACGAAGGGCAATGGCTTCAAATATTATTATATTAAAAATATAATTTTTCTTTGGTTGCTCATATTATTTATTTTTACTCCTGTTTTCTACCAAATTGAAGCAAAAAATCTTTCAGCCCAAGAAGTAAATATTAAAAATTGGCACAAATTACTTTAATGATCCTCACCAGGCTTCGCCATCCAAACAATAACCCTCCTAATGAGCTCCTCTTTTCGAAAACCAGAATTGTTCCAGTCCTCGATAGATACCTCTCCATTTCCCTTAAAATCATCCCAATAGATTTAAATTTATCCTCTCTCTCCAAATGTTGTATCCCTCGAGATCCATCAACCCTTCCAAAATATAAGTATCCCTTCTCGTTCTTAGATAATATTCATGAGCAGAAAGACCGTTGGTCGATAGGCCTGTGGCCAGCCTTTTTATTATTATTACGTTTGGTTCTATATTTAGATTTTTTCTTTATAACTGACCAATAAATTATATTATATTTATTACTTCGGTGAAAAAATTAAGTATTTTTTACGTATAAATCGATTTATTGTATTTTGTAGTACCCTATTATGGTGTAGCAACATAATATTGCACACATACTACGATGTGATAATCGATACTTGCTAAGTAATTACCCAATATTCCATATATTAGCTTACCAATCGGTTTTTTGCATTACGTTTATATACAAGGCATTATACTTCTTATTATTACTTCCTTTAAAAAATAATTAACAAATGAATTTAGTGTTTATTTTTGCGAAATTGTGCAGAAAACGTTCGTATTATTTTATTTATAGTCCTTTATTTTAATTACATGATACTGTGTAATTATTCTTTAACACTATTATTAATATATATTTACATTATTTAAAATTAAATCAATAATTTTATAATTTGATTTTTCTATTACTTAAAAATAGTAATGTTCATTTTTATATACATAAAACTATAATAATAATATTTAATGTAACAACAATTAAAACAAACAATTAAAAAAAAATGAAGAAATTCAAAGAAAAAATATATAGAATTCTATTGCTGCAAATGGCTATAGACTATATACATTTTTTCAATTTCTCTATTTAGCATCTAAGATATTATATAATTTTCTAATTGTTTATTATATTCATAATTTATTATACAACAACTCTTTAGAAAATAGTAATACTAATTTGGGAATATGTTAACATCAATTCTGATTATTTATTTTTTTCACAATTTAGCAAACCCAATTTCATATTAAAAAAGATTCAAAGTAATATGTTTTTCTTTAAATTTCATGTACATACAAAGCTTGTCCAAATTTGGATGTTTACAAACATTCCTCTTCAACGCCAGGTGTTTCGGTTTCAGGCGTAATCTGAATGGAACAGGTCTCACATGTTGTTTATTTCTGGTATATTAAATGTGCATTGTTGTGTGCATAACAAACTGTTTTATTATTATTTATTGCAGCCAGTGTTACATTGCAATAATATTCATTCTTAGTATACTTC
The DNA here is from genome assembly GCA_018845635.1 of Nicrophorus orbicollis. Taxonomy (NCBI): domain Eukaryota; kingdom Metazoa; phylum Arthropoda; class Insecta; order Coleoptera; family Silphidae; genus Nicrophorus; species Nicrophorus orbicollis. Next base: position 177,341 of record JAFMTC010000480.1, read on the forward strand.
CTGCAATAATCTATGACAGGATATTGAACTTCATACTAAGAACTAAGTTCAAACCAATGTAAAAATAAGAATTTTATTTATTTTGTTATAAAATACTGCAGTTAATAGTCCTTTTTATATGGTCAATAGTCATTTGAAATATTTACTTTACTTAAGTAAAATAAATAAAATATGAATTTATTTAAATATCACATTTCTCTAATACCTTACTTAGTCAATGTCTTAAATTATTTAAAACCAATTAAAGATCTAAATACAGACAATAAAACCATACAAAAACCTAATTGTCTCAATTAATAATTAATTAAGCTTAGCAAATTAGATTTTATACATTTGACTATATTATTTATGGATGATAGATTCTTTAGGGCCCATTCTTGTATAGAAAATACAAAAATATTATAAACATTTACTAAAATCTATCAAAATACTAATATATACAGAGGAAACCGTTTATATCCTACGCCCAAAGCAGGGAATTGAGGAGTGTGCTATGACCACAACATTATTTGATGTGACATATGGCAACAATAGGATAAGCTTGGTTTGCCACAATTAAGACCATATGTAGATCAAGTTTGAAATTTGGAAAATTAATATGAAATTAAGTACTTTTTAATATTTATTGTTTGAATTTACTTGAAGTATGTATTAAAATTGAAGACTATATTAGTTAAGTAAAATTGTTTATAAATAATAAGACATTTAAAAACAAAACGTATTGAAACAGCGTTATATCGAAGGACAAAGTGGTGGGAAAACAAAAAAATCTTCGGATATGTTCAATAATTTAATGAACTCTGTATCCCAACTCCTTACTTAACTTTTCGTTCATTCTCTCTGTAGCCCAACAACAAACAGTAACAATAAAAAAGGGCTAAAGACTATACCATACCAGGACCGTGGTTCTGTCTGATTCTTACCCTAATTAAGATTTTATTAACTAAACATTTTTTTGCATATATCAAATCAGGAAATTAAAGAAAGAAAAATAAATTGTATAATTTATTTTTTTATGCAATAATTAGACATAATAAATTCGTTTAAATGAAAATATAAATCAAGAAACAGCATTCGCAGTTTATTTCCTGTCCTTTAAAAGTATAAAGAAAATTTCGTAACAAAATTTTACAAAGACATTAACTCATAAAATAAAACATTCTAATTTCGCAATTAAGCTTCAACTTTTTTGTTCCGCCGTAAGAGAAATGTAATTTTGAAGATGCAAACCGAAATAAAGCAAGCAATTTACGTAACACGGTGTATGAAATAATTTCGCGCCTGAATAATTGCTCGCATTTTTTATGTGGCTCTGGCGTCAAGAAGAGGAGCTTTAAACTTTCAGATGTGCTCGAAACTTTACCCATATCTCTTTTGATTTCTCTCCAGTTAACACAGCACACGTAAAACGGAAGAAACTTTAGCACATGATCATTTGTATCTATCCAGTTTAGATTTAAATGAACAGCCATAATAATAATAATCATACTGATACGAACGCCGTAATTGCTCAAGCATTACGCGAAACAATCTGACATTTGTCAAAACGATAAAATAAAATGTAACATGGAAATATGCGAACTGATAAAGATAGTAATCTGAAAGGAAAAACGGTCATTTTCTGCTTGAACGATTAGAAATCACTTCAATTATAGAAACAAATTTATCACTGTAATATATATGATTTTCGGTATATTTATGATTGACTTTTATCATACGTTTATTTTCTTTAAAGATGTGTAACCCAATCTTAATTTGGATCAATATAATTGAGAATGTATTAAATTATTTATGAGTTGTATAATTCGTGGTTTAGCATAGTATAATGTTACATCTACATTACGTTTTATTAGTAAAGATACACGTCATAATAAAATAATGATAACATATAGATTTATGATACTAGTTAGAGGTTTTATAACCGGTAAACGATTTACATGTTTCTCCGGCCAAAAATATTACCGAAATAACCAGTAAGTTAACTAGTTTGATTTTCTAAAATTAACAATAATAAACCATATATTGATTTATATTACTAGTTAGAGGTTTTATTACTGCTAAACGATTCATATGTTTCTGCAGCCAAAAGGATTTCCGAAATTACCAGTAAATTTTGACAGTAACGTTTTTAAATTCAAAATATTAATATTTATTGCAAAGTTAATTACAAAAATAAACTGAAAACAATAAAAAGTAATGCAAAAACATAAACACTTAAGTATTTTTGCTCTTAAATTATTTGATGATTATAATTCTACAAAATTTCTAATGTCATTGCAGAAACCGACTTTTTTTCTATATGAAAATTCCAATAAGTTTAAGTAAAAATATATTAGACTCTATTACTTTCAAAATTGTTTATTGCTTTGTTAATGTGTTAAAGTTATTTTTGCTATTCTTAATTATTAGTTTGATTATAATCTTTTTAAATGAATCTTACTATCTTTGTTAATAAAAGATAATTAATTGATGTTGAGAAATAATATGTTTATTGGTTAACCGGTTTTTACATACATATATATCTTCAGCTTACCGGTATAAGAAAATGTATAAAAACAAAATAAAATGTAACATCTTACATTGTAAAACACTTTTAAACCCAATGAGACATATCGTAATTATAGAAACGTTGACTACAAATAGTAGAGTATGATTAATTAAATACTAGTTGCAAATAATAAGTAATGATTTATTATCCTTGAAAGTTATTCATAAACGCATACACTGAGATTTGAATCAAACGAGTTTAAAATATGTTCAAGTTTGTTAAATATTTTTTTGGTAAAACAAGAAAGAAAATTGTTACATAAATCAAAAAGCGGCATTGTGGGAGGTATTCTCTCTCATTCCCTACTTAAAAATGCGGCCCGATGAGTGTTCTGCATTTCGTTGCAGCGAAACTTTCGTAAGGTCAATGGCGTCAAAAGTTTGGAATCGATTGTACATCTGAATGTCTGTATCCTCTATTTTCTCTTAACAAAGTGATTCATTTTGTAGTCACGTTCTTCGAGAAGTTTCACCCATCACCATTATATTTATATTGGAATAGTTTTGCAAATGTAATATCAAAGTTAATACATTAGTTATGGTACATAAAAATTCAACAAAAAAGTGAAAAATAAATATTTTCTTTTCTTCTTTTTCCTCCTCCTCCGAGTATATAGAGAATCATAACAGATTTAAATCTATATATTAAAATTACTTATTTTTTTTTTACAAAAATTGCTTCATTTTATTAAAAAAAAATATAAAAAATAAATAGCGAATTTTTATTTTTAATTATTAAGTCTAATAATAAATTAAGTCTAAAACTAATCTAATAATTAAAAATAAAAATTACATTTAAAATAAATATACTATAAATAACGATTCTAGGCTAAAATTTGAAATTGGACGAAAGGACTGCAGTGAATAGACTTTTGTATTAGGAAAATGTAATGAATTTTGTGTACTTCTGCTTCAAAATACATATTCACTTATTTAAAATTTCAAAAAAAGTAGCAGTAAACATCTTTATCATCCACAAATTGGTTCAAAGCGCTATCGACCGAGGTCCTTCTGCCCTTAAACTATACATTTTAACGTAATACGTTTTCGAGTTAAATCAATAATCAAGTTTGAAACTATAGTAACAATTCAAAATAATCTCATCAACAACATATCGTCAACTCACTTAATATGAAGTTACCTAAAATTATCGATCGTAACATAATTGTTCAACCAATTTCGATGTTTAGATTCAATAAAGAAAGTTTTTAATAACAATTTAAATTTTAAAAAACAAATAAATTAATATGTAAACCAAATAAATGAAAGATGATTTACAGTTTATATAATAAATGATATAAATTGTTTAATAAAAACATAATTTCATAGTAATATTAAATAATTTAACTGAACCGAACTTAACTAAGTTAGTTGTTAGTGAAAAACTTAGTTATTTTTATTTGAATACTTAGTTAAGCTCATATGATTTTTTTCTAAAGTCTATAAAATATTCTGGAATTAAGTTATACTCATTGCCAAATTCTTTACTAGAATAGTCATTTTCTTCATAAATCCTATTTTTTTATATTAATTAAAAATCAAGATAAATGTTCGGAAAAAATAAATTTGAAAAAGCTCTTAGTTAATAAATAATCATGGACAAAAGACTAATAAATATGAGTGATTTAGTTAAAAGATATAATTTAATTGAATTGTTATTATATTTATGACAAAATAATATAGTAAAATTAAATCATTAAACTATTTTTAGTTTTAGTTTATTTTTCATTTTATCCTTACTGAATTTAAAAAAAAACACATTATTTTATTTATAAAGTTTTTAGATCTTGCATATTGGATATTTGTTTACAAACAAAACATTTTGTTCGAAAAATGAATTACTCTGAAAAAAAAGACAATTAAAAGCTCAGATTCTACTGAAATATAAATGACTACCGTGGCTCCACCTCTATTTCATATATTGAAATTGATAGATCATTTTTGTTTTACTGAAAAGTTGGGATTTCAAATTTACAATTCATTTCACAAACTTTCCAATTCTTCATAAAAATTGTTTGATCATGCGTATTTTTGTGTTGTTTTCAATTCCTACCATATTTTCCGTGTACAACGAACGTATTTAAAATACATAAAAAATAAAATGCAAATTTAACGAGTTGGCCGTAACAAAAAATGAAGAAGAGAAGAGAGGAATCCCCAAGAGCGCTTAATGATTAATTTAGCGTTGATATTTAAATTTCCATCTGAAGAGAGGTTACTTTAATCCTCGTCACTGCTGAAACGACTTGTTTTTCATCTTCTTCCTTTTGTTTATTTAATTTTTTTAATTAAAACTGCTTCAAGTAATTTGATCTAAATCGTTTCAGTTATTCCCTTCGTAAAATAACAATAAAAATAACTACATTATATTATTATATTATCTTCACAATAAATTTAAATTAAGAAATAAGAAGAAAATGATACATAATTATTGTTCTTTTTGTCGATCAAATAAATTCATTTACTAATTTTATATTTTCATTTCATGTATATTTTCATGTTTTTAACAATAATTTACTATTAACAAAATACCATACATTTTACAACATTTTAAACTTATTCTTAGGCAAAATCTTGTATTCCTTGAATAAACCTTTAGATAAATTATGATATACTAGACCAACTGAAGATAAATATTTCATATAAATTTTACCTAAACTTATCTCTTACTGATAAAAATATAAACTGAAACTTACATAACAAACTAATCTTTTTCTAATTGTATCAGATGTTTCAGAGTGTATTGACTTCGATCTTTTATATCTTTATGAAAAATTGTGTATAATTTCAAAATATTAAATTTTAATAATCGAAGAAAATATATGAAACAAGTTAGTTCCACCAATTTTATTTCTTTATTTGCAATTATCTATTGATAATAATTTTGCACTAATGATTTTAATAGATGAATAGTAGAATTAATAAATTTATGATCAATACAAATTAATTTAAAAATATTAATCCATAAGTTATGAACAAGATTGTGGTTTGTAATTTGTATAAATAAAAAAAATAGTCAACAGATATTCGATACTTTGATTTTTCGAAGAAAAAGAAACTAAAATGAAATTGAAATATGACACTTGTAAAAATAAAACATAAATTCGCACTCTCTGCAGACAGCTAACAAAAACTACACATTTATAATAAAAACGATTCAACTCCAAACAAATATCGTGCATTTCTTTTGACTTCCAAACATTACTCTCACATATATGGTATTTTTAACCTCCCCTTCACAGAAAAAAGCATCATTAATTATCCAATACTTCATCAGAGTAATATTTCTTTTTCTACTATAAATATCCTTTGTAATATGAAAACAAGTTTAATAATTTTCCAGTATAGAATCTGACTGTTTTGTAGAAATAAAAATATATTCACTAAATATGGGTAATCAGTCAAGAAATTGAACACAAACGATTTGTAATTTTAACTTAATATTCAGTTAATGAACAATTCGTATTTCGAACAGATAGGACAGCAAACGAATTATTCCGAATATATAGCATACATGTCAAATTCATAGTTACAGTTGCTAATAAACAAGATTTAAGTTTAAGTTTATATTGTTAGTGCTGTTAGTTTGACATATTTTATTACAGTCTATTTATTGAGATACTTTTGTTGCTAATACTTATTCAACATTTTAATAAAAGAAAATATGTTTTTACAAAGTGAATACAAAATCATCCAAATTTTCATTAGGGTACGTTTATAATAAGGATTAAGGATGAGATTTCAAAGTGAATTGCAAAAAAGCCATCCTTAATTAAGATTGAGTATACAGGACCATCATCATTTCATCCTAAACATTTTTCGGCAGATATCGCCTATTATTACGAGCATCCTAAAACCCAAACTGTGTGAGTGAAGAGACGTAGGTATACAAAAAAGGAAACACCGAAGACTCGTCCTCCCCGCCCTTTCTAAAGAATTTCTCTTTGTGAATATTACCTGCTTTTCAGGTATTACAGCAATTTCTGAGTAAATGAGATTTTTGGACAAAATACAGCCTTCACATATAAATACACACACGCTTACACTCACACTCATGCACATATACACACGCACATATTCATGTATAGGTGCGTAGAATTATCTTACCTGCTGATAATACACTTTCGTGTACATATTTAATTTAAAAGTAATAAACATCTTATTACAAAAATTGCAAACACTTTCAGGTGAACGTTTCATTTTTGTTTTTTTGGTTTACATGTTCGACTTCTGTATTCTGTCCTTCTCTATGCTGGATCGGCTTCAACCTCTTGTGTTTCTCGCTTCAACCTCGAAGTAGTGAATGGTCCGTGCAAGTAAGATTAATGTAATGAGGGCCCAGGAACAATGAAGATTTGAGTAATTAGCGTTCCGTGTAAATGGATATTTAGTAATTGCTGCATATCAAAATGAATCCGTCTGACCAAAGCCGTGCAGCTCAGTCGCAGTGGTGTGTGTGTCTGTATGCATGTGTTTGGATCTGTGCATGTGTCGGTGTGTGTCTGGGTTCGGCAGCCGCAATAAAAAATGGCAGGTGCGGTCAACAATCACCTGGCGTTTTGGTCGTGCAGCTTGCATCTCTCAAGGTGCCACATTTGATAATGCATAAAGAGTCGTCCACTGCTAATAAGACGGTGGTGATTTCGAAAGTAAAAATTAACCCAATTATGCAATCGAAGAACGATACGGGCTCGAGGATGGTAATGGTAATGAGTTGATTGAGATGGTGCGAGAGAAAGATCGTAATCCATAGTAAACGAAGGAGAAAAATAATCATTGCTTGATATGTAATACAGGTATATAAGGAGCAAAAAAATGTCGTTACAGTCTTATACACTTAACGATATAGTTTATAATAAGGAGATATGTAATTTAATTAAAATGTATCAAAAATAGGTTTTTATTATTTGTAAAAGTTGCCTAATATTGGATTTGAAACAAGACAAACCTAAATGAAAGAAAATGTAACGTTTAAAATTAGGGGTTAGTAATATTTCTTTATCGTATTTAATATGTAAAAGTTCCCTCATTTTGGATCATCAATAATTTTGATTTACATACACCCATACCTCGCTATACGGCCAATTAAGGAACGTTTTCGATTTACGGCCTAAAATGTTTTGCTATAACAGCAAAAAAACTTTTTTTTTTCCATGTCGATATATCTATATGTTGCCAATCTTGTGTAATCGCAATAATTGATTCCTTATACAGCTTTTCACTTTGCGGCCAAGTTTCGTGGAACGTATCTAGGCCGTAAAGCGAGGTATAGGTGTATTATTTTGAATTTATCATTTATCTGTTATTTAATTACATAATTAAATATATGTACATACTAAAATAATTTAATATAAAGAAATTCGAAGCTCTCAAAAACTAAAATGTATTACATCATTTTGTTCAGTAACATTTTTTATATATTTATTTTAATAAGATTATATATAGAATAACACAAAAACCAAAATATACTAACAATTGCAAAAGGCTATGTTCCGGCCTTTTTATATGATTATGTTAGAAGTGAAGAATGTTTTTCTACTAAAAGTTGTTCTTTTTTTAAATTTGATTCATTCTATTTATATAGCTATGTCTATTTCATCTAAATTTCGATTTTCGAGTTTAGAATGGAAACACATAGCAAAATCCGCATATTTGATGACATGCAGTTATTTCCAAAAAAATGACCACTGGTGAATCGTTCTTCTCAAGAATTCTGACATTCCATAAAATCCATTTTCTTCTAGTTTCATCACCATTCTTGTGATCATCGATATATAGATAATGTACAAAAATGCAGTCTGTAGCCCTTTGTAGCAGATGTAGCAGTTTTTTTGGCTTTGATAAAATATTATTACACATGGAATAAAAAATGAAATTTTAACTTATTCTTCTTATATTGATTATAACTCTTTTCTGGTAAAAGTACACAATTCAATATTTGTTCTCTAACAACTAGCTTTACTGAAATATACGTAAGAAAACTGTAATTACAACAAGGCTTAGAAACAAATTGATTAAAATGGACAGATGACTCATATTTTAAGCTTTATTACAATTTTCATTTGTATGTTTTGAAAAATTTGTGGTTTAAATTTGGTGAATATACAGTAATCACAACTCTTCGCGTTTGTTACAATTATTTACTCATTTTTTAAAAATATTTTTGTTTAAATTACATAATATTTCTAACGGAAAGGCTATTGCGGTTAATAAACATATTATTATTATATTATTTTCAATTACAAAAAAATACTTGGTCTAAATTTGGCAACTATGGAAAAATCACATACTTTCTACTTTTATTATAATGTTCAATTGTATTTGTTATAGCATTTTCTGTTAAGTAACATAATTTTTCAAATAGTATAGAAATTTATATGGTTCAAACTCATATTTTTGCTTAACAAATGGTTATACAAAAATCACAAATTTTCAGCCTCAGTAAACAAATGTATACATAATTCACATAAAGGACACATCTATTCCATCGGTTTAAGTTATTTGGGTCGAACAATTATTACTTCTCTTACACCTGAGTTGTAAAATGCTCTCTCGTAGGTCGTTCTCATTCTCTTCACTTATTTCTTTTTTGTTTTATTTTTGGCGTTGTAGTTACTGTATTTTTTGTTTTCTCCTTTTCTCCCGGTCGCTCAGGCCCGAACCATTACGAACATTTTAATAACCCTTTAAAAAATATAATTATTCTTCTGAATGTTACCGTTGTGAAATGCTTCGCGCTTAACGGTATGGTCCGGCTTTGCCAATAAAAGGGCTTTAAAACAATCACCGATATATTTTCGCCGTTAAACCAAAACCTGTACAAATGTTACCCTGGTATTTCTACCATTCAGCCAACTTGTATAAATCACATTCCTCTTGCTTATATGTAAGACAGGAGAAATGCTGTTTATTGTAATCAACGATAGCATTAAACGAATTTATATAACCCGAACGACAGCATTTGATACATTGCGTGTACTTGAAGGAATCGATCGATACATCATTTATAATGAAAACGTATAAGTATATATATTATAGCTTGATCTTTAAATCATTGCATTACTTTATGAATTAGTTTAACTACGATTTAGTTACATTTTGTTAAATCTATAGAATACGTAGACTATAGTAACAGTAGTCACGCAAAATATCGCTCTAAGTACGAACAGTGCTTGAAATACGTAAATATTAACTCAATTTAGTTTTAAAAAAATACTTTAATATATTAACTATTATATAGTAATAAAATTTCTTTTACCAAAGCCTAATTTATTTAATTAACAAGTAATTGTTAATTGTTATTGCACTAAATATATTGTATTAATAATAATATAATATAATTTATTGGCCAAAGAAAAAATACAATTCTAAATATTATAATAACTAAAATAAGGAAATTTAAAATAAATATTAATATTTTTAGTTCCTTATATGAATACATTCTTTATACAAATATAACATATTTAACTAAATTTTGTAAAAAATAAAAAGAACTGATGGTCTGGTTTCAGTTTGACTCTAAATCTTGTAATCAGTTAACTGGAAATTTTTCAAAATACTTTCGAAAACATTGATAGGAGGACTGTGGTTCTATTTTACTGGTTTAACTGGTTTTGGATTAATTATGATTTATGCGATTTTCCATTGTGATTAAAAATGAGTCTAAGAATGTGAGGATAACTATACATTTCTTCAAGAATCTTTTCTCGAATTAGGTGATCTTTTAGTTTTATGTGTTGATATTTCTATACAATAATTTTTGACAGTATTATTGATTCTATCTGATTAATAGATTATATATCATCTTCTTCTAAAGGGTAGTAAAAACGTTGGTAAGTATTTGTCGGAAATATTAGAATTTTTGTCATAAACGGCTTTTTTTGGCTTCATTTTGGTATTCTTCTCTGCAAAAAAATATTTTTTCCTCCTCAGGATATTTCGATAATTTGAGTTGACTGACCATAATACTGTTAAGGCTTGTTTGGTCTTCATTTTGGTGTACTTCTCTGCAAAGCTTCAGATTTGAATCGTGTTCCAAACAAGTCGTATACAAAACCTTTTTTTGTCAAGTTGGAATTATTCTAAAGCGGATCAGGTACTACTGAACTTCAGAATAGAGCATTGGGTACTCAAATTTCACAGTTCCAAAAAAAATAGGGAATATGAACAAAAAAATCATTTACTTTGAAATAGTTTTTCAGTTCCCAAAATTGACTACATTATTATTAAAAGTAATGTTTACATGTGACAAGGTGACATAGTCATATATTATTAAATTTTGCATAAAATATATTTGGCCAATGTTGAAAACTTATTTTTTTATGTCATTAAAAAAAGTATTTATTCTCGTTTCTACAAAAATCTTCATGTAAATTAAGTATAATGAAAGTAGTAACCTATAAAATCATTTAGTTTCTTAGGATTTATTTATTAAGTATGTCCAAGTTCTCATATTTTAAGTAATATCAAAATATTAAACACATTACATTCAATCTCGTTTTTATGAAAAATCTTCACGAAAAGTAAAGATAAGTAGTGACCTCATTGAGCGTGGAAAATAAAACCATTAAATTCAATAGTTTGCAAGAATTTATATATGAACTCTGTCCAAGTTTTCATATAGGTGTCCAGAAACTTTATGGAGCTCTAAATCGATGTAATATCAATTGATCTGTTTTTTTTTCAAACATGAATAGATTTCTTTATTACTAACCTTACAGAATATCTTAAAATATTTGAAGAAATATATTTTTCAGCTTCGCATGTGAAGTATTAGCTGTGAAAAAATGATGTACAAAAATCAAAAATGTATGACTTAAAACTCATATATCATGTATTGCTTCGACAATTCATAGTTATTTATAGACATTGGAAAAAAAATGTAGTTCGATTTCCGTAATAACTAACGTAATTGATGCGCAAAAAGCCATATTTTTTCTGGATATTGAACGCAGTTTGCTTCCATATATAAATTCATACAAAATGAATATATCATGTGGCATTTCCAGCGAAAAAGCCAATACTTTATGATTGTTTTATGTAAACTCCGCAGTTTAATTTATCCAATTATTTCACAATTTGTTTTGTTATATGAATTTATAAATAATGGAACATTGTACTTTGTTCAACCATCATTAAAATTGTATAAGCTCATATAAATGCATTTAATTAGACACAAAATATATAATTAAAATTAATTATTGTTATGTGTATTGTAATAGTCACATAAACAAAACAAAATATGCAATAAACAAAAAAATCTACGTTTACAAATAATAGTTTTTATCCAGAAATAATTAAAACTTGAGCTGAAAGACTACAGACAATAGCCTTTTTCTTTAATTATACAGTCAATTTCACTTCAGCAGAAGAAAAAAGAAGATAAGTATAAATCATTGCTTTCAGTCGAGAACAAAAATAATAATATTACATAATGTTATTAATCATTGATATATCGATTTCTGTTTGATTTACAAATATATATTTTGCAATGAATTAGCCGTGAACTTATATAATTCAATTTTCCATCTTCGTCTCTGGTTGATTCACTTCGCTCCACTATTTTCATTCAAATTACCCAATGCCACGCTCTATTTCTTGCGATGTGTATTAGTCCTTTTGGCACTTTTACATCTTCACCTTTGATGATTATCGGCATTTCAATACTGAATAGTTCCCAATGGTTTCCTCACTATAAATGTCGATTACATTCTTCAAATCTACTTTAAGCAATATTTATCGTCTATTGCGTCCTTCAATATTTCATTTGCAACTATTGAATCAGAATTTTTATTTTCACAAATTATTCAGTTAAGAAAATAAACTTGTGGTTAATTTTATAATCAAGCACTTGAATTTAAATCTTTGAATTTAATACATTTTAAATACCAAAAAAATATTTAAACAAATAACTTTATTTACATGTTTAATAAATAATTTAATTAAACTATTACTTTTGACAATTTAAGATCTGGTAATTGATAACACATATTTTCTAATTTATAAATTCATAAATATCTGTTACAGACAAAACACCAATGTTCAAATTTTAATAACATAATACTTTTACTATTCGTATTCGTTTTTCAGTATTATATATATCAAGGGTGGGCAACCTGCGGCTCGCGAGCCACATGCGGCTCTTTGAAGGATTATTTGCGACTCTCGATTTTTCGTGCCATTATTTCAACACCTTTTTTGCAAACCTTTTAAATAGATATTTAATTACGGTTCACGAAAAATTTCAAAGTTTGAAAATGGCTCGGGCTATCAAGGCAATCTCTTTGATATATATAATAAAGTTAAATATTGCATTATAAACTCTTTAAGTTAATTCAATAGTTAATACGAGAATTGATTAATATAAATAATGAATTTTAATCAACATTAACTATTTCAGTCGTATTCTATAAGCATTCTCACATTCAATTTCTCACAACGTCACTAATTGCAGGAACCCCTTTTAACTACCCTTTGGCTCCCACAATTATCTGCACCAAATAGGGGATGTTTTTTTAGAAAATAATATATGCAATGTCGTCTTTTGAAGTTTTTTTGCTGCTCCAAAACTTATCGGAATATTTAAATATCAATGAGGAAAAAGCGAATGGTAGAAATATGGAACATACGTTGCTCGAAAAAATACGGATGCAAACCTTCGCAGATGGAATAAACATTTCAAAGGAAAGTCATCAGCGATCTGAGATATAAAGGAGCAAAGGGAACGTGTGACCAGAGAACCGTAAAAAAGCGCGTTTATATAAGAAGCAGTCAAAATCAAGAGTGTGTAATCCGATCAAGACAAATGACTGAGAAACATGTTTGTAAACAGTTTTTTCCTACTTCTTCGGAAGGTCTTTATCGTCCTCAAGCTATAATGATATAAATATTAAATAATGATAAAATCGGTATTTGAACAATTTATTCGCATGAATATAATCCAATTACTTTGATATTTGTTTTGAGTGAAGAAACAATGTTAGTTAAATATTACAATTTGCCAATGAAAATGAATGAAAGGTCCTGAACAAATAGACATTGTTATTTTTCGCTTCAATTTCATTATTTAATCACGAATATAATTGTCTGAAGTGGTTTCATCAATTTTGAAAAATCGATATTTCTTATAGGAATGACATATGCAACCAACTAATCACAATTGTATGAAACAGATCTAAATGTAATATTTCATCTTCGTCTGTTCTATCCCCGTCTCGATAATTGTTGTATAATTAGCATTGAGTAACCAATTAAGAAAATTAACAATAATTATATATATATTTTTTATATTTCCACAATGTTTTTATTGCAACAACAATAACAAGAAAAATACTGACGGCAGAAAGACCTATGGTCTGTAGTCCTTTGCAGCAGTGTGTTTTCTTTTTCTTATGATTATATGAATGTTGTATTATTTTGTTCACTGTTGCAATAAAAATATTCAATAATAATATTAACTGAATCTAAGTTTGGTTTTTGTTGTGATTGTGAAATTAATAAAATACAACTTAGTAAAGAATCTGAGTTCTGTATCGATTTTTTTTTGTTGAAATGAAAACTTATAATTTAAACATAAAAATCCAAATTTTCTATTGGTTTTAAAATCTATTCAAAAAAAATAAAACAATTCTTTCAATCAAACGAATAAATTAGTTTACAAAGAATCAAAAGTTATTTTCTTTAACTTCTGCAGTTCCCAATGGAAGCGTCGAAATAAGAATACGTTTGTATCGATTTCCTTGAAACGCCGTTCCAGTTGGGTAGTTCAATTCATCTACAATCGAAAACTAAGCAAAACTTCAGATCTACTGGAGGAGTTTGAATGAAAATATCCAAGTTTGTTAAAGTTAAATTTATCTTCCTATTGCTCAGCAGCTTATATAATATTCTAAATCTCATAAACATGATGATGAATTAAAGTTTCTAGACGGGTTTTGAAACCGTTTCATACAAGTTTGCTTTATTACATTTAATAACTTTAAAATAAATTATTTGAAAAACACATTTTTTAAAATTTTAAAACCGCTACAAGTGAGATTCATTGTTTCAAAACACAATTATACTTAATGCTTGTGGAATGTTAAAAATATAGATTTGGAAATTTTCTAATCTTCCAACTTGACGTGATATCTCTAGCTTAGGAATGATTTTGGGTGCCTATTTTTTTTCCGAGAAGAAAACACACACACTTTTTTGTGCTCTCTTGGAGAGCATACATTTCTCCTATTGCTCTCTTAAAGAGCGAACATTTATTTGCTAGATAATACTCACTAGATAATCTTCACTATCTTGCTCTCCACGAGAGCATAAAATGGATCTTCCACATGTCGTACCTCTCGGAAGCACAAATCCTGCTTTATTGTATTGTTAAATCTCGGCTCTATAAACGGTCTCAATATCCAAAGACCATAAGTATAGATTACTTTCTCATATTCTGCTTTAATATTTATTCATTTACAATATACATAATCATTAATTTCAAAATAATGCGATCAAACTTATTCAATTGTTAAACAGATATAACAATAATAAATCGCTTATTAAGTACAACAACTCCACTCTATTCAGGACAACTTCAAAATGAGTTAACACACAATTCATTCCGAGTGGAAATGAGCCTCATGCAAAGATCAAGATGAAGTGCCACGGCATTAGTCTCCGTTCTTAATTGGCAATTAAATAAATATTGACTGTAAGCAAAACGTAATTACGTAATTAAATAAACACTGACCTTCCAGCATTAGTTACAACATGTTAATCACTTGCTCGGAGATGAGATTTATTGCGTCGTCTGCATTTAGCGCAAGTATCTAGTGAATACGTATCACCGTTATGCCAATTCGAATCGGTTTAATAATTTGCTATTTTTTTACAGTCGAAGAGTTAATTATGAGCAGATATTAATGTTCGTAGTATTTTAATTTCAGTGCACCACAATTTTGTGGTATATTAATATTGCCCAAATTAATTGTTATTTGATCGAAATCATTTTCGCAATTCAGCGAATTCATAATATATTCGAATATATTAATTAGATTGGATTTAATTGCTTAGTAAATTTAATATAATTTCAGGTTTATTGATGTGTTCGTTCCTTTAAATAAATACTAAATATATTATTCTATTGACATTTCCAAAATCATATTAAATGTAATATATTTTTGATCTGTATTAAAAAAAATGATGAAAAAACTTCAATAATTAAAGTTTATATATCTAATTTACGTATTTATATACTATATTCTCTAAAACGTTATTTATTAAAGAAATTTATCAAATTTGAAAATGAGTTTTATATTAATAAAAAAATTGGTTCTTTAAAATTGGTGGCTCTTAAATTAAATTAGAAAACGGTTTTTGTATAAACCCAGATTGTGAATAATCATGAAATGATAAGAAAATGTATACACCCATACCTCGATTTACAGCTGCTCTTTATACAGCATTTCGCTATAACAGCCCTCTTCAATTAAGGCACGTTTTCGATTTACAGCCTAATATGTTTCGCTATAACGGCAAAAAACTTTTTTCCATGTCGATTATCTACATGTTGCCAATCTTGCGCAATAATTGATTCCTTATACAGCTTTTCGCTTTGCGGCCAAATTTCGTGGAACATATAGGCCTTAAAGCGGAATGGGTGTATTATAAGAGATACATAAAATAATTTAAATTGTATTTATTAATTGAATCAACTTAACAAAGAAATTTGAAAAGTTCCGTATTTTTGTATTAATAATTAAATATTGTAATAACCTCTGTTCTTGCTAATTAAATGCTAATGTAACGTATTAAACAACAATTTAATTGTTGTGAACAGTAAAATCAATGTTAATGGCTGCAAAGCAAACCTTGTAGGGCGTGAAAATAAAGCTGCCCCTTCAATGATTTCAACGGAAGGGTGCCGTACGTTAAGCTGCTCAGAAAATGCAAATGTATGCATGCAATTAGCAACATTGGAATTTAAACTGGTGCCAATTGCCAGAAACATTTGGCGTTTATTTTTATGTTCGATTCAAGGGTTGACGGCCGCCGGGAAGGGAGGCAATTCAAATTTCGCAACGTTCATATTGCATAAATGAAAACAATTCGAAAATGTTGTGAAATGACAGCCCCCGACGGTATTATAGGAAAGGGGGGGTTGTCCCAGCGTTTTTGAAGGAGTGAGAGAGGGTGGCATAGAAGTTGAGCGATCCTAATACTATAGTTAGCCCGGAGTTCTCCACCGGGTGAATTCTAAACGGCCAGAATGTAATTAGACCGCAGTAATGAAATTCCATTACACGGGCTCTGCAACGAAAACTTTTGCCACCCTCTTGCTTCTGCCTGCGCTACTGCTGCCCCTTCTGCACAAAAGGAACCACCGAATTACACAGTAATTTGTTATATAAGAAGCCGTTTCTTCAGTGGTCGACATCGCCGTCGTCCGAGCTTAGAGATGGTCCTTATTTGAATACGCAATTATGTTTTTAGCGTGAAAATTTCATCCACTCAATTATCTTCTTAATCTGCTCCAATTACACATCACTACGAGATTACCAAAATTGCATCATACCCAATTTTCCAGAAACCTCTTGTATACAGTTAGTAGTCGGTAAACGTAGAGCGATTATAAGTTTATGATTATTTATAATAAGTGACAGTTTAGTAACGTATTATATGTATACATTAATAGTTTAGTTAAGATATATTTGTTTTATGTTCGATGATACGTACATATGTATTAATTTACAGCAATTTTATTGAATTTAAATAAAATTATACTGTCAAACATATGTACCCCATTTGTAATAATTGACAGACGTCTACTCATTTATTTTTTCAATACAGAGAAGTCAACTGTTATTTAAAAATAATAATAATTAAAAACAAAACATAAACGTATGTTTGCTGATATACTCTCACTACTACATATTTGCATGATTATGAACTAAGTTTAAATAAAATAAAAATTATTAATTGGATATTTTGTAACATGTAGATTAACCGAACGCATAACATACCAAACTACTATTTATATACAGTTAGAGTTCGATTAACATACATATACGTTCGATGATACGCACATGTATTAATGTATAACATTTTTTTAATTAAAATTACATTATTAGGGACATTTGGAACAATTGACACATGTGTACTCATTAAGTAAATCTTTCAATACAGACTGAGAAGTCATCTGTTATATAATAATAATTTAAAAAATAAACGAAAACGTGTGTTTGTAGATATATTCACTTCTACATTTTATCTTTGTATGAGTTTGAGCAAATTTAAAATAGAACAAAATTTATTAGTCGGAAATTTTGTACATGTACGTTTACCAAACGCATATAATATTTGTAATTTTAATATCACTTAAAATATGTATAACTTAAATCCTCAATTAACTAACTAATATTATGACTTTACAATTCGATGAACGTATATTTTTTGGCATGTGGAAATGTTGTTACATATTATGTACATTAATCCGACTATTAGAGTTTCACTTAATTTAATGACATTTAAAATATTTACACGTGAAATCTTGAAAAAAAACTAAATAGTATAATCACTTTAGTTATAAAGAAATCTTTTAAACTGAATGATTTAAGATATATATAAAAATCGATTTATGTTTTAAATTAAAATTCATTACGGATTGTTTTAGATGATATTTGAATAACAATGGAACGGTGCAAAAAAATGTGAATGGTGAGCTGAAAATTAAGAACAAGTAAGAAAAGAACAGCGAAAATTCAGAACAATAACAAATACGAACATGCAGTTTCAGGTCGTTAATGATTGACCATATGTCATTTTTAGAGGAAAAACATGTTTTTCATCATTAGTTTTTTTTGTACTGTGATTTGTAACTGTTCTGTTTATTCGATGTTCTTTTATTGCCTGTTCTGTTTTTACTTGTTTTAAGATATTGTGTAACAGTTGTTAATAATTTTATTTTAATGCAAACATTAAAAATATATTGTTATAATGCTAAATTTAGCTAAATTAATAATGATTTGTTAAAAAATATATATGTTGATGTTCTAACAAGAAGTTAATCTGTGCAGAGAAACCTGGACCCTAAATAAACATTGTCACAGATTTTCCTACACATCATCTAAATGTTGAAGGATTATACTTTTTCGTCAATCTAAAATAATGTACGACTTCTACAAAAATCACTAAAAATTCTATTTTTAATATAAAATAAAATTTTTGTATTTTTGTATTTTTGTATTTTTGTATTTTCTCAATAAAAAAATAGTTTATTTAAAACTTTTTACGCACTGTACTGAATCTGGACTGAACGAAAACAGATTAGAAGAGGTATTAAAATAGAAAATTGATGATGTGAATATTAAATGTAATAAGTAAATATTCAAATCATTTAGTCAGTAATGTTCCGGTTAATCTCGATATTATGAAATGTATATGCGTAATATATAATATCATAAATTATAATTGGCGTAATTAACTCTTAATTAATTAGACCTCTTTTTTACTTTTGTAAGTAATAATCACGCCTCTAAATGACTTTAATATTATGATTTGCGATCGAGGTATTTTTAATGCGAGATTTGTAAGAATATTTCGTAACACCGGTGCCATTTCAACCACAACGTATACAATTAATAACAAAACGCGAACGTATGAAAGGTGCACACGTTGTTTATTTTTCTTTTTCTTTTGGACCACTTTAAAATAAGAATGAAATTTATATTCAACAAACGTAAATTGAATTGCTATCGCTCCGTGCACTTTTATCCGACGGAATGGAGTAAAAAATGATAATGGCTCTGCAATGTACGGAGAGAACCTGAGCGCCGGATTTAGTTACATCAAACAATTAACACAATGTTTCGAATGATTGAATATTAATGAAAGCAAATGCATTCGAGTACGTGCGCCTATTGATTTCTAAAGTTAACCGTGGAATTGCTTAAGTATTAAAATGCACGGCTATCTTGCATTGCCCGCAAACGTAATTTATCAAATCGAAACAAAAAAAAACGGAACACTTTATACAGGGTGTTTCTTTAAATTGTGCTATAAGTAAAGCAACTTCTGATTGTCATATTGATATTTTCATATAGTAATACTGTTTTTTATGTATCATATTTTCATTTAGGGTGAAAAATCTATGGTTTATAGCTCTTTGCAGCAATATTGTTTCTATTTTCTTTTTTTTATTGTATTAAGTTATTTTTTTGTAGTTTTTGTTCCAATAAATTGTTATTATTTTTAGTTGGCAGAAATAATTTTCCATTCTTTTTTTATCATGAAAATTTATTTTCCAAATGTAACACTAAATATTTAATACAATCATTGAAAATTGAAAAATATATATAATATTTAAATAATATAATATCATTTATTGGCCATTTAAAAAAAATATAATTTTAGATGTAAATATAAATATAAACTAAATAACAATAAACACAATAACAGAAAGGCAGGACAAAAGGCTATCGACCATTGATATTTCCGCCCATGAATATTATATACAATGGAGATACTAAAAGAACACTATTGTTTTTAATTGCATAAGAAAGAGATCATTATACAAAAAAAGCAGCCTCTGGGCAAGGGAAAGAACATAATTATAGGGATAATAGATACTGGAATAGGGTTAATCTGGGATACTTATATTTATAGAGAGAGGATAAATTTGAGTCTTTTGAGGTAAATTTAAGGGAAACGAAGAGGTATCTATCGAGGACTGGAACAATCTTAGTTTTTGAATAGAGGAGGTCATTCGGAGGGTTATGGAGCGGATTGTTTGGATGATGGATTGGTGAGGATACGAAGAAAGGAACGTTCGGATTCGGAGAGATTTTTCAGAACAGGTTTCCGGCATTGGAAGAGAAACGGCAAATTATATTCGAGGATTGGACGGCAGATGGATTTATAGATAGATTTTTTACATTTGATGGATATTGCAGAACTAAACGGAATGTTAGGGATCGGAAGTGACGGGATCTTGTCTTAATTTTGGATTTGAGTTCTTTTGAATAGGCGTTAAGGTTGAGTTTTGGATCTAGCAGGATTCCTAGGTATTTTACGGAGGGCGACGGGTAGATGAGAAGATAACCAAGGGTAATATGAGGAGAGGATGATGTAATACGTTGGTAAGGAACTAAAAGCTTTATTTTGGGAGGATTTATTTTTAGACAGCATTTGTTGTACCAGGATAAGGATGTTGAGAGAAGGTTTTGGGTAGAAGCTCTAAGAGAGGAAGCATGGAAAATTAAGGTAGTATCATCGGCAAACTGAAGAATATAAAGCACAGGTATCATTTATTTATCTAGATTGTATTTTATATAATTAAATGTAACATGTATAAAGTTTTTAAGAAATTCTTAAACCAAGTGTTAAGATTTGCTAAATTTAATAAATTCAGTCTGTTCGACTAAATATTCAACAGGAAAATTTATTAAAGGCCATCTATACAAATACAATCCCTGCTAATCCTTGCTTAATTTTCTCAATCTTCACCATATTAATGATATGGTAATATTTGGAAAATGAAAATTTTGTCACAAAAACAACTAAGCCATTCTTCAACACCAGAGTGGACCACATGTTTAAACAAGAACATGTTTACTTCAATTCATGATGTACAGCAATATTTTAGATAGATTTTATAAATAAGTAAGTAAATATATTACAAACATGAAAATCTAATCGACTAAAAGGGAACTAATTCTTTTACCTGTTAGTTAAATAAGAAAATCTGATTAAAAACATGCAAATATTATATTTTAATATAAACATAAATTGATTGATAACAAAATGTTAACATTTAATAAAATGATAGACTACAGTATCAAATAATAAAACTCCCCGTTTGTGAACTAATATGCGTACAAATTATAGGTATTATGCACAAAAGTTTGTAGATAATGCATAAATTATGTTGATTTATTTTGGTGGTATTTATGTAATTTTTCTGTCATAATATGAATGCAGTATTATATAATAAAAGATGATATGAATAATATTTGTATCAAAATAATAACTGACTATACATACACTTATTTTACATATATTTTATAAAGAACTCTTGATAATTTTCTTATTTAAGTAATAAATAAAATAATTTCAATTAATTTTAACGTTTAACAGTTATATATGAGCATTTTACCCGTTAAAATTAACTGAAACGTAACTACGTATATTAGTTCTTACTATAAGAAATTCTTCTATAAATAAAAAAAACTAAAACCTGGTCAATGTGTGAATCAATGTGTGGTTCACACATAAAATCAGGGCAGAAAAACCAATGGTCTATAGCCCTTTGGAGCAATAGCATTTTATTTTTCTTGTATATTTCTTCCTTTTTATTGTATTGAGTTTATTTTTGTAGTTGTAATCAATATTATTATTTAATCATGTCATGTCAAATATTTTCTATTAAATATTGCAAATGTGTAACTAAAACAGATTATTATAATATCCCAGTATATAATAAGTGGGTGTTCTACAATTCCGCATTGTGGCCTTAGATCGAATCAATTACCAAAGCAAAGCATTTATTACCTCGGGGATATAAATTAAATAGCACCGTTGCAATGTAATGTTATGTAAAAAAATGCAATTGTATAACACGTTTGTTGTTGCACTCGCACTCACTTAGTAAAGTATTGCTAATTAGTAAGTGTGAGATTTATAACTCTAACAAAAGCAAAATTGTGATATTTATTTATAATTGTAGGAAGCCTAAATCTATTTACATTTCAAACAAGTACGGAATATTACAAATCAACTAAATTTGCTATAAAATGCTTTAGGGTATACGAAAACAAATATTTGGGGTATTGACCGTAGTTCTTTCACCCTCCGTTCTTTTATATATTAGTCAAGGTTACAGATACTTTTGATAATATTTTGATGAATAAATAAAAAATTGCTCATATTTTGTTATTGTATTTTACTTCAAAAACAGTTTTTGTTCTTGAATAACAAAGCATACATGAAAACAGACAAGTTATTGATTTGCAGTCTCTTCACCCTAAGTTGTAGTCTTCGGGGTTACAGATATTTTGATGTATAAATCAAAAACTACCAATGTTTTCTCGTTGCATTTGATGGATGCAATAAAGATATTATGTGGTATTGTTACTTTTTCTTTGCTTTTGTGTTATGGGCCATTATTGCGACGTCTAACAGCTATTAAAGCAGCGGGTATGTGTGTGGAAAAGAAAGGCTCGATATCGAGAAGGAAATCTGTTACATGCAGCTTATCTAGAATCTATCGCGTGGAAGTCGGTTATTCGATGTCAAGGCTGCATCCCTGCAGAAAACAGGGCTGTACCGAGAGTAGCGTGTGCTTGTTATACACATTTCCTTGAGCCATTCAAACGACAAGCAACACAACAACACATAAAAAAAATATGTATAAACACATACACTCAATACCGTAACAAGAATTGCACTCCAGTGAGAATAACACAAACGCCCAATACACATTGTAATTTTCAGGATTGCTTACCATGGTGAAGAATAATGAAATAGCGCAAATAAACAAAAAGGGAAAAGGGAATTGGCCTCCATTTCTTTTTATTTTGTTTTTCGCTTTGTCGTTGTTCTTCTTCCTCTCTACGTTCATTCTTTCATAAATCTAACCGGGAATAAAAAGGCAATTTCAATTACACGGCCAGTTTTTTTTCTCTCTCTTTTCATATCGTCATGTTTGTGTGAGTGTTCATAATAAGAATTCTTTGGTTCTTCCCTCCCGTAGAAGAGAGGAACGAACGGGTCGATATGGCGCCCTCCTGCCTGCAGGAGAGGACGCGCTGTTGCCAGACCATTCATGCATTCACCCTGTCCTCGATCCTGCTGCTGCCTACGCCGCCGCCACCGCCGCCGCCTCTGCTGCTATATCAACCCTCCAGCCCCATACGATCCCTGAATTATAATGCTTTATTACTCCTGCCAGACTCAAACATGAATTGTTGGCGTTTGCGGACTTGATTCACTCCTTATATTGCACATAATGCAAGTGCGATGATGATGCTCCGTCGTCAATTGCAATCCCAGAAATTAATTTCACTATTATTTACAGGCTACTCTGGAAATGTTCTTCAGCCACTCGCATTTCAATCTGCCTCGCCCACCCTCGATATGGTTTATCGATATTTTTACATACGCAGCCCCTAATCATATTTACATACTTCACTTCGCCGTGTGCTACATGAAGCACAATTTCTTTAGTCATGCAATACGTTTCAGTACATGACTCTATGGTCATATTCGTCACTGTCATCATAATTATGTCTACAACCATTTCAACACACTATCCCTAATATTACTTAATTATCGGTTCTTTAGTATATTTTGGCCTTCATAAAGAATCATATATCAATTATTTGGCAGCTAAAAATAAAACAAGACACATTTGTTATTACACAACATTAATTTCAATTATTATGTTATGTTCTTTTGTATTTGACGTATCACAGCATTTAAATAACAACAATTCGATTTATTTTAGCGATATTACATTAATTATTGTTTAATATAGACATACAATTATCAATATATAGAAATTAATAATTAACAATTTATTAATAAACAAGCTATTTTGAGTACTCACGTGGTTTCAAATATAGACAATTATTAAATTTATTAATACTGAATGAATACTGAATATATAAAAAAGATTAATAAAAGGAAACAATATAGAGTTACGAAACTCTTCAACGGAATCTGTTATAATTTGCAGCTTACAGTGGAAAAATAAGATTTATCCCAAGTGGAAGATAGCACTTTGTCAGATATCTTCTTTTCTTTAAAATTTTTCACAACTAGTAGTAAATAAAATAATAAACTTTTTGGACAGAAAAACCTTAGATTTCTGTCCAAAAATTAAACATAAATATAAAAACTAGCCTTCTCTCCAGGTATTATATTTGGTAACCTTCCCACCTACCCGACGATGTCGATGTAATACCTAGGAATCCTGCTAGATCAAATACTCAACCTTAACTCCTTCAAAAGAACTCAAGTCATATTTTTGAGACGATCCCACCACTTCCGATACTTAACATTCAATAGTTCTGCAATATCCATCAAATGTAAAGCCATAGCCCAAAGTAGCAATAGCATTCAATTTTCTTTTCTTTGTATTTATTACTATTGCATTGATATTGTATTATTTTGTAATTGTTGTTGCAATAAATGTTATATTATTAATTATTTTAATATTTATTATTTTGTAATTAATTTATTTATTATATTTTTAGTAGATACAAATTATCCACATCTTATATATATTTTGATAATATTTAAACAATTATTATATAATACAATTCAGATAAATCACGTGATTCGTATCAATGTAGGTGACAGCTGATTGAATCGTTTTTTGTTTGTTTGTTTTTATCTGGAGTATTTGTTTACATTCCCTGTTATTATTGATCCGATACTGAAATAGCTGTCGGTGCAGGAAATGCGGTCGGTGATTAGATTTCAAGTTTGAATTTCCTCTCATCAGGATTTCGCATTACATTAATCGATGATCCAAAGGGAAAAAATGCAGGTGCAATTGAATCTCCTTCGCGACGAGATCATCTCGATTCCATAAATAGCTCAA
The DNA here is from genome assembly GCA_018845635.1 of Nicrophorus orbicollis. Lineage (NCBI taxonomy): Eukaryota > Metazoa > Arthropoda > Insecta > Coleoptera > Silphidae > Nicrophorus > Nicrophorus orbicollis. The sequence goes on from JAFMTC010000480.1 coordinate 202,470, forward strand.
TTTAAGTCTCTCCTCGTTTCAAATAATATTTTATTTAATGAGAAAATGTTTTCTTTGGTGCATCTAATATTTTGTATGACGACGTAAAAGAAATATATATATAAATGGTTACAATAAAATTATTTATGGTCGTAGTAGATACGAAGGTGCTTACTACGTGCATCATGTAACAATGTTGAACCACTCTTCCTGCTTCCCCCTCGGTATTCATCATCAGTTTTTATTACGTTATTTGAGTATTAAGGTTCTACGTGTACAAAGAATTACTGATTAACCTGGGGCTCCTTCGGAGGATGAGTCTGCAAATCCTGATTTTGTTGTGATGCTTAAAAAGGGGGATGAAGATGAACCGGTCATGAGCTTTGCGAGTATGGATTTAGTGTAAATTAGTTACGTAAAAAATGCCATCGATTATTTTAATCCTGCTGTATTTCGTTACATCAACGTATTAAGGCAGCTTTTACCAATATTCCGAACGGAAGCTCGCCTGTTCCTGTTAACGACATTGATGGATGTGAACGTTATAGTAATTTACCTACTAATGTTTTTAAAGAGTTTATAGAATTATATATGGAATAGTAATTTTTGAACGCTTCTATTTATTTAAACTTTATTTTTTATTGATTAATGATATGTATTTTGTTAATTAAGTAGTCAGTATATACAGAACTTTAGGGCCCGCAAAATAAATCTATTCTCCAACTCAACTTATTACATTTAACTTGAATCATAATTCGAATATTTTCGTAGGTCCCAAAAGTTATTGAAGGTCTTAAAATCTTTCCTAATTTCCAACGTGCTTATACATTAGGCCTAATAGGCATAATGCAAAAGGTAACTACGATAAATTGTATGCCACGAAAACAAATTTGAATTAAAAATATTTATTTTCTTATTATGTTGATAAGTTGATGTTGTCTAATAAACTGGTGTCTAAGATTCACAACAACCTTAATTCCTAAAGTAGTTAATAGAAATGTGGCAATTGCCTTTGTGTGTGTATTACATTTTATTTTACTTATTGCATACATAATATAGTTTAGACATTTTTTTGTAAATTAGATTAGTTTGGTTAGGTATCATATTATTATTCACACTAACCATATTTACAATTATATTCAATACAATTAATTATTTATATTAATCACTATAATTGTCTTTAATTATTTTAAAAATAAAATAACAATAAAATTAATAAGAATTTCAATTATAGTTTCTTTAGCTATATATAAACTAATATCAAAACCACTGATTTTAGTTATCTATCGAAAAAAAAACTAATTTATCAAAATTGCGTAAACAAATGCAATTGTGTTTACTGTATAAAACGGAATTTGAACAAGCTTATTAAACTAAGATAATTTTTAGATTTTTATAAATAATATAATTATAACTTATGTTTTATTATAATTTATAGTTAGACTGTATCATGTGTGTGATACAATTACTTAAATTCAATTAGCATGTACTAGTTTTCATATTATTGCTCTGTACACAAGCATATACAGCGGGTGATTCTTCACCAAATTTTTCCTGATGTAACAAATTAATGGACTTGATAACATAAAATAAACAACACAACTTTGAAAGTGACCGTAAAGAGGCATATTGTTGTTAACTTACATCATGTACTATCTTCCGTAAGTGTAGACTGGAGTTTGATGAAGTTCTTGATGATCCATCGCAAATTGATTATTACGAATAGGTTTTTAGAAAAAAAAATGCATTTTGCCGATAAATAAGATTTTCAAAGTGAGACTGTCGCGCAATGACGCTTCAAGAAATGGGGTGTTTTTTTTTAATGAAAATGTGTGTCTGTAATAAGCCATTTTTCTTTTGAGATTTTCACTCCTTACACAGCTGTACACCCTTCTACGTTTTAAAATAAACAGATTTTCATCTTTTTTTTTTCATAATAAACCTTTTACTTAGTTCAGTAAGTTGCAATCAATAACAATAAAAAAAACATACGTAGTTTCATTTTAGCTATTAATGGGTTAATTATGTTGAATTTAACAGTTATTTAATAAATTGTTTTTTTAACAATGATTAAACATATAATAAAACATATTATAAACATTAAAATAATGACAGATTTTTATATTAAAGTTTGTAAAATTGACTGATATATTATTATATAGACCATTTGTTGATAACAGTAGAAATATTTTAAAATGCTGACCCAATAAATAGCGAGAATTTTGAAATTTCAAATTTTCAATAAGTTATGTAATATTGCAGACATATTTACTTCTTTAATTTCGTTGGAGTGTGTTATTTAGTATTCAGTAGGTATATACATTTTCGAACGGATCATTCCGTTTTACTGGCAGTTGGGATGCAGGTTCGTTGGACCTTTTATAAATATTTCAATTTCTCGAGACGTCCATTAAGATTGGTTTATCCGTCATGAAATTGAATTGCAGCGGAGCCGTCAATGTTTATGGGCCACGCATTAAAGCGTCCCGAGTGAATCAGTTAACAATATTGAGTAATTCTTAATTGAATCAACGATTATCCGGTTTAAGGGTGTATTTGAATGTTTATTGATGGGGCATGGCGAGTAAAGGGTTTGAAGGAAAATGACCGCGATGTCACAGCGTAAGCTATTGTGTAGCTCTAATTGCACGACTTAATGAGTGTATGGTGTAATTAAAGTCGGCAAGGGTGGTGTGAAATATGGTTTCGCACGGCACCTGGTGCACCCTCGCGCAGATGCGCCCCTAATATCTAGCCTCGCCTCCGAAAACTAAAACTTCTCGTTATCTTCCGACCATGCGCGCATTGTTTGAAGCACAGATTAGACGGCTATTGTCATGGGAGAAAATGAAATGCACGAAGGATTTTTTTGTTGCTAAAAATAAACGATAAGCAAAAACTAGTTCGCCGTAATGAGGGTGGAAGGTGGATACAGCTATATATATATCGTTTTTTGAATTAGGCTTCGCTATCCGGAATAAATATTTGAACATTCGCACCCTTCATATTCCCCCGTGTGCTATCCGGGTTCGCAAGGAGCAGCAAACTTCGTAGACTTTGCAGATTCGCGCGACGAGCCAATAATATAACTAACTAAATGCAAACTGATTATGTTAAATTGGACCAATCGTTTTGATTTGAAGTTATTTTTTTAAATTGTATTAATTCTTTATTATATATTAAAATTATTAGTTATTATAATAACATTTATTAAAACAATGATTGACTAATTGAAAAATTCTAGACAAAATAGTTTAGTCAATAGTTTTCTATATTGTAATAGGAATATAAAAAAGAACTACAAATGTTATTGACCGCAGTCACTTCGCCCTTACATTAAATTCTTATAAATCTATAATATATTTCTAATACTCAATTAAGGATCAATTTATTCCACGGCCCTGCGTTTAAGATTTGTCTTTATTAATATTATAAATAAACATTTCGTAACGACAAACAAACGAGCAAATATTGTTAATATTGCTTAATACAAATAATATGTAATAAAGTGTTTGTAAGCAATGTAGTAGTGATATTTTTTGGGCGTCAGGCAATTTTTAAATCCGTTAGCGTACAATTTTTAAAGCAGCCTCACGTTTATATAAACCCTTCTTTACTAAAGATTGACGAATAGGATTTTCGCCTACTTTCTCGAAAAGATAACCAAGGGAGCTTGGATCAATGAGGTAGACAAGGATTTGCAAGAAGTCGGAATTATAGGCAGCGATATTTGGGAACGTGCCTCCCAAAAATGAACAGCACAGCGATGTTCCCATGAAAAGCCTAAGCTTCCAACAGGCAAGAAGTGGATGGAAGAAAGGAACAACAGTATCGTGAAATGATACGAAAGTACTGGGAGGATGTTCGATCCAGCAAGAAGAAGTTGAAATGACTTGGTCAATAGATGGCTGGATCAAAAGATGAAGAAGAATATAACAAAGACTTACCATGCAGTTCTGTCTGTTCCGAAGAGTAAAAATCAATTTCATTATTCTTGTAAGAAAATCATTATTTGTCATAAACACAAAAATATAACAGCAATAGTAAAACTTCAATATTATTCAAAATAATTTAATAAACACGTACAATATTATTCAGGCTACAAGATATACCTTTTTCAGTAAAGAAATAAATATAAAACTTATCTATTCTTTATAATCAAAAATAATTTTCAAAAATGATTCACATATAATTTTAAATAAAACTAAAATACGTCAAATTTATCAATACGAAACATATTTTCAAATCTACTTTTTATATAGTTAAACAATAAGTTTAGCTAAAACATTGAAGTAATAACATCTAGTAATGATTTAATGTTATATATCAAGAAATAAATATTTGATAATTAACTTTGATTTTTTGAGAATTGTAAATTTTTTTATAAGAAACTAAAAAATTGAAAAATTTATACTTTTGTTTGTTAAATATTATATTTTTCATCTAAAAATGTAGTAAAATCGTTCTTAAAATCGTCGAAAAATCATTTTCTAGAAAAATTAATTATTTATTTACATATTTTGACTATAGAAATAATTGAAAATATTCATGTACAAAAAATATTAGCTGACATTCAGCCATTCACAAGTATTTCGATTTTTTGCGCAGCTATATGTTTTCAGTTTTCGCTGTGCTGTAATTTGCAGACACGTCGCACCGGGAATCCAGAGGAGGGGAGATTCCTCCCGACAGGAATCCATGGCAACGCTGAATGGTGAAACACTGCCGATAACATTTCGCATCCACCCTCCGCCTTTTGAAGATACTTTACTTTTAATATGACTATTTTCATCAACATGTTATAATCATGCATACACCTTACTTCAACAGCAACAAAAATAACCCTAATACCATCCAAGTACATTTCGCCCTTTATTTTGTCATGTCTGCTTCATACAATCAGTACAATTTTTCGCTCTCCCAAACAAAATTCCTCATTCCACTGTTCTGTGCCCCGCTGAATGCATATATATCGGACAAACTACGAAAATATGTAACATCCGTGCAACATGAAACAAATATTCGACTAATTGGAATTCAAACATATTTCGAATAGGTACCAGCTTTTTATAGTCTGGCTCGCAAATCCGGTGCGTTTTTGCGTTGCAAAATTTTCGTTTCCACAATTCGCTCAGCATGCAATATCGAAATTATTTTTTGCAACGAAATTTTTACTTTGAAAACAAAAATAATACGGTCTCTACGTTTGTATTATTGAATTTCCGTAATGAATGCGCAATATTCGTATGCGAATCAGTCATTTTGTGTATGTTTTTTTATAAAACAGTACATGTTACATCATTTACTTTCTGCCTAAAAGTTGAAATTCGCAATATTTAGAAATAATCTGCAAAAAAGCCTGATACCTTCGTCATACATTCAAAGTGAACCTCCGAACATTTATAAAAAACAATGCATACTTATAGTCTTATAATTGAAATTAGCAATATTTTGAAATCTTTACAAGAAAAGTTACTTATTATATTAAAGATAATAAATAATATTCAATATTATAAATTGCATCATTCACTTACTGTTATTGCATGAAAATGTCTATTTTAAATATTCGCAAAGAAATAGTCAGTTGAAAAGTTATGTAATATTTCTTTATGCCATGAATGAAAATATAAGGGAAAGTCTGATGCTTACGGCGGACATTCAAAGTGAATCACCGAATGGCTTCTATCTATGTGTAAACTGTACCTAAAAGCCGTGGGCCAAATATCAAAGTAATCTCTTCAGTAAATCTTATATCTAAGTATCCTCCGTGGAGACACAACCTGACTGATCTTTATGGTAAAATTAATGTATACTAATGTACATTTGCAGTTCTTGTTAAACATAAAAAAATAATCTATTCAAGCAATAACTTATATTTTCCATATTATTCAAACAAAAATCGACATTTTCAAAAACCGGTTTTTGAATCTCAACGTTTATACCGGTTTTAAAATTATAATAAAAATAGTAGGATATCGGGTAATTCGATTTTGTGAACCGAAAGACTTAGGTTGCTAGCCTTTTACTCACTTTTATGTGTGATTAAAAAAGATGATTATTCTAATTTGTCTTTTTTATTTTCGAAGAATTGAAATAAACAGTTTCTAAATTCTAACTAAGTTTTTCAGTAGCGCCATAAGATGTGAACAATCTCTGAATCCGATGCATTTATTTAAAAAAAAACATCATCAATTTTACGATTTTAGTATTTAAAAAAGCGGTACTTTCAATATTAACCGGTTTCATTAGTACACCGGTTATCGAATTACATTCTACATTACAATAAAGCGTTTTTAAACACCAACAACTCTAATCAATTGAATTATGCAAAACACGACAAACAAAATAATCAATGTTTATTGTTTGTGTAGAATATTCTTTCGTGCTCATAAAATAGAGCCTACTCACGCATAAAACGGTAATTTAGTGTAAGCTTTTACTTTAATCCAGTTTGAGAAATGCAAATATACATCGTTAACACGTTACCTTCATAAAAAGATTTATATAATATAGTTAAAAAAAAACCTATAAAAGTCTTATAACATAATATAATTCATTTAGGATACTCACATAAATTATTTAGAATCTGAACATAGATTATTTTACTATGCAATTCTTATAAAAACTAGAAAAGTAATATGATCTTCAATAAAATAAATTATATGCTAAAGAGTTATTTATTTTGTCAATTTTATTTGAAAGTTTTCATGAATTACTGAAAAAAAAATAATTAAAAAAAAATATTTAACGTAATATTTAAAATTCATCATCTGTTCCTTTATATCTTATATTTATAAGATCAATGAAATATTTTAAGTAAGTATTCACTTAAGTAAGCTCTATTTACTAATTTCTTGGTTAATTCAGCTAATGCATGTTAATTTGTATGTGCATGTTGGTTTTTGTTAAGTGATGTGTAATTTTTTAACATGTTAAATATACATTTATTTAATCTAAAATGGGAATACAAGATGTACAGAATGGCAAAACTAATTATAAATGCGGTGAAGAGGAATTTTTGAAGACGAATACGTAGGTACTTTCGTTCCCTAAATCGAGTTAAGAATAATGGCTAAAGTTTAGATACAGGGCTCAGGTTCTCCTTTTAAAATGTACTGAGTCATAGTAATCTCAACGCCCTTCGCAGCACACTAAGAAAATTCGGGTGCGAAAGTGGAAGAGGGTCGACGGAGAAAATCAATGGCCTCTGTTTTTTTTTTGTTCTGTTCTGTGTGCGTGCTTTGCCCTCGTCGAAATTCTCTCGCTGAAAAATCGCTTCTTGCGGATGGCAATTAATTAAAACAAAAAAAAAACAGAAGAAGAGGGAACACGTAGAAACGTTTTTCATCCTCAGAGAAGAAGGAAAAAGCAAAACAAGAACATAACATATAATAAATATTCTGTTTCCTGGACTTTGTCTCGCGTGTAATCGATGATGAATTATCTAGCATATTGAAGCATAATGTGGAACAAATTGAATTTTTTGGAGGGTGAGTTTTCAGCGCGTAGGGAAGTGGCGCACGTGGCCGCACTAACGCGATAATTCATGCTTTTTTCCTGTTCCATTTTCATACTTCTCCTCCTCCGTTGTTTTATTGTTAGTTTTCCCGGCGAAAATCTGGACAGAAAATTGTAGTCAGTTACATATTTAGGGCTGCGCGCTCCATCAATCCGAGACGATTCTCAACTAATGACGACGGAATACAGGCAAACAGAAGAGAAAACAACAACATTCGGAAGAGAAAGAACCCGCGCATCGATCAATCCCAATCCTCGCCCTCTCGGCAATGTTTAACATTCCTCTTATTTACGGACAGAGGAGGAATGGTAATGTATTTGATTCTTGTTCCATTGGTCCTATTTATTTATCAGCTTAGTATTGAAATTCGAAGGCTGATATATTTACGAAAAGATAAATTAAAGCAATATAAATACCGGCAACGTTCGGTTAATGTACAGAATGTATACACTAATTAAAATACATCCGCATTCATTTAAAAACAATACATTTTTATTTTCTTGAGAATTTATTATTTTTTGATTCATACAAACGTACAATATTTATAAGCGTTTTTGCAGTATTAAGGACGAATAAGGGACAATAATATATGTGATTTTTTTATATATTCTTGAATATTATTCAGTAATCAACTTACCAATATGGAATGTTTATATACATACAAAAGAAAACAATATAATTAACACCCAAACACCCAGTTCGGTTAACGAAAATATAATACCACTAATAATATTAATAGTAGACAAATCTATGTTAATTTCAGGATGAATTCTTGTAAAAAAAACTATGAATTTATATTTATACAATACTTACATGTTTTATTTGATAATGCTTAAGGTGGAATATTGATAAGAATCAATAATAACAGATCAAATAAGTACACCAATACCTCGCTATACGGTCGCTGTTTATACGGCATTTCGCTATAACGGCCCTCTTCAATTAAGGCACGTTTTCGATTTACGGCCAAAAATGTTTCGCTACAACGGCAAACAAAAAACTGTTTTTTCGATGTCGATATATCTATTTGCGGCCAAGTTTTGTGGAACGTCTCTAGGCCGTAAAGCGAGGTATGTTAAATAATTTGATATTATGGTTTTCTTAAATCCTGTATTCATAATATTTAGTTTCAAAACAATGAGTTATTTCTATATGTTTTACATTTGTATTTCTAAGCAATATAACATATAAAAAATGATATAATTCATTTTGATGGTCCATGATATACCATAAAACTGTCAACCCTCGTTTTATTTCTAATAAAGCAATTTTATAGCATAATATATAATTGATTTATATAAAGTCTTAATAAGATGTTGTGTGCTCTAATTAATAATTAATCAGCGTGATTATTCATGATGATATATTATTCTAAGTAAAACAAATTAATTATTATTTCTTATACTTATTTAACAATGCAATTATTCTCATACCGTGTCTATTTTTTCCATTTCATCTGTATTTATGAACATGTATGGATCATTAGAAGAATTCTGATCAAAATAAGTAACTTTAAACAATAACCAATAATTTTAAACGAAAAGACTAAATAATATTCATTTAATTATAAAAACAAAGATGAATTTACTAATTTATTAATGTATTAATGTTAATTACGTGATGTAACTTAACTTTTAATATTTTTGTTTTCACTATTAATAAATAATAATCGCGGGAATTGTGGTAAGTAACTAAAAACCAGATGAAATTAAATATTCGAATTGAAATTACATCTCTTATACCTTCTTCGATAAATTTAATTGTTTGTTAGTTCTTTAGTTATATAGTGATTAATTATTGAAAGGTTAATCATTAATTATTAGCATTTTTTTATAATAACAATAACATTTATTGGAACAACATGTACAAAAAATAAACTCATTACAATAAAAAAATAAATGCAGAAGAAAACGTAATACTTTTATCTTTCTACCTAAAGAACTAGATTCAAATGCAGTTGAAAACATAAAGTAAGTAAATAATTTATAGTTATGAGAATATTATTTATGGATCTTTGTTTGAAATAACCATACGCTGATGTCACTTCTATTAATAAATGTTATTAATTTGTTTCTGTTAGAGTTATAACTTTCAGTTATTTACAATTTGATTTGTACTATGATTTTTTACATGCATGTAAAGCAAATGTACGTTAATTAGATATTGAATTACCAAGAATATTAAGCGTTTTTGATTTGGTGAAATTCTATGTTTTCATACTTAAATATGAACGTACGGTTTTCTATATATTTTTTTTATTACTACTACAGGGGATATTATTTTTTTTAACACAAATAAGAACGGTTTACACATACACATTATTATTTGCACATATTTTTGGCCCATAGAACCCTTATGACTATGTGTGTGATATTATTAATTTATTATTTTACCAAATAACTTCTTAATATAGTCAAACAAAAATCCAATTATTTAATATTGATATTAATAGAAATCATATAAATAATTTATAGTAATTAAAATAGATATTTATGTAACAACAGGAATATGTTTATCGTGATTTGATAAAAATAAATAAGTGATTTTTATGATATTTTTATAAATAAATAATTTATAACAATATAAGTAAACATGTGTATAACTACAAAACAAATAATAACATTATTTTTAACGAAAAAAGATCGGTATAAATATTTCAATTATTCTATGATATTTACAAAAACAAATAAACAAATAATATCGCAATCTGACTCAAATACATCTAATTAAAACTGATATTAATGTAAGTTCTTACGGAAATTTTTTGTTTGGACACGGGATAATATAAATTTGTAATTAAAGTAAAAAAAAATTGTAAGCAATTAAAATGCTGTTCACTCTTTATAAGAAAGAGAATATTTCATTTTTCAAATGTACACTTTTTTAACTATTTTTTTAAAATTTTTATTGTAACTTAAATAGCGAGAGATTAATTTTAAGCTAGTGGCATTATGTAAAGCAAACCCGAGGAAAAAGTTTCCTGTTTGAAGTTGTATAAAGAGAAGGTGGCCATTGTTTTATTTTTATTGCTCACAAAAGGGCCTTTGTTGGGTGAAATTTGGAGGAGAAGAAATTGCAGTCAGCGGTGGCTGTGCTATCTATTATGTATAAACTACCGCCTTTTTGTTTTCGCTTCGAATTCATCCGTAGGATTAAAATAAGGATCGGAAGAGAAAAAGAGAGAAAAAAGCAACAACAACAACAAGGAAGCCATCCAATCTACATTAATTACTGTATTATTAATGAGAAAGCCGAGTGTCAAAATGGAAGTGATTAATTGAGAGAGGCGTGCATTTCGGGTGTTTAGATGCGGAGATTATTTATAAATTAATATGTATTTCATGAAAATTACACTGGAAATACTTCTTTTGGACGTTTGCAATATGATAATTATGCAACTGTGTTATAATGTTACAACTATCAAATTACACACATATATCATTATTTTTTATATATTATTTTTTTTTCTAAATTGTGTAATTAATTAATTACTTAATTAATATAATTTCGGGAGGAAATACTACTGTCAAAAGTTTTCTTTAAAAGAAAAAACAAAACATTTTGTTTACTTTTTAAAATTCTTGTGTAAAATATATCGTTTAAAAAGTTAAATATTATATAATTGCAAAGTTTTTATTTCAAACTATTAAACTAAACTTAATGGTCTTTTTGTATAAATATGTCTTTATTTTTTATATTCATAATAATGTAATTACAATAAATATAATTAATATTATAATTACAATGTATTTCAAAATTTCTATTATAGCCCAGCCCCTTAGTTTTTCTATCCAGTTTCTTTATTAATTTATGTGTTATTTTCTAATTAAATATCCTAACAATCTGTTATTCTAAATTACTTTAATTTTGTATTTAGTGGATGGAAAAATAATATATTTTCGTATTACTTTTATATAACACTAATATCAAGTATTTAAATTGACAAGTGGCATTGAGATTGTCAGTGAAACGAAATCAGGAAATTGGTAAAAATAAGCGTCACGTGTCAAATTTGACGCGTCGTTCGATATCACCAGTGAGAAAATTTGGAGTTATTTTCCTACATAAAGCAAATCTTCCGTACATGATTTTCAACTTATTTTGTTTTGACAGCTTCTCGATATTCCCCAATTTATAACTTATTAATCGAGTTGCTTAGTTTTTATGTAAAAACAATACAGTTTGTTCACTCTAAGTAATCAGTGTAAACGTTCTAGTAAATACAAAGTTTTTCTATTTACCGCATCGAATAGCAATCCTTAGAGCCAAATCAATACATCTGCCGCCACACAATGTCTGGGATAAAATCTCTGAAAGTATTTAATAATAGCTGATATTGTACCCTGGTTCAATTAATAAATGTAAGTTCAAAGAGTTAGTTGTAATTACTTTACTTACATTTATTAATTAATATATTTCGTTATGTAATTACAACGTTATTGAATCAACGTGTATATTAAATATTTTGTTAATAATAAATATGGTTAACAAATAACATTTCATTTTACTTATTCCATTATATATGATAATATATTTACAATTCAATATATATTCAATTCCTATAATTATAACTGTAATATGATATTCAAGAAAACAAATTGTATGCTTAAGAGTACTTTATTTTGTTGACAGTTTCAAATTAATAATAATTATAATATTATTTGCATAGTTTAGACCATAGTCATTTCACACTTTTTAAAACTCGAATAAAAAATAGCCCTTAAATATTTTCATTTACTGATTTATCCAATTAGTTACATAATTATTTAGTTGAACTAACGTGTACATAAAATATAATACTTTGTGAATAATAAACAGAGTTAATTAATAAGTTTACATTTTAGTTATTAGATTTATATATAAATAAATTATTATAGATATCCAGTTTATTAATAATTACTATAATTATGTTAGTAAAGTGTACTTAAATATAAATACAAAGAGAACATTTACAATGATCAATTTAAAAAACAATATTTTGTTTTCAATTATTAATAATAATTACATAATATTTGTATTACATTATATCTAAATATATGATAACTTAATTAAAAAAAATAAAAAGGGCAGAACGATCTAAGGTCAATAGCCTCGTTTTATTTAATTATTATCTTTTGTTTTTTATGTGTGTTGATGTTACTGTTACAATAAATATAATTATTATAATGTAAATCTCAATAAACAAAATATTTAAATTGTTCATATTAAATAAAATCAAATATTTTAAATCTTAAGCAAATGTTCAGTTAAATAAGCAAGTTGAAGAATGTATTTTTTCTATTCGAGAAATTGCTGTTGCTCGATGATATGTAGTGTGGATAATGAAGGTTTTAGTATAATGGGGTAGTTTCGTGCATTCGATAGTAAAGCGTTTTTGCTCATTTGTGAGATCCGCCGTCGATAGGGAAGGAGTCCGCGTGTTGGAAATGCACCGGAGTTTAGGAGGTTAGAGCCGGGGTAATAACAGGACATACATCCTGCTGGAAGGTTACTACCCTTAGCCTTGCCCGGGCCGCCGCAGTAGGATCCCGAGAAACGCACCACAGCAGAGAAAGATAACTCGACTCTGAAGGCAGCCGAGCCAAACCAAGCCTTGAGAGTTTCCTGCACTGCAGTATAATCGCTTTTTACGGGGGGCGAAGTAACATAAAATCGCCATGCTTTTCACATCCAGAGATCTACATACGCAATTAAACTAATTGGAAAAGGCCCGAGCCTCAAGCAGACCTCGAATCATAAACAATCGAAGCAAATCCCAAATGACCATCACCGAAAATCAATGCCAATAAAAACACAGCCTCTCCACTTTTTCTCCCCCAACGGATTTCCTATTACAATTTCCCGGAGTGGTTTCCAGCCCGGAATATAGAACCTTGATAATTCAGAGATGAACCCATGCATCACTCCCACTTTTACTTCCACGTATTTTTTCCTTTATTTATTTATTGATTCCCTACTTTCAAAACACAAGAAACCATTGCACAATATATATACAATATTTTGTTTTTATTTGATAATCTATAATTAAAACTGTAGGAGCAATGGCACTTTGCAAAAAATCAATTCATCCAGTCCAGACCCCTCGTCACAGACTAATGCAGCCAACTTCCCTCCACTACGGGTTTATTCCTCTTGTTCTGTCTGAATTCCAAACTGTCTGCTCTTTAAATGAATATTTGATTCACAAATACTGCAACTTACAGAAGCGTCTCCCCGAAAATTCCTTTATAAGAAAAACCAATTACACTTTTACAGCGAAACGGCATTCACAAAAATGTTGATCGAAATAGATTCACTTTAGGTTCTTTCAATAGAAGAAAAATGGAACAGTTTGTAATAGATCTACGTTGTATGAATAGACGGACTTTATTTATTGCTCAAATACTAGAAAGTTTCAAAACCTTAATTTATCAAAACACAAATTCAACGTATCTTTTTTTTTCATAATAATCATCTTTATTAATCACATAAAAGTACCTAAAAGGCTAGCAACCTAAGTGTTTCGGTACTCTTCTTTTTATATTAGCAACAGCTTTTAATAAAAATATATATATATATACTGTCCAAGGATAATCAATTCAGGGAAACCATTTTGAATATGTATTCAGCAGGAAAATGTACGTGGGAGGTATTCACTTTAGTCTAAATATATTGGAATCCAGTGTATGTTATTTATCAGAAAATGGAATGCATTCCGCCTCTTTGAGATCGAGCATTTTCAATCCGTTTCTCTCTCGGAATGCTAAAGAAATCTTGATGGTAGGTGAATACGAAGATTTTATGGTTCTACATACATTACTTTCGAAGTAATTTGATACATATAGGAATTGTACAAAATAACAAACTTTATAATAAAAACACATAAACAATACTGTCATCGTCAATGTTAATAACATTTATTTTATTTATTTCTATAACCAGTTTCAGAGATTCCTAAGATTTGCAACAATTATTAAAATGAAATTAATGTACTTAAATAAACTATACATTAAAAATAAAAATGTATTAAATCCATCAGCTTTTAAATTTATTTTTTTCTTACTAATTTTACATTTCTTAAAGACCGAATTCGCTATTTTTGATTAATTTAGGAATGATAATAAATAAAATATGAAGTTGCATTGTAGAAAATCAGATTTTTTGAAATCTTAAGTTTTATAATTCGTAAGATTTTGACAACCGAACACATTTTTATGACTTGTTTTTCCGTTAGATGTTTTTAGAAATATCCCCTCTGTCATTTGCTATTCCAAAATTTAGTGGATTATGTAGATCAGTACTTATCTCAGTGGAAACCATAAAATAAGGTCATAAAATATACTCAAAAAGATTATTTTGACATTAAGCTGTCAGAATTTGCTTTGAAATTTTCCAATATCCTTTTATATTGAATTATACACAATGTAGTTACTTTCTCTCTTATCTATATCTCCTTAGTAGCAGTCGTGTTATTATTGAGTATTTTTTGTAACCAGATACATAATTAAAATGTATTCTGAAACTATATAAGTAGTTAAACATATATGCATAATATCTTATGTATGATTTATCGTCTAATCTAATATAATCCAAGAAGAAAAAATATATAATATTGGGCAACTAAGTGATTGTGTATTTTAAATAAGAAGAAAAAATCAAAATTTGTGTTAAAAACTATAATTTGACATTAAGTTTTATTTTTTTATGTATCTATGCAATACACTGAGCTTCTCTGCAATCTTACGTGTCACGTCACGTCTCATTAACTTTTTTTATTCAAAAATCACCAGAACGAAATTTTGAGAACCAATTTTCATAATGTCTTACTTTCAAGGCTTGTGTACTTGCAATACGTTTTTGCCTTTTCAGAAATAATGCAATAAAATATGTCAGGTTATATGTTATAAAATGGTTGTCTTGTTTTCCATTTTTAAATGGGAATAAACAAAAACTAAATAACTAAATCAAATATTTTTTTGTACTAAATTTAAGGTTGAAGTTCAAATTACAAAAAAAACTATGTAAGTTAGGTCTTTTGAGAACGTTGACAGAACAAAAGAATGTACCAAGACCACCTATTGACAAAATCCACAAACAATTAGTTGCCAACCCAATAGTTGACACCAATGTAATCTTAAATACTTTTTAGTAATAGATTCATTAACTTCAAACTAATTAAACAAATTATTCAATACATCCATACCTCGTTTTACCGCCTAGATACGTTCCACGAAACTTGGCCGCAAAGCGAAAAGCCGTATAAGGAATCAATTATGGCGCTTGCGCAAGATTGGCAACATGTAGTTATATTGACATGGAAAAAAGTTTTTTTTCCGTTATTGCGAAACATTTTAGGCCGTAAATCGAAAACGTGTCTTAATTGAAGAGGGTCGTTATAGCGAAATGCCGTATAAAGAGCGGGTATACTTGACACTTGCCAAGTAATAAGCAATGTCTATTAATGTATATATATACACATTTATAATTGACTGCAAAGTAGTAACATCATAAACGTTACTATTTTAATGTGAACAAACTAAATCCAAATAATGTTATCCTTTGAACGGAAACATTAGTCAATAGCCCTTTGAGACAAATTATATATTTTTACTTTATTATTATTGTAATTATGTTTTCCTTTTTATTACTTGTGAACTATTATTTTAAAACTAAAATTCATATAAAATATCATCAAACTAAATAAATAAGTACATACTACTTGTATAAAATATAAAAGTCTATTATAATAATTATTGGTAATTGATATGAATTTACCACTGAACTGACTTTAATTTGTATAATAATTCTTTCAAAAAGAAAATCATTGTTAGGCACTGCGGCAAAATATTACAGTTAATTAATTTATAATTACCTTACAAACTAGGTACAATATATTTTCGTTATGACCGGCGAGTCCCACGGTAAATAGTAATTAAACTCAGTAACTAATATTTTTTAATTATAAATTAATATTTCAAGCGAATGGACTTATCGAACTTCACAATTATTATCTTCTATTTCAATTTAACCGTGTATTTTTTTGTTAATTTAGTAATTATTATAAACAAATAAAAATAAAACATTTTCAACTTATAATTATTTATATTTGAAAGTATGATTGTTCATTAATGTATGTTTTAATTGCATATATATTACATAGTAATTGTCCTTCAACTATTTATTCACTCCATTTTTACGTTATTTATTTCCCTTTTAATTATTTAATTGTTGTTATTCTACATTTTATCATTTATTATTTTATAGTTTTTATCATCATATATAAATAAATTAATAAATAAATTTTTATTTTCTTAATGACTTAAAATCTTCAATTTCGTTTTAATTCAAATAAAGTTTCAAGGTGAGTCGTTGATCATGTTAGAAAAGTTTTATGAAACCGCGAGATGTGTTTAATTAAACTTTAGGTTGTAACTTTAAGAAGGCAATTTAACGTTTTAATTTAGCGCCTACACGTAGTTCCTTCTATTATACATATGTCAGTAATTGGACGGTTTTAATTAAATTAAAATATTAAAGTCACAAAATATAATTTTAATTCGAACATACTTTGTTCCTAAAAAGTACAGGTGTATTCTATTTTTTACATTCCGTTGGCCATTTTTTTTGTTATATTTTATTTGAAATCTACACGCCAGAACATTTAGCGATTAGTTAATTGTAGATTTTAGGAACTTGATGCCTAGTGCAGCATTCCCTGGCGATTAAATATTATCTTATTATTAATTATTTAGTTGACTAAATCTAAATTAAAGATCCAACGGCTTGAAACGCTTCAGTCGTCTTGTTGTATCTCCGTTGTCCAGTAGGTTGATAGTAAAGGTGGTGTCATGGTGATCAAGTCTGTCTGTGTTCATCTTAGATATGTCCTTGACAATCTCTTCCACTTGCTTATTACAAGTTTCTTGTGGAGTCTTCTATTAGTGATTTACCATGGAGCACCTGCGATTTTTCAAAAACATTTAGATTGGAATACTTTTTTTTTTGAAAAGTGGAAAACCTTGCATAGGGACCACGGTGGAATCGTGATACTGCGGGATTCCTACCCATCAAAAACCTCTCCTCTTCTTCATCAGCATCCAGGTCTTGTGTAATGTTACTGCTCTGAAATGTTGATTGTTTTGAATGTTGACCTGTTAGTTCTGTCATTGTTGGCTTCCACTGCTATTTTATTCATTCGCTCTCTTCTGTTGATCTTCTTTCTTGGTGGAGAGTACGTCTGTTGAATAGCTTGTTATTATCTGCCAGCTCTCATTGCTTCTAAGCAGTTCGCTGACAAAAGATTGGAATACTTGGATCTTTTTAATGTTTGGTGAACTAGCATTTCCACACAATTGAATATAGTATATCCAAAACGATTTTATTATCACTTTGTACTCCAGCAATTTATTTTCTAAGATCAATTGCGAGTTTCCACTTAGTAACCAATACAACTTCCTAAATTTTATTTCTTGTTGTTCCCGCTTTGCCTGAATATGGTCTTTCTAAATCAGTCTGGAGTCAATGTGCATGCCAGATATTTCACTTTTAAAGACGATGAAATTACTTTGTTGTTGAGAATGACCACAGCGTGTGTTGCGTTTTATGGTGTAGATAACATGTACCGATTTTGACTGATTTATTCTATTTAGCTTCAATGGCCAAAAAGTCCTATAGTTTAAAGCCATTTGCAGCAATATAATTTAATTTTTAATTATTTATGCTTCTATTGTATTTCATTTCTATTTTAGGGCTTCGATTTACGGACAAAATTTGCTCTTATTCTATCCAAAACCTAAAATTATTTCCTTAAGAATTATTATATATCTTTTAGCTTCCCTATGCCAGATTCAAAATGAGTAGTTTAAAGCCAGACAAATATTTAACACAATTATTTAATAAAGATTTTATGAATCTTCCATTGCAAAAAATGAATTAAATTAAAAATGTACAGCTTATACATTTTTAGCATGTTAAAGTTATATTGCTATTTTATGTCTAAATCTCATAAAGTTAGTAAATTTACGATTTGTGTTGAGTCACATGTATATGGCTTTTGGGTCGCAATTTGGATAAGCCTGAATTAGCGTTTCAAAAGTTAATAAATTTTAAAAAAAATAATAATAGTTTTAATACAACTGTGGCGCCCTCTTTCGTCAAGCAGAAAGTTCCCTCTACCGATCAAAAATTAGAAGAATCATTCACGTGTCGACTCTCGTTGTACGATCTAAAATAATATACGCTCGAAGTTTTCGGTATTAAATAATTATTTCCTTCCCGAACTGCATCCTCCTCATACGACTACGATTCCCCAAACAACTATAAAATTATAAAATAAAAATAGTTAAAATATGAAAAATGTATCCAATTTATTTGGAGGAGAGTTAATTTAAGAGGTATGTTTTATGAGTCTATTTTGTGAGGTACTAATTTTTGTTCGAGAATTGAAATTTAGTTCGGAAAACGAATATATTTTCTTTCGGCTTTTTTAGTAATCCAATTATAAATTGAGTAAAAGAAAGATATATAAATTGAGAACGAAAAAGTTCGGAAAAGAAATAAACATAAGAAACATACGTCTTAACGATAAAAGCAAACGTAATGATTAAATTTCGTATTGATCAGATTTGCAATTTAAATGTGTCGGGAAAGAAGTTGTACGGTTGAGGTGAAGAACTTAAAAAAGTCTCCTTCCCTCCGTTGAAGCGTTAGGGCGAGGAGAGAATCTCGACTCTAATCCTTATAAATGAATCTTAACGGGACGCCGCTTCTAAAGGAAAAACCAATTTCATCGGGAAACAGGAAGAGTTTTCCTACCCAATTTCCAATAAATTAAAATGCGATATCACACAAATCTTCCTCTTTTCCCTATACATACATGTTGGTGTTCACTGTGTTACTTTTTTTTTTGCGGGAAAGACAGATAAGCGAGCAATAAATTTCCCTTGGGTATATGTGGAACTGTTTTATATGGGTACACAAAAATGATAGATGGTCCTCGATGCTGGTGGCTCTCCACATTGCTTGCTTTTATTTCGGTCATTTTCAGTTTACTCAATTTTTGGTTTGTTTTGTTTGCTTTAGCATCGATGTGGCAATGTTAATGAGAAATGATAAGTTTTGTTCCAATCAGTTTTTATGGTTCAGTTTTGGACATAGTTTCACGATATGAGAACACTTGCAGCAATTAACACCCCCGCACAATTGCACCAATTACACATACTTCCCAAGTTTTAACGCACTCCAGTTCCATTTCGCGTTATACAACGGTCCCCTGGACACTAATTACTTAAGCTAACTTTTTTCTATTTAGTTCCGAAATGAACAATTTATGTTATGTTTTATGTTGTAATAATAATCATGATATATATTTTGTTATCTAATATACTAAATATCTAATTTCTTCTACCTAAATTAGTTTACGTTACTAAACAAATTAAAGCTGTCACCTTATGCCAGAACAAAAAATACTTGTCACTTATATCTCCAATTTATGTTTTGCAACTACACGCATATATTGGATCGCATAGAAAACTGTTTGAGAGTTGCTGATAAAAACATACTTTGTTCAGTTATGGTACACAACATTATGTACGTTAAGCGAATGTACGTTTATCAGATTGATTTATTATATATCCAGACCAGTTCCTTTTCGCGCTGTGGTAAAACTTTTACGTTCTCATATCGGAACAATTTGGGACAATAAACTCGGAACACAAAAACGTGTTGAGAAAAATCGGGACAGTCATTGAAAATTCGGGACTTGCATACAACAATACAAATGAGACATAGTAAACTAAAAATAAATATGTTGTATCTCAAAGAAAAAGTGTTTGGGAAACGTTGATCAATATAATCGAGTCTCAGTTTAAATACAAAATCGGTCTATGAACTAATTTACTTCTTTATGAGTATCATTATTCGAATAAAAAACTTTATTTATAATTTAATTATCATTTAAAACTAATGCAGAAACTAATGTTTATTTCTATTAAAACATGATATTATTAATGTTTGCTAAGCTTTTGTACAAAACAGTTATAATCGTCAACTGTTATTATTTTACGTATATACGAATATTTGTACGTTAATTTGATACAATCATCTACATATCATCAAAATATGAAATATTCTTACTGTCTTAAATATAACACAATAATATAATTATAACAGAATGGTACAAACACATAAACAATGGTATTCAATTGGATCTGGGGTACCGCAGGGAAGGGTTCTTGGACCAATTTTATATCTTATCAACACATTTGATCTCCCAAAAACAAATAATATATAAACCTGTAAACAGAATTGAATCAGATTGAATAAAGACTGGTGTATTAAAGCCAATGAAAGGAAATATACCCATGTCACCTTTACTTAGAGAAAGAAAACATGTCCATCAGTAACTTTAAAGACCAAGTACTACCACAAGAGGAACAAATAAAATATCTTGGAATGTATTTGGATAGACGACTCAACTGGAAGGAACATATATGGTCTAAGAAAAAGCAATTAAGCATAAAATTCAGCAAAATGTATTGGTTGCTTGAAAAAAATTTAATGCTATCACAAGATAACAAATTACTAATTTATAAATCTATCCTCAAATCAGTTTGGACACATGGAATACAGTTGTAGGGTTCAGGGAGCAACTCTAACATCGAAATACTATAGTGATTCCAATCGAAAACTTTGCGCACAATTACCAATGCACCATGGTATGTCCCCAACAGTGTTTTACACAGTGATCTACAAATCAAAACAGTGAAAAGTTAAATTACAAACTATAGTGAAAGACATTAGGGAAGACTCCAATCATACCCAAATAAACTAGAAGAAAATCTTCTAGTAAATCAAATACAAACATACAAACATAGAAAGTGCAACATTCTGGATTTTCCACATAGATTTAATTAATTATTAATATATTATATAAAATTATTATAAGTTAATTTTTATAGATGCATACTGTTGAGTTTCCCATCTAGATGAGAATTGTAACGCCAACAAATTTGCTTAATGTCCTATTTATGAAAAAAAATGTAAGCTTTGCTTTTGAACTCTGGAGAAATAAGGTTAAATTAATCAAGTTTGAAAGCTTTAGAATTCAATTTAAGGTCTGGAGATGAAAATCAATGTAATATAGAGATCAATTTGAATTTATTGAATAGAAGCTCATTAGGAAACCTTTATGATTCGATTAAGCATAGTTAATTTTTACGTTTAATATATAATTATATTGTAAATATAATATTAGTTAATAACTAATAAATAAAGTTTATCTTTTGTCACTTAATATATTCAAAATAACCGGGGCAGAAAAACTATGATGAATGGCCAACATATTTGTAAAAATATACTATTTATTTGGTTAATTTAAAATTATTATTATTCTTAATTTCAAATATATTTAAAATTAATTAAAAATAATCTATAGTAGAAATTTTCAGTCTACTTTAGAAAGCTGTAATACAAACTATTTTTGAACAATTTACGGTTTTAAAAATAAGTCCAGTAATTTATATTTTATAATAGTTATATAAAATTGCTTTCAATAGACAAGTTTTGAAAATTATAAGTTAACTTTGTAGCTGTCACATAATGTATTCAAATTTTGCGTGCAATAAAAATTATGTTTATAACAAATACTGTAGAATGTATTAACTAATTATACAGTTCCTTAATTTCACTTAAAATTAATATTGCTATTAAGTACAAAATATAGTTATGGCTTCAAGTGTATATAAATTATATCTTAACTGATCTGTAATTATGTAATTACTCTTGACCTAATGCCGTTGGCGTAGACAGTGTATCCAAATAATCTGAGCGTACCATTTCTATTAGGTAGTGGTCAACTGGAGGCCTTAATTAGATCCTGCAGCGAATGAGTCGACTTACGATATTTGGGATAATCCAGTTGGGTGCGTAATTTGTTCCTAGAACAATTCACTTACATTTAGGTGAAGCCCAATTGAAGTTAATATAGGTCTGCACAAAACATCAGTTAGTTATAATCAGGGGACGGCAATTTATCTCTATATTAGTAAATACCACCAGAAACGGATAATACCACGCTCCACGTTCAGTGTGATCTGAAGCCTAACAACAGATACCATAATAGCATTACATTTAATCAGTTCAACTTCTTTCAACAAGCAATCATCTATACTTTTATTTTACGAGAATATTGTATAGACTCTTCATAATCGTTTATATGTTCAAAAACTTTGATTTCTTGTCTATTTTTTAATTGTTTGATAAATTACTAATATTAGGCAATAATACTGCGAAATGTGTATGTAAAAACATATATCATGTTCATTATTTGCTAACATTAATCATGTAATTTATTATAATCACCCTTTTACAAAAAAATCATTTATGAACAGACAAACATACATTTCGGAACATTTTTGTGGAATTTATTTTCAGTTAAAATTTAGTTTACTTAATAGTTTTTCAATAGTGAATCCGCACTAATATAAACCGAACTAGGCGAGATAATGATTTATATCAAATATTTGTCTGATAAACCTTTTAGAAATTTCCCATTAGTAAGCTTCAATATTATTATACAAAATACGTGGAAAATGTATTACATTTACTCCCATTAACACGTCATCAGGAATATTCTTAAATTTCCGTCTCTCGGTAATTCTTGGTAAAATAGTAATCATGATATTACGAATTGAATTTCATATATTTTATATTTCAAGAATTATTTATAAAAAATATATTTCTATGTTATATATCATGTTTGTTAGAAAATGAGTTTTACAACTTAATGTTTATTATAAGGATATAAGTTCCACCATTAGTCCTGAATATTTAAACTCTTACTAACCTTCTTTTATTTATAATATCTATTAATTATATATTTTTTGCATTATTATTTATTGCTTCTCTGCAGCAACTCTGCATAATCCTTCAGAACTAGTTTTGCATGCAAGCTTGTTAGTTTTTCCTAAAGAGAAATTCTTGAAATGTTTTAGTTCTCTGATCTTGTTCGGTAGTTTCTTGTATTCCCTGGCCAACATTCTGTTGTTTATAACATGTTTTACTTTTTGATGTTTTAATATAATTTTTGTTCCTTGTTTCATATTTGAACGACCGTACTATAGTGAATCGGAAATGGATAAAGCAGCACTATCCCTAGTAATCCTGTATTTACAAAATCTATTAATTAAATTAGTATTTTATGTAATTAATAAGTCGAAGTCAAATAAATATTATTTGACAAAATCAAATACTTTACCTTTTAAACGATATATGCTATATTTTTTACAACGTTTCATCGCTTTTTATTTTCTTGTTGAACACACATTTTGCAAAAAAAAACTCGCATCGCAATGTAAGCATATAAAAACGTAATTGTTTTTTTTGTTAATATAATTCTTTGTTTCTGACAGTCGGAAGTCACAGTAGGGGGAAATGCATAAGCCATTACGTTCTGTAACTGTGTCCCTTTGCCCAGGGATGTTTGTCTGTTTTTTTTTTCTTGCTGAATTGCTGTGTTTGTACAAAAGTTGCTCCACGTCTCTGGGGTAATCGAGTATGCACGATATGCTCTCCTGTTTTTCCTCCAATTATATCTGTATTCGTCGGCAAGTATTTGTTTGAATAATTAATTAAATGCAAATGTATATTAAAAATATATTCATAGAATTAAGTGGATTCTATACGAAAATATTAAAGAAAAAAAATGTATTTGAAAACTTTATTTTATCAATTTATATTATCAATGAATTTGTTTTTCATTAATTGAAGTGCTTAATAATAAAAATATATTATAATAATATAGCTAACAAAATAATACACTAATAAACATAAATAAAATGAATGTAACAATTTGATTAGACAAAAATTGATGATACTTTAGCATTTCCGTATAAACAACTAGATAATATTCATTTTTTAAACAAAATTCAAGAAAATGGCAGAAAGGCCTCGGTCAATAGTCCTCTGGCTCAATTTGGACCAAGATGTTTAAATAAACAATAATACAACAAAATAGAAAACATGTTTGAAAATAAAGTAAATTATTAACCTTAAAATCAACAATTATTAATAAATATATCTGGCAATATAATTTGAGGAAAATAGGGGCTGATTGTCACAAATATAAAACTTTTTAATTTCAATAAGTAGAATATTTCAAATATTGATTAATCCATTTGAAACACTTGTATTTAAGACGTACTTTAAACGATTATATTGCCAATATTTACTTAAAAAACAATTGTTTTGATTAATTTAGGAATATTGTGACAACCTGCTCCAATTTTGGTTTGTCACTCTGTAAAATAGATTTTTTTTAATTAAATTTTTACTCCAACTTACAAAAATAAGGTAACATTATACTACATTTTTTGCTATTATTATTATAAAATCAAAATTTAGAAAAATGTAAAAATCAAGTGTGAATCATGATTGGATGACGTTGAACAATTTATTCTATGCACACAAATCTACATAACCTAGATTGGAAACCTTGTGACAACCAACCCCGATCTTTTTATCAATGCAGATATTTTATTATTATAAAGTAGTATAATCTCAGATGCATGAATCACGTAATTGTATTATTGGAATTTATTCACATTTCACCTAATTATAACAAAGTTGTAAATGTCTTCTTTTACCAATTAATTAGAACTTACATAATTATTACTATTTAAAATGCTAATCACTAATGTAATATTTTAATAGTCATTGTTAAATGTAAACATACAATTATACTTCATAATCCGAACTGTAAAATATAAATGGTGGCACCGCCAGGCACTGTAAACGATGCACTTTCGTATTTTATATACCTCTTTTTGTGTCTTTATGCAACGATATTTACAATCCATCTATTTGGATATTCAGCAAACTACTATATCTTTATAGGCACATGGTTTTGGAAGCGTTGCTCATTGACAACTAATCCCTTCAAGATTATTTTTATTAATAATCCATGCCCTCAGTCCAGAAGCACTGAAAAATGCCCTGAAAGAGACAACAATGTGTTGAATTTTATCGCTTTATATTAAATAATATAAGTATTTTATTTTATTTGGTTCATGCAGTTAGGCTTAAGAATAATTTCATAAATTGAGATGTGATTTAAACCGCTGCGTAATAATGTTAGTATACGCAATACACGTAGTTAATTATCATGTAGTTGATTAATCTGATATATAACTAATATCCATACTAAATTGGGCCCGACGGCAGAAATATGTTTACTAGATCAATTGATCCCAAAATTTAAATTAAATGACATTTAACTTTCAAAATGACAGTAAACTTTCCCTTCATATTTATAATTTGATAATAATTGTTATATTTGATATAACAGCAATACTTGAAGATACACATTTTTTACATAATTTCCATAACTACTTTTTGTTCGTTACAACATAAAAAATAATAATAAAAAAAACTTTACGTCCATAAAATACCGTGTTAAAAATGTCATAAAATTTTATTTCTGTTTAACTCACACATTTTACAACGCAAAAAATGAACAACATAGCAACAACGTTTGAAATTTTCGTTACTTTAAAACTTTCAATGATTTCATAAAAAGAAAGATCAAGGAATGTATGTATTTTTAATAAATTATATCTTTATGATTATGTATCAATTGTATACACAAATTAAATCAATAATTCCTATTTATTTCATTCACACATTAATGATATTCTTAAAATGTGATATCCTAAGTTATCAATACAGATATTTGGGTCATTGTAATTTTCGATTATATATATACAAGAACAAATTTTCAAATGTATATTGTATTTCCAGCTAAGATAAACATATTTAACATTGATATATTTATGTAACTCCAATATTGCGCTTCTTGTGTTGACTATAAAATTTCACATCTGAAAAATAAACAATGAGGAACATTACATAAAGTTATATGTACATATGTACATCTATAACAGATCCATTCCACATATTTATATAAGCTACAAGATTCATTTCCTCTTAATCCTACTGTTAAAATAATTTTATACTTTCCAATTATTTAGTAGTGCTTTTAATATCGACTATTTGTAGGTTCATAGCAATTTCTAATACTATATAAAAATACATAATTTGATTATGATAGGTTTAGCAAGTATTTTGTATAAGTTTATTTGCAATAATTTGGTAACTTGCAAGTATCTCAATAATTATTCATTTATATTATTACAGATTTATATTATTATACAGATAAATTATTTTTAATTTACGAACTTGACTTAAAAGGGCTATTTACTTGTAAGTTGTTATTAGATATAATTATAAAATATAAGTTAAAAATATATCATAACACATATTTTTATGTATTTCTATAAATATGTTGGTGTGTTTACTTGTTTTAATTTAGCTCCTGATGATATTTAGTAATTATAGATGTATTGCAGCTTCTAAATACCTGAAATACATTTCCATGTAATACTTTGCTTGTTAAGAAATTGTCATGATGATTCTATGTACGAAATATAGTAGAGTAAAATATATCAAAACTTATTTTACAAGTATTTCTTGAAGTTAATTTAGAATTATTTTTGACTATTTAATTTTGTTAATAGTTATTCAATTAAAACCGTTTATAATATTGACTGTTCGTAGGTGCATAGCAGTTTGTAAACAAGTTTGGTTTAGCATAGGAAATTTGTGGAATGACAAAAGTATGGAAGACAATAGCTTTGAGAAAAAAGTAAATCAATGGCCTAGATGTGGCGCGTAGGTATTCTGCTCTTCGTAATTAGGACAACTTTTAGTATTTGTGTAAAGCCTGTGCCCCTCATATTTATTTTTTCCCTGCTCGCACACTTTCGTTTCGTCCGCTCGAAAATTTGTTTTAATTAAGCAAACACGTCCTAACTAAACAGCGATAGCAAGCACCGAAAAGATAAGAGCCTCGAAGTTGATCGGTTACGTAACCCATCCACCCCTCGTGTCGAGGCTGTGCCATAATGCAGGAACGAAACAATGCGTATACACAGCAGCAGCAGCAGCAGTCGGAGAGACATCGGGCTCTGAGGGGGTTGATTTTGGTTTGAATCCGGGGTGGCAGGGAATGGGATGGGGTTTGGTTGTGGGTGGTTGGTTGGTTGGCAGCGGCAGCAGAGTTGTTGTAGGTGAACGACCGGGAACGACCCAGACCGACGGCGGCAAGGATCGATCCCTGCACTGCACCCGGCTTGCGCATTGCGCACTTCCTCTACCGGGGGATGGGGCGGAAGGGACGCCCGGATTTTCCACCCCTTTTGTGCGCCAGCTCCTGCTCAGTTAAAATCATCCTAGGACTTATCAGACCTAACGAAATTAACGGCCGCCCCTCCGCTTCTTTCAGACCACGTACAACAATAAACAAAAGGAGCGGCCGCCGCCGCCACCCACCCCCTCGATCGCAACATGATTTTCTGTTCTGTATTCGAATAATGCGAATCTCTGGTACATTATTAATTAGCCTTTTATATTTTGGCGGGGAAAACCAGCACCAGCACCTCTGCACGTACAACCCCCGACCTGCAGCCGCAACGCTCCCTTCATCCCCCCGCAGTCGGGCTGCCACCAACTATCGAGCTACGGTGGAAAACCTGCTGTCCATGGAGTTCCATAAACGCGTGCTAAAATGGAAAACCGGAACTCACCCCGCCTAGGCGCGCATACATCCACAAACCCATCCAGCACACACACAGAGGGCACAGCTCCGCTGCAGCACACATACAACCCCTCCGCATTTATGATTTATTTATGCCGCCAGTTAATATTAAAGTCCGCCAGTTATTTCCGTCCTCGTTTAAATGTTGCCTGCTGCAATCCCATCCCCTACCTCATACGAAGGGAAACAAAACCATCCCCCCACTCCCTGTCTGCTTATTTTTGTTGCTGCTGTTGTTGTTGTTGCTTTTTTTGTGTTCCCTTCGCACTATTCTGAACCCATTGTTTTATTTCGTCCTCTCCCATCCCATGCGTTATTAATTACAAAACCTGGAAACATCCCTCATGCATGCTCATTTGATATGGCCACCAAAACAACAAAGGCTTCTAAATTCAATTTCGCCCCAAGTCGAAATTTCATAACAATAATAATGGGCTTCGTGCATATGCATTTGTAAAATGTAATAACGTTGTTAGTCCTACGTACGCCATCGACCTTTAGTTCCTTCAAACCTTTCTATACAATTTCAATATAAAAATTTATAATATTTATAGTTCTTTTATCATTTTCAACAGCAACAAAAAAAATACCTGTAATCAAAAAATAATTTGTTTTCAAACATTTTACTAGATTTATGTATACTTTTCAATTTTTAATAACAATATTTTCAATCGTTTCTTGACTGCAATCAATAACATTTTCTATCCTTTAAATCATTTTTTAATCAATAGAGATACAGTTTAGGAAGTAATGAAATATTATATTAACGTACATATACTATTGTATACTAAACGAATGTGGTAAATTTCCTTTGCTATTTTTGTATTAATGATTTATAATTTGAAAACTATTTCATTGTTATAAATTACATAATTCTAAGTAGTGACTTAAACCATAAAAAGTAAATTTCGTAGTTTAATTGACTTTTTAATACGAAATTATTATTATTAAATAGTAATATGAAAGTATGATGGATTATCATACTTTCATTGTTAATTCCAAATATTATATTCTCACTTACATTTATTAAGTAAAAATAGTACTTTGTAACAGTTAAATTTCTTATTATATAGTTATTATTAATTTAATTTTATTTAACTTTCAGCATGACTGTTGCAATGAATATAATTTCAATTAATAGCTTCAAGAGTAAAACACTTTTTTTAGAAAAGAATTTAAAAGTTAGATACATTCCGCTTAATTTGTTATTTATTATTTTGAGTAGGGGAATGATATAAAGGTTTAAGGGGTTATATAGTAGTCGGATTTCGAAGGAGGGAGCTGAACGTTTGGATATTTGGAGGCTTTTCAAAATAGGGTTTCGGCATTAAATGAAGATGAGGAATCCTTACGTAAACAATTTATATATAGATGTATATCCAGAATTTATATACTATATGTAATATTTTAAATGGATATTAATACTTAAATACCTTTCTACATACAGTCATACGTTGACTAATGTATAGGAAACATTTGATGAAATGACTTCGTTAAGCGAAACATGATTTACAAATGTTAAAATATTATAGCCATAAAGATTCGATGATTATTAAAGAAAATTAAAAACTATTTCGAAATAAGAAAAGTTCTTTAATCAAACACTTAATAAAGTGAAATTTCATCAAGATCATTTTCACAAAAAAAATAAAACGTTTTTTGAGCAAGTTTTTTTTTATTTTGCTTTGTTTTCTAACAGCAATAAAGTTTTATATATTATCAATCAAAAAACACCAGCTTACGCATTCAATAAACAATCTCTTCATCAAGAATTTTGAAACATATTCATTGAATATAATTTATAACTTCATTTATTATTATTAATGCTTTGGTTTTAATTTTGTGTAATTATTGTTACTTAATTAAATCTAAAATTCGTTATCGAAGGTAAAAGTAAACAGGAGTGACTGTATTTTATATAGCACTAAATAATTAAGATACAAATATTTATTTAAGAAAACATGACGAAATTAAACAGAATTTTGATAATATAAATATGTTTTTATTTTCTTTATGATCCAAGAGTAATATAGAGGTAGTACAATATTGAACATTATTAATCGACTGCAAAAGGAAATAAGTGTGCAAAATAGGTATAATGTTATTAACATAATGAAAGATATATAGGTTAGGA
Organism: Nicrophorus orbicollis; assembly: GCA_018845635.1. Lineage (NCBI taxonomy): Eukaryota > Metazoa > Arthropoda > Insecta > Coleoptera > Silphidae > Nicrophorus > Nicrophorus orbicollis. The sequence continues at coordinate 232,731 of JAFMTC010000480.1, forward strand.
TCGAATGTGATTGACGCTGTACATTGAGCATAATGAATTATGTAATAGATGTTAGATCGAAGAGCCTTGGGGAACCCCTTGTCAAGATAGAAGGACTTGGAATAGGTGGAGCAAATCTCTACATCATCTATCAAAGCAGCTTTGAAAACCTATTTTTTTTTTAAATCATGAAAATGTTTGAAATCGTAATTTATGATATAGAATCCATTAAATAACAACTATTAAATAATTTGTTAAATGATGATGAGCGTCTCTCATAACGAGTAAATCTTTTAATAAGCAAAACAAGTTTTAAATAAAATGCGTAACAAGTGACGAGAAGAGTTGAAAGCATAATAAACTATTGGTTCTCTGACATCTCAGAATAACAAATAACAAAACATCGAAAAAACAGAATAACAATAATACACAAAACAGGAAAAAAGTGAAGACGAAAAGACAGTATAGTCAATAATAGTAATAAAATTTAAAAATGTTCAATCATCACAACAGCTATAAACCGCTTGTTATGTTTTTACTGATCTTTATTTTCTCGGTTCTTAGATATTGATCAATTAAATTAGTGTGTCGTAGATTGAGAAGCATCGTTCTATATCATATTTTCATCAAATTTTTAAGTGTTGGCTGAATCAAATATTAATGAAAGTTTATTTATGTCTACAAATCGAATTCGAATTCCTTATAGGTATTCCTCAAGTATAAAATGTTCTTTCCTCAAGTCGAACCAATTTATTAAATTTATATAAAAAAAAGGATTTAATAAACAAGGTATTTTACTTTCCAAGCGCATTTTCCAGAAATTACTGCAAGTATTAACTTTTTTACTATTGCATAAGCAACAAAATGTAGCTGACTAGGTTCAAATATCATATTCATGGAAACAGACTCAGCATAAATATTAATTTGAGAAACAGGAAACAACTGTCACTAAAATTTCTGCATGCAAATATTTACATTTTAAACAGACAGATAAATAAAATAATGCATTTACTAAAAAAAATATAATATAATTTATTGGCCACAGAAAAAAATAAAAAAACAAAAATATTTAATTTTAAATAAACAAAATATTAATAAAAAATAAAACAGAAAGGATGGCCAAAGGGCTATCGACCATTTCCGCCCATGACTATAATATGTCAATGGAGAAACTAAATGAACACTATTGTTTAATATTTACATAAAAAGGAAAAAATCATTATATAAAAAAGCATCCTATGGAAAAGGGAAAGATAATCATTATAGGGACAATAGATACTAGTAAAGGGTAAGTGTGGGATACTTATATTTGGGAGGGGTTTATGGATTTCGAGGGATACAAAATTTAGATAGGATAAATTGGAGTCTTTTGAGATGAATTTAAGGGAAAGGGAGAGGTATCTATCGAGGATTGGAACAATTTTGGTTTTGGATGCATTTATTATTTTTATAATATAATGTGTATACAACACAAATAATGAATGTATATTAATTACATTTAATATCTTTATTATAAATTAATTTAACTTTTTATCTTAAAATTACTAATCAAATTTAATTAAAAAATGAAAAAATGTGTATTTTCTGAAGCAGTATTTCTCAACATAATTGGACGAAAAGTGATAATTATCAACTTGTGTAAGTGCTTCAATAGTTTTATGTACTAAAAAATAAGTGCAGAAAGGCTGAGAAATTCTGTTCTAAAGCAGATTTTTATAAAAGTACAAATATTTATTACTAAATTATATAAATATTACTAAATAAATTTTTGTTACCATTCATAAATCAGAAAGAAATAGCTAAATTAAAAAGTTTATCATCTGTTAGAAATATTTTCATAAATTGTATTTAATTAATTTTATATAGAAGTCCAGCTTCTCAAATTTATAATCAGGCTTTTTTATTAATTAATAATATGAAATATAAAGTTTTATAATTTTGGAAAATTTTAATTTTAAAAACTTTGGTGAGTGCAAATCTCGAAGAGTATTAAAGGATATAACTATATTTTATCTAATGTATAAGAAAATCGTATATAACCAGAAATCACGAGTAGACGGCAAGTAATATACGAGAACTTTAGCTTTTAAAGTTGGCTCTATACGGACATTGAAAGAGATATATCATCAAAGGAAATTACATTTTGCACTGAAATGCATAGGTTCATGCGATGAACAGTTTCGCCCTGTCGACTGAGTACAATTTCCCTAACTCTAATAATATTTGCAATGCCATAGTACATTGCAATATTCGATAAAACCTTATTTAATTTTATTTATCAAATACATCGATATCTCATATAATGCCAGTAATGCAAACATCAATATCTCGCACTATTTGAAGCTTTGGAATCGGATTCATCAAATTATTTTCAAACTACACATAACCAAACATTTATGTACAAGAAAAACAATTATGTGTAAATTATTTAACAACATAATATTATTATAATAAAACTGTCTCATAGACAGACGACGCTTCAAAATTTGGAGATAATATAAAACAGATTATAATTAAATAAATTTGTTGCGCACATTGCTGCTAGTTTAGGGTGTTTCTCAATGTACGATGCATCAGTTTCGGTGATAAGATAATTATGAACTACGTATTTTCAGAAAGGTAAAAATACCAAAATGCGGTCTATAACATAGTTGAACAATTTTAATTTTATTTTGATTATTGATCACAATCCATGTTTCTTCAGTTTTTTCCTGTTCGATGTATTATATTGTGTCTGTTATTTCTTTACTATTCTATTATTACTTGTTCTGACTAAAAAAAAAATGAATAAAATATAATCAAAAAACAAACTAAAACAATGTATTGTAATTTCAGTTCATACGTAACATTTATTTATAAATATTATAGTAAATATCCTGATATTATGCTACTACATATTTAAAATGTTATAATAATTATGGTTATCTAGTTTGTCAGTATAGTATGGTAATAATAGTAAAAAGCATATTACATAGGCCCATTTTCAAATACCATCCAAAATAATGTGTTCACACCGCACAATATTCATAAAGTTTCATGAATGGTAGTACAAAAAAAATACAAATTGTTTGAAAAACTGCCTTCGGTAATATCACACTATGGTACGATATAAAAGCACTGAATCAATTTTATCCATTTATATTCAATTAGTTAGTCACACAACCTCAAGCCTAAGCCATATGAAAAATAGACTATTTACTGGTTGAATATCACTCTTCGTGAATTTTTACTTTTAAATATTAGTTCTTTCTCATACAAATTTTAACATGTGAATGTATAAATATAATAATGGACCAACAAATAATAAACAATCTAAATAATCAAAAAACATAATTCTCAGAAGAGGTGTCAGAAATATGTTTTCCTAATCATCATTACAAAAAAAATATAAATCTAATTGAATAAAATTTAAACAATGGGCTGGCCAAAGGGTTATCGAGCATTGGTATTTCCGCCCATGAATAATATAAAGAATGAAGATACACAATTACCAAGAAACTAAATGCATTAAATTTCAGAGAGAGAAAAATTATAACCTCTGGGAAAGGGAAAGAACATAGTTATAAGGAAAATAGATACTGGTATAGGGTACGTGTGGGATACTTATATTTAGAAGGGATTGATGGATTATGAGGGATACAAAATTTGGAGAGAGTGGATAAATTTGAGTCTTTTGAGATGAATTTAAGGGACAGGGAGAGGTATCTATCGAGGACTGGAACAATTTTGGTTTTAGAATAGAGAAACTTATTCGGAGGGTTATGGAGCGGGTTGTTTGAACTGCGGATTCTGGTAAGGATGCAAAGCATGAAACGTTCGGATACATAGAGATTTTTCAGAACAGAGTTCCGGCATTGGGAGTGAAGTGGCAAATCATTTTAGTTCTTTTGAATAGCAGTTAAGGTTGAGTTTTGGATCTAGCAGGAATGGTAATCATTTTATATAAATATAGAACATCTTTAGCAATTATTTTTTAAACAGAAAGTATCATAAAGTACAATTCTAAATAAATGAATATAATCATATTCAAAATGTTCTGTAAACTAAACATAAACTATATGCAAATTAAAAAGATACAAATAATATGTACCTCTTCATACCAAGAGCTAATTTGAATATTTCGAACAGAAAGACCCATGGTCTGCAGACCTTTGCAGCAATGGCAATAATTGTGTTTTCATTTCTGTGTATTTGCAATACTTTAGTTTGTTTTTTTTATGTATTTGTTGTTGCAATATATTTAATAATAATAAATATTTTGTGTACTTATGTTTTGTTTATTTACTATTAACATAAATGTAATAAATATTATTATAAAATATGTCTGTATAAGTAATCATTATTTAACTATGTAATAACATTTAATGCAATATACAGACAGAAAAAAACAAGATATGTTTTTCAAACAACAATAAACAACAACTGTTACATCTGTTACGAAGAACGCAGTCTTTCCGTCTCAAATACATCATACTTCATAGCTAATGTATTTCGTAAAATGTATCGAATTATAATCACGTATAACAAATGATGCTCTTACATTTTTAATGTTCACCTTGTAATAAATCTCTTATCGACTAATCCAAATCGATATACGCGTTTAACGAATCTTGACCATCTCTACACTAGGATAACTTTTGTCGCTACTTTGTGTATAAAAAGTTTCTCTTCAAGACTGTTTTGAAAAATAATAGGTTCAAGGTCGGGGTTCCATACTCAGTAAGATTGTACACCCTTCTTATGATGTATCTACGTCATTTTTATAGACACAGAATATTAATACATATCAACATCTCATAATAAGTAATTAATTGTTTTTAAAGAATATTTTCAATAAAATAGTATCTAATTTTGTATTATTTATGAATGTTTCATGGTAAACCACATTGCAAATAAATATGCTACTAACAACGTCAATTTTGTTCAGGAAAAGTTAGGTAATCATTAACCACTCGCTCTGTTTATATAAAGTACACCAAAATTATTAAATCTGTTGTCAATTATTGTTTATACGAATCGGATTTTTCTATTTAGTTATATTTCATGCTCAATAATCTTACTGATATATATATATATTACAAAGATTTTATCGAAATTCAGTTGTTTGATGTTCAATAATATTTGTGGTGTACAAAATTCATCGCGACAGTACTTAGTTTAATGAAAATTGTGTAAATGATTACAGGTTCAAGTCAACACCAAACATAACTCTAGGCTAGAAACCTTCAAATCAACTACACCATGATCAAATCGATACCAATAACTAAATTTTGTGCGTGTTCGTGCATATGTATATACGTGTGTGTATGCGGCATGTGACTAGCTACTAGACTAATTATCTGGTATTTGATAGGTTGGTGTAAAAGTAACGTAATAGGTGAGTTAAGCAACGTAAGAAAATAGGTGATTACAAATAATAACATACATAATGGATATGCAAAAACGATAACTAATTATATATTTTTATTATTCTTACATATATTTGATAAAGAATGAACTTGAATGTAACTATGACCCGAAATATATAATTTAAACAGAAAAATATATTTATATAATCATTCTTGTATTAAATATCCATACAAACATAAATATAAATTGCTTTAAAATGACAAGTTAAATGTCAATAAATATTCAATTGACTAAATAAACAAATAATGTAACAGTTATAAATAAATTTAAAAAATACGCCTTTATGAAATAATAATAATATACATTTTTTCCTGGCAGAAAGACTATATCCCTTTGCAGCAATAGCAATAATTATATTTTCTTTTATTTATATATATATATATATTTATATTTCTTTATATTCAGTTTGTATTTTTCTTGTGATTGCTATGTCAATAACTATTATTATTATTATAATTATAAAATTAATTAAAACAACTACAAAATATAAATTCAATGCAATATACATGTCTACCCTAAAATCATATTTTACTTTTGAATTACTTTAGGCCATTCAAAATATTAGTAAATGAGTTGGGCAACTTAAATATTAATTAGAAAGAAGTGAACATACGGATTAAGACTGGAAATATATGACTATGTGAAAATGACGCAAAAAATAGATACAAATGTATAGAATTAAAGGATAATAGAATTAAAAATATATTAAAATATTTAAGTAACTTTATTTTATAAATTAGTTAAATATTTTTTATTTTATTTTAACACGTTAGATTTAATTTAACTAAACCCTGCAAATAAGAATCATAGTTCTTATACAAAATAAAGACTGTAATTTTAAAAGGTTGGTCATTATTGGAATCCTTCAGATATTTAATTTAGACAACATCCAGTTTTTAATAATAATATTTTTTATTGTAGCATTTATACATAAAGGTAATAATACTATTCAAATAAAGAATTACATAATATTTTGAAAATATATATTTTAATTTTATTTTTGTTTAAACTTTTACAAGTCCAACTCCTGTTTTTATTATTATTTATTATTTTTATTGTAACAGTGAATAAAATAATAAAACATTTACATAATTATAAGAAAAATAAAACACAATTATTACCACCACTCCAAACGGTAATATAAAAAAACTAGCAGAATGTTTATTTATATATTATAAAAGGTTAATAGTTTGTGAGTATAGTGTAATGAACTATGTATTTAACAAAATCTAATATTATTTAAACTCTTTATTTAAATACTTTTATTATTTTTTTATTATTTCACAAATTGATTATTTATTATTAAGAACATTGCTATCATGTAATTTCTTAAAAAGTGTAATTAAACACAAATACAATTTTAAATTACAAATATAGATTTCAATGCTTAAAAGTACGTTGGTTGTAGAATTCTTTGGAGAAGTGAATGCATACGACACCTAGATTATAAACTTCAATATATAAATATGTGCGCAAGTACAGATTACTATAGAGAGATCAGGACAGTAGTACGCTCACTAAAAATACAATCTCTAAAAGTCAAGAGCGATTTTAATACATAAGATACGCCAAGATAACAGCATTTCACTTGTCCTTGATGACGTATCGTGTATAAGAGCTCGATATCAATACTGCTCGCGTTAGAACTTTCTAAACAGCTGTTAGTCAAGTATAGACAACTGCAGTGTACGGCAGTTATCGAAATGGCTTCGCAGGGTCACCCGTTCGATTCCGATTGTATTACTCTCACCAGATTTGTCCTGGCTGAGCAGAAGAAATGTCCAAACGCCACCGGAGATCTGACCCAACTTTTGAACTCCATCCAAACTGCCGTTAAGGTGGTGAGTTGCGCCGTAAGGAAAGCCGGAATTACACAATTGTAAGTTAACGAAATTGTCAACTTAAATAACGGTTTGAGAAAAATTGTGATGTATCGGCAGGTTTGGAACCGTCGGCGAAACCAATGTCCAGGGTGAAGAGGTGAAGAAATTGGACGTCCTCGCCAATGATTTATTCATCAACATGCTGAAGTCGTCCTATACGACGGCCCTCATGGTTTCAGAGGAGAACGATAACGTTATCCAAGTAAGTTTCCTGCGGCACGACGAGAATGCTTTGAATTAATTGTAATCCAATCAGGTGGAAACCGATAAGCAAGGGAAGTACATTGTTTGCTTCGATCCCCTCGACGGTTCATCCAACATTGATTGTCTCGTATCGATCGGCTCGATCTTCTCCATTTTCAAGAAGGAGGACGATAGTCCGCCCAGCTTGAAAGATGCCCTTCAACCTGGCAGCAAGGTCGTCGCAGCCGGCTACGCTCTCTATGGAAGCGCAACCATGATGGTCCTGTCCACCGGAAACGGAGTGAACGGATTCATGTTGGATCCATCCATCGGTGAATTCGTTCTCACCGAAAAGGACATGAAAATTCCAGCTAGAGGAAAGATTTACTCCATCAACGAAGGTTACCAATACATCTGGGATGATGCAATCAAGGAGTACGTTGAGTCTAAGAAAGATCCGGCTAGGGGAAAACCATACGGCGCTAGATACGTCGGTTCCATGGTAGCCGATGTACATAGGACCATCAAATACGGCGGAATTTTCTTATACCCAGCTACATCCGCCTCTCCGAAAGGAAAGGTATTAAGTTAAATATTGAAACCAAACCAACATATTTTAATCAAAACTATTTCAGCTGAGGCTGCTCTATGAATGCATCCCAATGGCCTACCTTGTCACACAAGCTGGTGGCTTAGCAATCAATGGACAAATTCCGATCCTCGACGTCGTCCCCGAAAGCATCCATCAACGTTGCCCCATCTTCTTGGGCTCGAAGGAGGATGTCTTGGAAGTTGAAACCATCATCAAGAAACACGCTAAATGAATGTATACAAATACTGTGATAATTTAAGAAAAAAAGTAAATGTTTATTTTTTGAATTTCGTTCGGCAATTTTCCAAGTATACAAACTATTGAAAATAAATACTTTTTCTAACTTCCATTCAGATTCTCCAACAAAAAAATCATTTGATTATTATTTTGTAATATCGTGTGTGGAAATTATCTAATCAACACGGCTTACGCTACTTTTAATCGAATGTAAACAATGTACCAATATTGTGATAACTACTGGGATTATCAAATACTTATGAACTGTGATGTGTTCGTTGTTTAAACTGAAACTTAAGACACAATGTAACAAAAAATCAGAAACATTCATTCGAAATATATATATAAAATAACACGGATTAAGTACAAAGTCCATTATATATATTATCTCTTGGTAAGACTGTTAATACTTATTATGAATTGATTAAAATGTTGCAAGTTAAATCTTATACAATATTTTAAAGCAACCGGATTTGAAGGTCAAGGTGAATAAACTTAATTAATATATAATTGTTTCCTCCAAGAGAAAAATATCTTTTTACTAGAATAGGGCGGTAATATAAAAAAAATACTTAAATAAATAAAATGTATACTTGTTAAAAGTACAGACAATTATAATAAATCACTAATTAAGTGTAACTGTTATATTAAATATAATATTAGGTTAAATAATTATTGATAGTTATAGTACCTAATGAGCGCCATCTTTGCATGAATATAAGAAGATACGTCTTTTAAGTAGTCAAGTTCAAAACCTTAAGCCCTAACGACCGTTTAAATGTAATTGTTGGTTATAGCATACTGACAACATTAAAGAGAAAAAGTCCCAAAGTTTCAAACAGTTAGTGATAATAACAGAAAAAGTGTTGAGTGTTGTTAAGAATGTCTTGCAATGTGAGTTTATTCAGACCAAAAGTAATTAAAGATAATGAGAACAAGATCCACGAGGAGCTGTACAATAACGTTTATTTGTTGACACTAATATATGAAACTTCAAAGGAATTTGATCATGTTTTTAATAAGGATATGTTTACGAAGAATAACAAGGCTGGTTTCCATCAGGTGATATATTATTTGCTGCACATTTTAAATCCCCATGTGATAAAACAGAAGTTACCATCTTGGCCTCCACTGGATATTAGAACTGAAAATCAGTTACGCAATGAAATCATGAAATATGTAAATGAACTGAACAACATTTATGAAAATGCTTGTATCCCGACAGTGATGACTTCTCACTTAATTTCACCAGGGGGTTATAAATTTGTTATGTTCATGTTCAAAGTTTCACAACTTGTTCTGCATGAACATCTCAAACAGGTCAAACAAGATGTAATGTTGACAATGATGAAACCAGCAAAATCATCATTAATGAATAAAAGAAATATAAATCATTTGGAAATTATACATAAAAAGATACATAAAGAATGTGATCAAATGAAAAGTGAATTCAATTTAGTATTCGCATCTTATAAAGAAAAAGCTGAAAGTATGAAGAAGCAATTTCAAGAATTTAATAAATCTGTGCCAGCTTTAAGGAATGAAGTAAAGGATTTAAAAGAGAGCAACACAGATATTGATATAGATGAGATAGACTTGAAATTGGAAGCAATCAAGAAGAAAGTGGATAATGTGAATATATGTAGGGATAACTTTGTTCAAGCTCAAAAATTACTGAATTCTTTACTGTGCAAGGAAAATGTGCTTGAGTATAAACCAGGTGATTATAAAATCCCACAAGAAATATCTCACCTTATAAATCCATATGCGAATCAATTGAATTTATTAAAACTATTGGAAAGTTTTATTTTATTGATGGAAAGGAAATGCTTCCAAATAAAACCAATTGATGCCGGTGAAATAAAATCAAACAAAGAAAAATATGAAAAGTTTAATGAAGAATTAGAGAAAGTCTTGAAGAAGCTTCATGGAATTTGTGACCAGCTAACTATGTTTAAAGCCAATTTAAATAACGTTACACGCGTCAAGAAGAACAAGTCTAAATCACTTGATATGATGGAATCTGTAGAATCATTAGATTCAGTATTGGCTGTGCCATTATTAGAAACTCCTCCCAGGAATCGTAGTATTCTGAAATAACTTTGTAAAAGCGAAAAATCAAATAAATTTTTATTTTAAACTAAATTTAGTGTTATTTTGGTTGCATGCCTCTAAGAATATTTTAATGTTGGCAGTTCTTAAAAAAAACCATTGAGTTGTTGAAAAATGTCAGTTGTTGTGATTAATCTGTCAAAATGGCACGTCAGCAACAGGACGTTGATGAATTGTTCGAAATTAAGAACTTCTTCTATATTGGAAATTACCAGCAATGTTTGAACGAAGCCCAGAAACTGCGCAAGGTATGCTTATCATATCATTGTAGAAGCAAACCCACCTATTCTTCACTGTTTTAGGTATCCTCTCCAGAGGTGGGCATCGAAAGAGATATTTTTACCTACAGGGCTTATATGGCTCAAAAGAAGTTCCTTATTATTCTCGATGAAATCAAGCCTTCATCTCATGAGAAAATCCAACCGTTGAAAATGCTCGCCGAATATCTCCATCAGAAGAACAGGAGAGATGCGATCATTGCAGATTTGGATCAAATGATGTCTGGAAATGTCAGCGTTGATAATGACACTCTTATAATTGTTGCTGCAACAATTTATATGAATGAGAAGAACTATGAAGCAGCTTACAGAGTGTTACACACCTGTGAATCTTTGGAAGCCATGGCTTTGATCTTAGATATACTGCTGAAAATTAATCGTCTTGATCTTGCTAAGAAGAAATTGAAGGAGATGTTAGAGAAAGATGATGATGCCACTCTGACTCAATTAGCACAGGCCTGGTGCAATGTTGCAATTGTTAGTATATTTTATAATTTGTTTTATAACTTAATTGATTTTATAACTAACTAATGGGTTTTATAACTTAATAATTATTTTAATTGAAGGGAGGTGAAAAAACTCAGGAGGCCTTTTATATTTACCAAGAGATGGTTGATAAATATGGTTCTACACCTATGCTACTTAATGGACAAGCTGTAACCTTTATTTCTCAAGGCAAATATGAGGAAGCTTCTGTTGCTCTTCATGAGGCTTTAGATAAAGATCCCAATTACCCAGACACTCTTATTAACATGATTGTTTTGGCACATTGCACTGGAAAAGAAGCTGAGGTATTTAATTCAGTAATTTCCTTGTAATTTTTGTTTGACAATAATAATTTTCTTCTAGGTTTCAAATCGTTACCTATCCCAGTTGAAGGAGTCTCATACTGATCATCCCTACCTCAAAGACTTGCATACCAAGGAAATGGAGTTTGAGAGGCTTTGCTCACAGTACACGTTTTCAAAACCAGCTTCTGTTCAGGACTAACATTCCGTAACTAAGTATTGTATTTCATTTTTTTTTGTATATTTAATGTAATAAAACCTTAATCAATGATGCCGTGATTTCTATTGGCTACAAATTTGAGATTGACATTAAGGAAATAATTAGTTCATTAAAAAAATGGATTTTAATGGTAAGTTCTTTATATAAATATAAAAATCGCGCTGATCGTTTCGATTTGACTATTAGATGATGATGGTGGTGGAATTCCAAAGGTGAAGAACAATCCTCCGTTGTATCCGATTTTCGTGATTCCCATTTTCCTGTTGCTCAGCATTCCAGTTAGAATGCTCATCAAAAGATTCGCGTTGCCTCTTGCTCCAAACGTTTTTCATGTTATACTCGCTGCTATTTTCACTGCAATTTTGTGTGGCTTCAAGGAGTTACAAGAAAGTTATTCGGGTTTGTCCGGAATTCATCCGGATTACTTTATTTCTATTTTCCTTCCTGTTTTTATATTTTCTCGAATCTACCGAATGGATTTTTACATATTTATTCGTTGTCTTCCACAGACTGTTATTATATCGACCATAGGTTTTCTCATGAATGCCCTTATACTAGGTTACATTATTCGCGATATTTTGCATCCTAAGTGGAATTTAACTATGGGTATGATCGCTGGTATAATCACAGTACCAGTTCAGCCGAATTATATAATAAATATGTTCAAAGAATTGGCGAAGTATAAGTATCTAGGAACGATGCTTGAATCAGAGACAATTCTGACATTTATACCCGTTATTATAAGTTTCGATTTATGTACCGGTTACAACGATGGAATTGTTTCTGAATGGTACCATTTTGTTATAATAACCATTCGATACTTGGTCGGTGGATTAATTGCTGGTATTATAATGGGAAAAATAACTGCATTATTGATGTGTTCGTTGTATAATGAACCACTTGGAGCATTGAGTGTATCTATAGGGATGACGTTCCTTACGTATTACCTTTGCGTTTTTGTCTTTGCATTTTCTGGTATTTTGGCTATTATTTGTGTTGTTTGTTTTATCGCTGTTGAGAAGCATAGGTTTTCATTGGAAGTGGATGGATGTTTGTTCAGTTTTTGGGGAACTTTGAATTATATTGTCGAAATAATAATTCTAATGAATTGCACGAGTGAAATACTGATACATATCATTCAGATATTCGACGTTCGCGAAATATACGGAACTATCATCACGTATTTCGCTGCTAATATTTCCAGATTTTTTTGCTTCCTTCTCATGGGTTTAATTTTGAGTAGACTTGCGTATGACGTTAATTTACGATGTTTGATGGTTTTGGGATGGAGCGGAGTGAAAGGTAACTTGAATCTGTTGCTCATCTTGCTTCTGCTTGAGAATGAAAATACATATACCATGGCGCGAGAATTTATACTAGAAGTGATGATCTATACCTTCCTTTCATTGGGTATAAATAGTACCTCAATGAGAATGACTTTGAAACTAATTGGTTTATCTGAACTATCTACTGGTCGTCGTACAAATATGAATAATTGTATGAGATTTATCATGGAAAAGCGACTTTGCATCATCAATATATTGAAGTTGAATCGATATTTATCTGATGCCAACTGGTCATTGGTTAGATTGGAAACAGTCATGAAACATCCATACAAATTGAAGGTGTCCGATGACATAGATGATGACGAGGATGATGAATTTATGTGGAATTCACGTAATATGATATGTCCCGATTGCTTGAAAGAAGTTCCTTTGGAAATATCGGACAAGGAGATGGAAGAAATGCTTAAGTATTTTGTATATTCTTTAGTACAGTACCATTATACTTTTACTTTAGGGATGCACAGGTTAAGATTTTGAAGGCGAAAAAGGTTTCCGTAATAAAACAATACGAGAAAGGAACAATAAACAAAAATTGCCTACAAGTTCTAGCAAACGCATTAGAAATTATGATCGAATCTAATCCGAAGAGTAATTCTTTAGAACTTAGATCATTTTTAAGGCAAGATGTAAGTTTCAAATTTGTCATGATTAACTTACTTTTTATACTTAAAATTTTAGAAATTTCTAGTTTTTATTCACGGTTTACTAATGAAAGTGAACAGTGATCGTCTAATTAAACCACCAAAAGGAACTTATAGAAGATTTTGTTTCTATTTGATGATGCACAGGGGCTATGATTTTATTAATTATTTGGTAATAATTGGATGTATAACAGCAATATTTACAGTTCCTGCACATCCTATACGTGTGTGGAAAATATTATTAAGTACAGGAATGTGGTCGGCCTTTGCCCTTGATTTCATAATCAAAATAAACGGATTGTCTCGACTTGGACTTGGCGACGGTTTAAAGAAATATTTCATGTATAATTTCCATGATAAAAAAAATGAAACTTATTACTAATATTTTAGATCGCATTGGAATGTTTTCGATTTCATTATGTTACTGCAGGATTTTCTTTACTGCTGTATCACACTTTATACTTATGCAACTGGAATCCGTTTGGGTGATTATTATAAAGTCGCAAAATATATTAGAGCTGTAAGAGGTATAAAAATATTATATTTGTTACGTAGCTTATCTCAAAAAATCTTGCAAGTTATTGAGTACAAAATAGATACAAAAATTTGCTTCGGTTATGATTTAGCCACTGTACGTTATGATATACTTTAATTAATAAAAAATTAACATGAAGACTTCTAGGCGGTTGTCAATAGCTGCGATGAAATTTCAGACATAATATCGCAGTTGATTGAAATCCGAGTAATTCGTGATATACTTTTGAAGCAAGTGCATGATGAGAAGCATATATTGATTAAAGAGTTGGAACAAATACAAAAAGAGCGACCTTGGATTGCGATAACTGTTAAAACTAAACAAGCCATCAGAACAACGTTGAATGCAATGGAAGAGGCTCTTAATGACTTGAAGATTTCCGGTTTTGTTGATAATATTGAATACTCGTTGATTTTCAAAGAAATATTCGAGAAGCAGAAGTTTCTACGAAATATGAAATTCGTTCAACCTAGTCCACCAAAAGTTATCTTCAATGAAGTACCTTGGATGGCGGAGGATCAACAAATCATTGAATTCTTATTCAATCATGTCCAAACCGTGTCCTGGGATGCTGGAGAGGTTGTTTGTAAAGATGGAACATTCTCGAGCGGTATTTATATCATTGTTACAGGTAAGTGTTATGTTAAAATATAATAAATTATTCTCTATGAGAATTTCAACTAGGCTTGTTACGTTTGAAATATAAACCGAAGGAACAAACGTTAGAGAATGTTCATGAGCTTGGACAAATACCAGTTGTTGATTATTTATCAACATTAAAATTCGACACAAAACTGGATGATAATGTTATGTCTGGTAACAGCATTGGGGAATTAAGTGTTCTTACTGGTAGACCCTATGATTGTAACATAATTGCTGATTCTCCGAGTCAGGCTTATTTACTTACTACTGAAGTCATCAAGGAAGCTATGAAACTTAATAGTAACCCAGTCAGCGGGTATTTTTTTTTTATAAATATATTAATAATTTGTTAAACACTTATCATTTAAGATTAGAGTCACGAATGTGGAAATGCTCTACAATTAATTTAGCTGTAGCTATATTACTGGATATTCCTTTGTATCAATCTTTCACGCAAGAACAGATTAAGTTCAAATTGGAAAAATCATTCATGCCCAACCTACGTTGCTACAAAATGTTTGTAATTACAGAAATGATGGATGACATAATATTATTAGAAGGTATTGCATCAGATTATAATAGTGGAGATTTATTTGTTGCTCCAATGGTAATACCTAGGTACAAAGAGCTATAACAAAATCAAATCAAAATATCTTAAATTAATATATATATTTTAGGACCATACAAAAATTAATACTTCCTCAGAGCAGTTATTTAGCGATTGATGAACCAACGGAAACTAGATTATTAATAATACCAATGGGAGAAGCTAAAGCATATGAAATAATGGAGTTTGAAGAAGAAGTTGCTGAATTGGTAAGCATTAATATTGATCTTTAATTAGCCGGGCCATGGTTGCCAATTAGCGAGCCCAGTATTAGTTAGGTCCCTACCATTTTTTAGAAATTAAAAAATAAACACTTATTTCTACTGAGACTGGCCCGTTTTAAAGGTATTGATCATTTATATTAAGTGTTTTTTTTTTACAAATAATCATAACAAAATGGATTTTCGTATAAAATTTAACATATGTGTAGATAAACGTAAGAATATAATAGGTACAGAACAATATACAGTCTGAAAAAACATGACCAACAATCACTAACATCTATATACCACATGTTCTATAATTTCTCTCACTATTTTCTTTTTACATGTTAGATGGTCTTCCTTCACAGACATTTTTTTTTGTTAATTAATGTGTGCCCTATATTTGTGTTCCGAACCTCAAAATCTCAACAAAAGCGACGCTCTGAATATTTTAATACAAAAGAATATACTTAAATTAAATAAATAATGCTATATCATTTTAGGTATCAATTGCATCTAGTAAATGCCTTTTGCATTCGGTCCAGGAACATAATGTCAAAAAGAAGAAGCTGAAACGGAAAATGAATAAGGAATCTCCCATGTTTACTAAAGAATCTGTAATATTGTTGATCTTAATTGTGGTTCCAAAAAAGTGACATAATATATTTTATAGGATATAACTATATACAACGGGAGTGATAACAAGTTTGAGGTATTGGATGATGTTCGAGTATCCCATACTGGTAAGTTTACGGGTTCTTTTTTTCTATGCAATTACTTAATTATACAATATTTCATTTTAGATACGAATAAGGTAGTTAACAATCAGTTGATAGATAAATTGCACGCTCTACAAAATGTGTCAAATGAAGAAAAAAATCAGACATCTAATCAGCCAACTAAATCTACCAAAGATTCTACAAAGCAGAAAAAAGGAAACAAATAATTCCATTAATTAATTGTGTTAATTTTTGTATTTCTTATTTACTAGTTACTAGTTTAGTTATTAGTTTCATTGTTATAAAATGTTATAAATATTTAATTAGATTTATTCTATTGTTGCACACGAAAGTGGAAAACAGCATAAATGCTAATTTGTTGATTAGACGTCCAATTTTTTTCAGGATTTTTCCCGATTTTTGGCAAAATGTGAATTTTCTGAACCGTTCTACTTAAAATATAGAAAGATAATCAAAATATATTGAAAAAATTATGTATATAATATTACAAATTATATTAATATTCATTTTTTTTACCAGGATTAAATTTAATGAAGTTAATAAAATCATGAATGCTTTGATCACCATTAACTACAGATAACGAAGACATGTTTGTCATATTAGACGTATACTAATAACAAATATAAGAGTTATTCAACAAACTAGAAATGGATCCTGACGGTAAGCAAACTGTTGCATCACATTTTTAAATACTTTTAAGGCATTGTTTTCTTTAAACAGATGACGATGATATGCCCAAAGTCAAGAACAATCCTCCACTTTATCCGGTATTTGTAATCCCGATTTTTCTTCTTCTAAGCATTCCAGTGCGTATGTTGATTAAAAAATTCACTTTACCATTGGCGCCAAATGTTTTCCATATTTTCATGGCTGTCATCTTTACAGCTATCTTATTGTATGTTCCAGTATTTAGAGATAATTACTCTGGCATATCTGGAATTCACGCTGAATACTTTATTTCAATTTTTCTCCCAGTTTTCATAGTCTCTAGAATCTATAGAATGGATTTTTACATATTTATTCGCTGCTTACCACAAACTGTAATAATTTCCACTGCTGGTTTTCTCATAAACGCTATTATTCTTGGTTACATAGTTCGTGATATTTTACACCCTAAGTGGACTGCAACCATGGGCATTCTATCTGGAATTATCACAGTTCCAGTTCAACCTAATTACATTATTAACATGTTTAAAGAATTGGCTAAATATAAGTATTTAGGAACTATGCTTGAATCCGAAACTATCCTAACATTTATACCAGTTACTATATGCTTCGATTTATGTACAGGCTATAATGAAGGTATTATATCACAATGGTATCATTTTCTCTTAATATCTATGAGGTATATTGTTGGTGGTATTATAGTAGGAGTTATAATGGGTAAAATGACTGCTGTTCTAATGTGTTGGTTGTATAACGAACCACTTGGAGCTTTGAGCGTTTCAATTGGTATGACCTTCCTCACATACTATCTTTGCGTTTTTGTTCTATCGTTCTCTGGTATTTTGGCTGTGGTTTGTGTCGTATGTTTCATTGCTGTTGAAAAGCATAGATTTTCTTCAGAAGTAGATTGCTGTATTTTTAGTTTTTGGGGAACCCTTAATTACATTATTGAAATTGCCATTATTATGAATTGTACGACTGAGATCGTGGTGCATATTAGCAAAATTTTTGATATTCGTGAAGTCTATGGGACTATTATCACATACTTTGCTGCAAACATTACCAGATTTTTTTCATTTCTTTTACTTGGATTGTTGTTAAACCGATTGGCTTATGATGTTAACTTAAGATGTTTGATGGTTCTGGGATGGAGTGGAGTGAAGGGAAATATGAATCTGCTACTTATTTTGTTGCTACTTTCTGATGAACACACCAATATTATGGCTCAGGAATTTATACTAGAAGTGATGGTTTTCACCTTTCTTTCACTGTGTATAAATAGTACTTCGATGAAAATGACCTTGAAATTAATTGGATTATCCGAGCTTTCGACGGCACGTCGTACGAATATGAACAATTGCATGAAATTTATTATGGAAAAGAGAATTTGCATCATAAATATACTGAAATTAAATCGGTATTTATCAGATGCAAATTGGTCATTGGTTAGGTTAGAAACCATCATGAAACATCCTTATAAGTTGAAAGTAACTGACGACGTGGATGATAACGAGGATGATGAATTCATGTGGAATTCTCGTAACATGATTTGTCCTGATTGTCTTAAAGAAGTTCCTCTTGAAATATCAGAAAAAGAAATGGAAGAAATGCTTAAGTATAGTAATCATTATTAATAATTAACTAATAGATAAAAGTATAACTTGTTCCAGAGATGCCCAAGTTAAAATTTTGAAAGCAAAGAAAGTGTCAGTCATCAAGCAGTATGAGAAAGGAACAATCAATAAGAATTGTTTACAAGTGTTGGCAAATTCGCTCGAAATTATGATTGAATCAAATCCTAAAAGCAATTCTTTGGAGCTTAGAGGATTTTTGCGGCAGAATGTAACATGAAATTTAGATTGTAGATCAATATTATAATAATTTACATTTACAGAGATTCTTAGTTTTCGTTCACGGATTGCTTTTAAGAGTAAACAGCGATCGTTTTTACAAACCTCCCAAATCCATGTATAAAAGACTTTGTTTTTATTTGATGATGCATCATTTATACGATTTCTTCATATATATTGGTATTATTGGGAGTATTGTATGGATTTTCATTATACCCACTCATCCACAGACATCATGGAAATTTACTACGATAGTTTTAATTTGGATTTTCTTTTTAAATGATTTCTTCGTCAAAGTATTTGGATTATCTCGTTTAGGATTACGTGATGGACTAAGAAAATACTTCAAGTATTTAATAATTAAAATTTTATATATTTAATTTGTTTTAACATTTTAGATCTTACTGGAACATTTTCGACTTTGTCGTTTTGATATTCGATTTAGCTTATTGCATCTTCTACTTTTATAATTATATCAGAGCAGAGACACCTCGATATGTTTTCTATGGCTTCAGATATTTTAGGGTTGTGAGGAGTCTTAGATTCTTCTATCTGCTACGAAGCGTGTCTCCCAAAATGTTGCAAGGAGTTGAATATCAGATTGATTCAAAAATTTGCTTTGGATACGATTTAGCAACTGTAAACAAAATTTACTTTATAATGATAAATTTATTCTTTTTTTTTAAATTTTAGGCTGTTGTTAACTGTTGCGATGAAATCATCGACATAATTTCACAATTAATTGAAGTTCGGTTAATTCGTGATATTCTCTTGAAACAAGTTCACGATGAGAAACATACTTTGATTAAAGAGATGGAGCAAGTTCAGAAAGAACGACCTTGGATTGCGATTACTGTAAAAACAAAGCAAGCAATCCGGACCACACTGAATGCCATGGAGGAAGCTCTAAATGAACTAAAATTTTCTGGTTTCGTTGACAATATAGAGTATGCTTTGATTTATAAGGAAATCTTCGAAAAGCAGAAAGTTTTGAGAAACATGAAATTTGTCCAACCCAGTCCACCCAAAGTAATTTTCAATGAAGTGTCATGGATGGCAGAAGACGCTGAAATTATAGAATTCTTATATAATCATGTCCAGACGGTATCTTGGGATGTCGGTGAAATTGTTTGTAAAGATGGTAACTTTTCTGCAGGCGTTTACATAGTAGTTACAGGTAAGTGATAAATTTAAAAAAAAACAGTAATATTCACTATAATCTTGTTTAAACATTTAACAGCGCGTTTTTGCCGATTAATCTGCTCAATCATGAAATATAATTATCCGGACAATCCGAACTTTTTTTAAATAAATATTGAACTATTACAGGTTTATTACGATTAAAATACACACCAAAAGATCAAACTTTAGAAAAATCTCATGATTTTGGAAAAATGCCAATTATTGATTATTTGTCAACATTGAAATTTGATACCAAATTGGATGATAATATAATGTCAGGAAACAGTATTGGAGAACTGAGCGTTTTGACTGGAAGACCTTATGATTGCACAATAGTAGCTGATTCACCAAGTCAAGCTTATTTGCTTACCTCAGAGGTGATCAAGGAAGCAATGAAAATTAATAGTGATCCTGTAAAAGGGTATTTATTACAATGATATATTGTATTTATATCATAAAATATATATTATTAGGTTGGAAGCGCGGATGTGGAAGTGCACAACAATTAATTTGGCTGTAGCAGTTCTTATGGATATACCGTTATATCAATCTTTTACACAAGAACAAATCAAGTTTAAATTGGAGAGAGCTTTCATGCCAAATTTACGTTGCTACAAAATGTTTGTTATAACAGAAATGATGGATGACATCATATTATTAGAAGGGGTTGCTTCTGATTATAATAGCGGAGACCTGTTCGTAGCTCCAATGCTAATACCCAGGTTATATTTATTATTATCGAGTTACCAAAATTTAATTATTAATTTTATTTAAAGGACTATTCAAAAATTGATACTGCCTAGAAGCAGTTATTTAACATTGGAAGAACCCGTGGAAACAAGATTGTTAATCATACCGATGGGCGAAGCTAAGGAATATGAGATAATGGAATATGAAGAGGAAATTGCAGAATTGGTTAAAACCATTTGCTTTCTCTTTATTATATGAGTAACATGTCTTTATTTTAGGTATCTGTGGTATCGAGCAGTTGTTTATTACATGCTTCTCTAGAGCAGCCAAAGAAAAAGAAGAAGAGCAAGAGAAAGATTGTTAAAGACTCTCGTATGCTTACCAAGGAATCTGTAAGTGCACATATTGAAGTTTCGAAAAAAAATAGTGATTTTTAATTTCTTTTAGGATGAAACTTTATATGAATCGAGTAACGTCAAGTTTGAAGTCTTAGATGATATCAAAATGTCTTTCCATATAAGCTCGGCTAACAGTAAGTTTAGATTAACGTAATTACCTAATTTATATAATTTATTTATAGTTGAAGATAAAAAGAAGAAACAGTTAATGGACAACTTAAAACTTTTGGCTAAATCGAAAGAAAATCAATTTACTACTAATGCCAACGTAGACACTGAAAAAAATGATGATGAATGATGTTTATACTTGTTTTTATATTGTTATTTGATTAATAAAATAAAAATTATATTAATAATATGGTACACTTATCGTCAGTAACTTAATTTATTATAATTATTAAAAAATTATGTCTGTATTTTTACGTTACAACATGTTTTACGCACATTTGTATAGTATTCCCGTGCATTCATGATGCAATTATCAACGTCCGTCCGACACTTCCTGAAGACAGTATTATCTGTTCAAATGAAGATAATAATAAAATACTTATAGTAATATTTGTTGTAATAGTTTTTTTTTGTATAATATAATCTGTTTTTGTTTACAATATATTTTATAACAAAACATTCAGTAAATGGTTTAACGTTTGACAAATGACAATTTAATATTGGATAGTGCCCACAGGCGGTTTTCCCTTAATTGCTAGTTAGATGTTAAATCTCATTGGAAGATCCAGTAAATTACATCGCTTCAGTCGGTTCGTTGTTAAGCTATTATCAAGAATATTGATAGCTAAGTCATTTGGGTGTTTTTCTAGTCTATTTTGGTATCTGCTACTATATTTCATAATGGTTTCCTCCACTGTTTCTATTTGAAGATCCTAGTGTATTCTCCTATTGGTAATGTACCATGGAGCTCTTATGTTCTTTCTTAGGCTTTTCGACTGGAATCTTTGCATAATAGTAATGTTAGATTTGCTAATGCTTCCCCACATCTATATTCCATAGGTCCAGACTGGTTTTAATATTACTGTATAAATCAGTAGTTTGTTTTCTTATGAAATTTGTGAGTCTTCTCGTAGTAGCCAGTACAGTTTCCTGAACTTAATTTCAAGTTGTTCTTTTGCTTGGATGTGATCTTTCCAAGTCAATCTTCTATCCAAATGCATACCCAAATATTTAACTTTATTAGCTGTCGGTATAAATTTTCCGTTAATAGTCACTGGTGGGCAGTAGTCTTTTCTCATGGTGAAGGTAACATGCACTGATTTTGATTCATTGACAGTCATTCTCCATTTTTGTAGCCATTGCTGTAGTAAGTTCGAAGAATCTTGCAGATTATATGATGCACGTGCTGCGTCTGCATCCGATGATAAAATTGCAGTATCATCAGTTGCGACTGTTGTTTTATTAGTTAGAGGCATATCTGCAGTATATAATATGTACAGAAGAGGTCCTAATTCGCTTCCTTGTGGTACACCTGATTTGATTGGATAAAAATCTGTTACAGCAAATATGTAAACTAGAAAATTCTATTTACTAATGGTCTTTCTGCTCTAATAAAATTATTAATTATGTTTAGATTATATGTAACTTATATATTTTTGCAGAAACGGAATCCAGTTGGCAATTAAGAACAAAATAAAAATAATTAGTTATAAACAAAGTGACGTCAGTAAACTTGTAATCATTTGAACGTGTTTAAAGTTCACAATGAGTGATGAAAGTGATTCCGAAATGGAAGTGATCTATTATGGGAAAAAGACGTTTGATATATGGCCAGCTGCATTTGTAGTCACGTTATTGAGTTTATCAATTGCAATACCCACATGCAAAGTAATTTCGGTCTACACGCGATTTCGAATTCCTCTGCAATGTCCCTGCTTTCTTATTACCATAATATGTGCACTTCTTTTTCAAAATTTCGAGTATCTGTCATACTTCCTGAAATTCGACTCGTATTATTTTGGTGGTGCTCCACAGCTCATGGGGTTTTACTTCCCGTTGTTTGCCGTCAGAACAGCATTCAGCATTGATAGAAGGAAGATTTTGAAGATTCTACCACAGATGTGGTTGATATCACTCAGTGCTTTGTTGATAGGAGTGATGCATGGATTCATAATGAAAGTAGTAAAGAATTCGTTGAAAGCGGATACTCTTGACGCGTTACTACAAGGATTTGTATTTTGCACAACTCAACCACATTTCATTTCTCAAATCTTTCGAGGAATGGAGAAATATAAATACTTTCATTACTTATTAGAGGGTGAGTCTGTATTGACGAACACCTGGATTTTGACTTGGTTTCAGGTATTGCAATTGATTTATAAGTTTTATGATCATTCCCTCTCAGAAGTCGCTTTTGTTGTATTTCTGATGATATTCGGTGGTTTTATAATGGGTTGTATTTGTGGAAAACTCGCCACATTTCCTTTAATTTACATGAACATTGATTTAAAAGCTTCTACGAGTATCATTATTTCAATGACCTTGATTACATATTACGTTGCAAATTTCATTTGTCTTTCGCCTTTTATTGCTGTTACTACCATGGTTTTTGTTATTTTAATCGATAGAAATAGATTTTCCAAAATAAACAACGAAAGTTTTAATATCATTTTCGACAACCTATTTATCCTCTCCGATGTTATTATATACAATCTTTGCGTTTTACAGATCAGTTTAGTAATTACAACAAATATGTTTTCTATAATACATTTGATGTTCTTTAATTTTATTTCAATTCTAATTTGTCGATTCGTTGTTCTCACAATAATGTATCCTATTTTAAGGAAGATAGGCTTTTCCTTCAGCTACAATACCATTTTAATTCTTTCATGGTCCAGTATCATGAGTACTACCACCTTAATAATGACCTTAATGTTGATACACGATACTTTCACACATCGCGTTACAAATTCTCTGATGCCATACGTCCTCTTCAATCTACTTGGATCTGTAGCCGTAAATGGACCAGGCATTGCCGTCTACATCAAAGTAATTTGCTCTCAATCGATTTCTCAAACGAAAATTGCAAATATGGAAACAATTATAAAGCACATCACTGCTACGAGAGATCGTTACATCTATCTTATGAAGATGGATAGGTATGAATATAAACTAAAGTTAATTTATATCATATTAATATCAATGAGTTTGTTAGATATATGGCAGATGTTAATTGGACTTATGTACGAGAAATGTCAACGATTCTGCAACCTTATGACACCAACGACATTGAGATTTCCAACAAGAATAAGTTGACCACTTCAACAAAATGCCCTTTTTGCTCTAAAATTATTAGCTTAACGCTGAGCAACAAGAAAATGATGGATTTGAAAAGGTTACATAGTCATTAGTAAATACATTTTTGATAAACGTAATTTGCAGGGAGACAAAGAAGCAAATTTGGAATTACATGAAAACAATTGTCGTGCGTCAACATGAAATTGGAATGGTCTCGAGGGAATCGTTGCAGATAATATTAAAGAAATTCGATCATCTTCTGAATGACGATAACTTTGAGACTGTTGATATTGCAAAGTTAAAAGATTTTTTTGGCAAAAATGTATGATACTTACATTTAACTATATAATATATTATCTTCTTTTCTTTTCAGAAATATTTGGATTTCATTCAACGAATTTACAACAAATTCTTCAGCTTTCAGAGAGCCAATGTTTTGATGCCAAGAAAGAAATATAGGAGAATTTGCTACAAAATAATCATGAGCAAATTTTTTACAATTATGATTTACTCAGTTAATGTAGCTGTTGCCGGGCCGTTAGTTTTAAATTACTTTCGGGATCATTATCATTTTCAAAGGGAGAAAATCTATTTTTACTTATTTTTGGCTTATCACATTGCAGTTGCTATTTATATAGTTGAATTTGTTCTTACAATCATGGCATATTCTTGGGTTTATTTGTTCAAAGATGGAGTACGCACTTATATACGGTAATTTTACTTTTTTTATTGGAGGATTCATACGTAAAATTCCATTGTTTTAGTTCTTTGTGGCATATTTTGGATTTTATAACTTTGATACTGTGCATAACAGAAATAGTTTTGATTTGGGAATATTACAATAAACCGACGCAATATAAATATGAAATTATACGAAGTATACGTTATCAAAGGTTAATCAGAGTGTTAAGGTTATTTAGTAACCAATTTCCTAAGATTCTAATTGCATTAGAAGGAAGATTAGAGATCAAATTCCTTTGTGGATATGAAATTGCAAGAGTAATGATGATGATTTATTGATGATTATTTTATTTTATTATTAATGTTACAGACGTTAAAAGAAAGCATAGATGAAATGATCATGGTTATGCATAGAGTTATTGATTCATCCGATACCAGAGATTACTATCTACGCAAATTTATTAATGACAGGGATGAGCTTGGGCTTTTAATGATGAAAATACAAATTAATTATCCATGGATTCCTGTTACTATAAAGACTAAGCAGATGATCACTTCTTGCCGATTTGTTATGACTGAAGGTCTGCTCAGTTTGAAAGCATCTGGTTTCGTTGATGACATAGAGTACTCGCAGTTGATGCAGTCAATTAAAAGCAAAGAAACGCTTATAAAATCTGTAAAGAGAGTAAAACTTCCTATGCCAAAAATAATATTCTTAAGTGTTCCTTGGATGCGCATGGATGATCCTAGTACTCCTGAATATCTTTTTATCAGATCTTCGGTAAGAGTCTTTGAAAGCGGATACGAGTTTTGCAGAATCGGTGATTATATGGACGGTATACTTATTCTTCTCACAGGTAATAATGTATTTGAGTTTTAATCACAACAATTTTCATTTTTTTATATTTAAGACTTGTGTTTTTACTGAGTCACTTTGTATTATTTTATTATATTAATTTGAAATATAATACTTTTAGGTGTTTTAAATGTGATTTATGAACCTTCAGAGGAAATTTTAAAGAGAAACAAAGAATTTGGATATCTACCAGTTGTGGAATGTTTGCGCTCGACGATTCTAGAAGATGGTTCCAACTTTCATATATTACCTGGAAATACTATTGGTGAAATTAATGTGCTCACTGGAAGACCTTACGACTGTCGTATAGTGGCTGTATCTAATGTTAAAGCTTACTTTATCAATATAAAATACATCATGGAAGCAATGAAACAAAATTCAAATTTGGCTTATGGGTATAGAAATGAGAGTATTTCATCTTCAAAACAATCCATGGATTATTTTTTAGATTGGAGTGTAGCATGTGGAAGCATGCTGTTATGAGGATAGCTGAAAAATTGTTAAAAAACACACCAGTTTATGAGTTCAACACTTTGCGAGAAATTCAAACTAAATTGGAAAGAAGTATAATGCCTGATTTCAATGCTTATGAATATTTTATAGTGACCGATATAATCGAAGATGTGATTTTGATAGATGGAATTATCATAGATTCTTATTCCAAAACCACGTATTACGCTCCTTATTACATACCGAGGTTTGAATTTGTTGTAAAAGAAAATAAGAAATTTAATTGTTTTTTTTTTCAGATCCGCAGTTAAAATAAACCTACCTAAAAGTGACAAGAATAAACAAGTTGCCAAACTTTTGATAATACCTATACCAGATGTTGATTATTTGACTATGATCAATGCGGAACCGAATGTAGTGGAATTGGTTCCATCAGGCGATAGCCGCTGCACCTATGGTCCTAAAGTAAAGAAGAAACGTAGGAGCAAGAAAGGTAAAAAACGTAAGAAAGATATCCTCCAGTCGTACAGTGCAATCAGCAAGTCAATTGGAAGTATTTCGAGTTATCATAATTCCTCCAACAGCATAAGCATCAACAGCAGAGATAAATCGCTTACTTAAATATTTATTTAAATAAAAATGTTATTGCGACACAATGAGTTTAATACCTAAGTTAGAAATATCACAATATGCGGAAACTTTAACATTATTGTACATTTCAAGCATTTTACTTGTATTCTTCGATAAAATATTTGTATCTTTTTTGTTAATAACCGTAAACATCACCGCCTTTCCGATGATCGGCATTCGCAAAAATGGTGTCGTTCTTCTTGAATAGACCACATATAACAGAGTACGATGTAAGGCGAGTGGTATTATGTCCAAGCTTTTCCAAACCATCAATGATTTGCTAAAAAAAAGTATTAGTTATAAGCTTTAGTTAAATAATCATTCCTCAATTACCTGAAGAGTTCCATATTCATAACCAAGTTGCATCGGGTATACTTGGTGATGTATCCTTGGTGAATCTACAGCTTCTTTGATGTTTTGTCCAAACCACAATATCCTCATGATAACCTAAAATCGAATGATTATACTCTTGCTTTATAAATTCCTTGATTTTATTTACTTGGGCTATGCCAGTTGTGATTTGCGTTCCTCCAGACGCTCCGAGTACCAAAATTACATCACCGTTTTTGTCAGTCATTACGCTTGGACTCATCGATGACAAAGGCCTCTTTCCTGGTGCAATTGCATTATTGGGAGATCCAGGTAAACCAAAATAGTTCTTAAATCCAGGTGTTGAAAAGTCATCCATCACGCTGTTAAAGGTGATACCGGTACTTTCCGAGATTACTTCCGATCCAAAACTGACAAAATAATTCTATAATAAGCTTTGCATGAGAAATTGATAAATAACTTACTATAAATTGATGGTGCTAGTAACAGAAACAGCATCACCGTACTCATCAAGCACAGATATATGGGCTGTACCATTATCACCAGAATCATCATAAAAGACAGCTCCGTAATGAGCAGGATCTGTAAATGTTTGATTGTCTCTAATCTTCAATCGTATTTCTTCAGCGAATCGAGGCGAAGCCAATTTGTGGATCAACTGAAAATAATACCAATAAAATTTATCATCCAATAGTATTATTTTGCTATATTTACATTATCAATATTAATAAAGTTAGTATCTCCCAGTTCTGTTCTCTTGGCATACGCATATTTAAAAGCTTCGATCATCCTATGATATGTTTGAACTGTATTCTCAACGCCATCAATACTTTGACGTGTGAAGTTAAATCCATCTAGGATTTTCAATATAAAAGCCAACAAAATACCGGAACCGGGTGGAGGAGTGGAGTACAGTTGATCACCATTGTTCAAAGTAACGGAAATTGGATCTGCCCAAATCGCACTGAAATAACAATAATTGTTATGCATAAAGAACAAATATAAATCAAAATGTTAACCTGTAGTTTTTCAAGTCATCTGCTGTTATGATAGAGTTTGCTTTCTTCAAATCGTCCAATATCATTTTAGATAGGGAACCTGTATAGAAATCTTCGGCTCCTTTTTCAGCAATTATCCTCAAGGTATTGCATAAAACTTCTGGTTTTACCGTTTCTCCTACTTTCTTCAGATTACCATCGTCATTGTAAAACCATTTCTTGTAAGTTGGAGTGGTGAAATTGATTTTTTCTGCTGTTTTGTGCTGAGGGATTGTCAGTTTGTATCCTTTGTCACATAAATCTATTGTCGGTTGGATGATCGTTTTCCAGTCGAGTTTTCCGAACTTTTGGTGAGCCTCCCAATAGCCCCTCAATTCTCCAGGCACTCCGATGGAAAGTGGTCCTTTTGAGAGAAGTATATTCAAGTATAGTAATATATAATATATTATTAATAATAGATTGCACTGTTCTTACCTTTCCTTGCTGCTTTCGGTTTATTTTGGAACATATTTGCTGTCGCTGCTAATGGTGCCGTTTCACGTGCATTTAGAGTGTAGGCCTTGCGTTTATCCTTCTTGTAGATAGTCATCAGAAAGCCGCCACCTAAGCCCATACTCTGCATGTTCACCAAACCATTACAAAATAATGCAGCCAACGTTGCGTCAACAGCAGATCCCTTCTGTTGTAATATTTGCCTGTTAAGAAGAAAAAACATATCAATAATTATTTTAATACTTAAAAAGAGTACATAACATGATTTTTAGAAAAAATTATGAAGTATTTAGGTCCATAACTAAATATTTGAGGCAGTAAAACACATATATATTTTAAATAAATATTGAGAAATATATTGCCACCCCCAAAGTACGTATCTTCTATGCGGGTTCCTCATTGCTATTATGAATAATTCACCATTATATGAGGGAATGGGTATAATGTATTTGACAACTTTAAAGTACAAATATTTTGTTCAAAATATAACGGATAAGTAAATAAACTAATTTTAGTTCTATAATCTTAATTTTTAATTCAATAAGTCAATAAATAATTCAAAATACAACGATTAAACACATCTTGATCAACCTAATATTAGTATTTGTTTAAGAATCAACATATGATTACATATAAACAGATAAGCAATGCACCAGAAAATAAAATTTATAAACAAATAACACGTGTTGCAAGATAAACACAGAATCTTAAATTTTCTTCCCACAATTTAAAATCGTATAAACGACCTCAATTTTAGATTCATCAATGGCGCATTTTTAAACGTCTCCTACAAGGCTAACATATTTTTTTAAAGTGTATTTGACCTTCTTACATGACCAAAATATGAATAATTTAATTAACCGTATCAAAAACTCATCACAATTAATGTTCATTTTAAATAAAAAAGGTAATTACTAATTTGAATTGAAAATTATTTCAAATTTCCATTTAATTGCAAAATATTGGTAATAATAGCAATAATATTGTTAATCAAAGATTGCGTGCTTTTGATTAGTAAATAACAAAAATCAATTTCATTTAATTTCTCAGCAAAATATTAAATAAATAAAAAATAAGTACAGTAAATTAATAAAAAAAAAGATATATAATTATATATTTATTGAAACAACACATGGAAACAATTTATTTTCTCAATTATTTGTCTATAAAAAAAGAGACTGTGATACATAAAAGATATCACTATTGCTTTTAATGATTTGTGACCGTTGGAATAAATATTATTAATATTGGTCTATAAATAGCAAAATAATTTTTCCAATCAGTTCTTAATTAAAATGTTTATTTTTCTTCTAAATAAATTAAGCTAAAATATCATTTTGTTGCAAAACTAAGAAACAGAAAATGTTGACTATAAATATATAAGTTTTTTCCTCAATGAAGCTTGTTTAGTTAAGAATTGAAATAAAAAACTAGGTAGTCAGTCCCATGTTTTACGTTCAGCCATGCACATTTGTAAAGCTTTTCTCTAATTTTAAATAGAACACTGGAAAGTTTACTCTTTTAAATTTTATAACTTTGCAATTTATTAAAGGAGAAGTAATGCAAGTACAAATACAGGCTTCTTGGAAATGAACAACATGATAATGATTACAAGTAGATATTGCATTTTTGTTGCTGTGCGTTTTTCACTTTCAATAACAAAATGCAATATCTTAAAATTATCACTGAGAAAACATCTTGATAATTATAAGAAAAATGATAATTTTGACATTCAAAATATTTCATATTTTATTGTAATTATTAATCATTATTTTTAGATTTTATTTAACAAATTTATTTGTAAAATTTGTTATTTGCTTTATTTTTAATAATTTACAATGATGTTTTGATTTTCTTTGAAATATATTACTCATACTAATAAAAAATATATATCTTTATATAAATAAATACATACTATGATTAATATTTTAAAGTTAATATTTACACTGTCCGAAAATTCTAATAAAATTACTGTTTTAAGAAATAATAATTCGTCAAAGCAACTATCATGTATAATCATATTTAAATTATAATTTATACATTACCCAACGGATGGAAGTTTTAATCCGACAGACTTGATTGGATCAATTTAATTATTAATAATAAAGCAATTTCAGAACGGATGGGAATTAAAATCAAGTGAATTTGTCTAATCAAAGTGGACATATCGTAGTTAATTAATTCTTATATAACGAGGACGAAAGTTAATTAAACCATATATAGAAATTAACAAGGAAATGTACATTTGATATAATTGATAATTATATTTATTTTATATTAATTTTAATTATAATATTTCTTATTAAAATGGATACAATCTGGATGAAATGATTTGGTTAATAGCAGTAGGTATAAAGATATAAATATTTTAGTATTAGATACAACCAAATTTGTATTCTAGCTATTTGTAATATGTTCAGGGTACGAATCTTTAAATTTATAAGAAGACTAAAACTTGCATAAATTTCATAAATACATTTTTGATAAACAAAATATTATAAATCATTATTTAAAGAAAGTATTTCCAACCATTTTGTAACATGCCACACACAAGCCTTTATGAAAGATTTAAGTCTAGTAACATATGTATATGTTATTATATATTCATGAACTTGAACGTTTGGAAACACTGGTATAGATTGATGCTTCTACAACTTAAAATTTTGATTTATATTTGATATTTGGATTTTTTTTCTCATTTGAAATTAATTTCATCACGTGCATTACTTATCAAGTTGATTATGTCACTGAATTAAATATACATTAATTAATTGATTAATGATACGAAGTATTCCATGGAAAATTTCCATTACTTAAGTTGTTTTGACTCAACCCAATTAAATATCGAAACAAAAGATTCCAAATCTTTTAAAGTATATCTCAATATTTATTCAATTTAATTAACTTTGCGTCTATATATTATAAATATCCTTTTAATTACTTATTTACTAATACTTCGATAATCGCTACTGTTTTATAACAAACCTAAAAATATCTAATTTTACCTATTTATTAAATAGTAAAATAATGAATTTAGTTAATGCTAATTTGATTTCATCTAACGCTATTCAGTTTAACGTTTATTATTTATGAATCCATCCTAAGCCCTATACGATATCTTGCTGTAAAAGCAAATTTACAAACGGCTTTTCAAGATATAAATATCCGAGTAAAGTATTATATTTATTCTGTAGTTTTAAACTACATTTGGTAATTTGCCAAATATACATTTAAATAGAAACATCTTGAAGCATTGCCATCATAGAATATCCTATTTAATTTGTATTCTTTTTCACTCCATTTCATATAACTTGATATTTCTGGAATTTATATTTGTTTAAGAAATTTCTAAATTATTTTTTTAATGTATTATTTTATTTTATATAATAGATGTAATTTCAATTTACTTATTTTGTATAATTCATTGAAATACGAAAATATTACATTTACAAATATAATTAAAATAACTGCTTTTTGTGTGTAATTTTATATAGTATTTTAATTTCGTTTTTCTTGTATATATTTAATTAACCATACTTCACTCATTATAATATATTAAAGAAATATGAATAAATTTTAACGAGAAATCTATTAATATAGTCTATATTCATGTTGTTTAATGAATAGGGCTCAAAGTGAACATATCCGAATTTATTAGTTATTTTATATCAATAATAATTTTGTTCTACAAAAAAATATAATTTCCGTCTATAAAATTATTTTAAAAAGCTGCACTTTATGTTAGAATATTTATTATTAAAATATATACTTATTATATCCAGTAAATTGACTGCATTTATGTTGGAATTCAAAATAACACGAAAATAACAGCTTATTAAATATGAGTTTTGAAGCAGATGAAAATTTGTTAATTTAATCTTAAAATATATAAAAAATAATGTATACATTTCAATATAAATAAGTTTCCTAGAGAAGTGTAGAATTGTAAATAAAGAACAATATTTATAGGAGACAAGTCTTTAGACGATTACAATAATT
The DNA here is from genome assembly GCA_018845635.1 of Nicrophorus orbicollis. Classification (NCBI taxonomy): domain Eukaryota; kingdom Metazoa; phylum Arthropoda; class Insecta; order Coleoptera; family Silphidae; genus Nicrophorus; species Nicrophorus orbicollis. The sequence continues at coordinate 265,594 of JAFMTC010000480.1, forward strand.
TGTATTGATTAATTAGATAATACAAAATATTTCAAAATATAGCTATCAATAGAGCCCTGAAGAGTGTTAATCAAGAGCCTTAAATAGTGTTAGGCTTAAATGTTGATAGCCCAGAGAGTCATAAAACAGTTGGAAGGTTTTCCTCTTCTCGGAACAAAAAAAAAATAGTAACACTCTCTTTGTAATTACAATCAACGTTCTCTTTATTGAATAAAACTTTTTTATGAAATATTTGTATTTCAAACTTTTGTAATTATTTACATTTATATAGGATAATATAATGAACTTCTTAATAACCCTTTATTAGATTATATATTTTTATTTTATTCATACGATAATTATGTCTTTTTATGTTTTCTTTAGCAATAATTGTTTATATAATTATATAAATAATGATAATTTCATAAATTATTATAAATTATTGTAATGAAAATGCGGTTTATATTTATTCCATAATCTCTTTTTATTAACGACAACGGTTGAAACCGCATTTAACATAAACTATATCAATTTTGCATACGTTATCTTTCGAGTTTCTATTTACAAACGTACGCGAAAAAATCAATCTTTGGAATTTTAATATCGGCAAACTGCATATGCACGTTGATTACAACGTGCATATTTCTGCAACGTCGTCAACATTTCCAAAACGTGCATGTGGATATTATAAATTCGCTTATTTGTACGTTCATTAATTATCATGCATTGTGTTGTATCATCAAATTTTACTGCAACATTTCATCATACGATTTCCTTTATTTACAAACACAAATTAATGCATTTATTATCTCTATGTAATCTGAATCTGCACATGGAAAGAAAGAGAGAGAGAGAGAGGTGTTTTATCTCTAGACGAATGCAGTAATAATATGTTTATAAATAGTCGTTGTTTTCCATTGCTTATTATTTGTCGTAATATGCATTTTCTCTATTCAATTAAACAATGTATGTAGCATATATAAATTAAAACTTGCAAACAATAGTCATATTTTGTGTTATGGGTCATACTTTTAAGTGAAACGCAATTTTAGGAACTTTTGGATTTCGAACTTATTCCATTTATTTCTTTAAATTATGTACACTTTGTATATCCCTTTAGTTATTGTGGTATTCTTTTTATTTATAGGTTAATAATTTATAGAAGTTGTCTTTTTTCATACTCAATTTTCAATCCTTTTGTTATTTGCTTAATAATATGACAAAATACAAATAAACTAAATTTACTACATAAATAAGCTCAATATTTAAATAAAAAAAGGTATGAAAGAACATTACCAAATTCAATATTCTATCAATAAATGTATTTGAAAATGTTCATGATTTAATCAAGTAATATTTCGAATCATATTTTATTTATTTATATTTTTTGAGAGTGGATTTTTGTTGTGTGCTTTTTACTATCGTCTGTCATTGATAAAGTGTGTATCAAGAAATACATGTTTCGAATAAATTGGAAACGCAGATTTACGAACGTGAGGAAAGTATGAATAAGATAATTGCGTAAAGTAGAAAAAAGCGTAACGCTTCGAGTGATTTAAACAGATTTAAATGTCATTAATTACATAAGAGTGCAGTACCACATGGAAATTTCTGTTAATAACAATTTTATCAATGTTACAACATATTGCTTATATATACTTTGCGATTTAAATGTGTTATTCATGTATTAAGTAATTTTGTTTTTCTCTCAACTAAATTTTCAAACAACTTAATTACATAATGTTCTAATTAATATACATTTACAAGTTTATTTTATATGTGTTTTTGAATTAACCTGGATTTATTTCATTAAAACCGTATAAATTTTTCTAAAATAAATATAAAATGTTACGAAAATAGAATTATTATTGTTATTTCGTTCTTAAGATGATAATTCTAAAATCTATATACCTGCTTACGGTGTTAATATTGCATATTGTAAATCAAAAAATATAAATATATACAATTATTTAAATCTCACTTTCTTTTAGCATTATTTTGTTTAAAATCACTAATAAGCAATCACTTGAAACAATTAAATATTCTAGTATTAGTGATGAGTAAACCATGGCCTTTTTTGTGTTAATACACCCATACCTCGCTATACGGCCGCTCTTTATATGGCATTTCGCTATAACGGCCCTCTTCAATTAAGGCACGTTTTCGATTTACGGCCTAAAATGTTTCGCTATAACGGCAAAAAGCTTTTTCGATGTCGATATACCTACATGTTGCCTATGTTGTGCAAGCGCAATAATTGATTCCTTATACGGCTTTTCGCTTTGCGGCCAAGTTTAGTGGAAAGTTTCTAGCCTTTAAAGCGAGGTATGGGTGTATTAGCTTATATTTTTACAATAGGATCAAAGATTGAAACGTAACGTGTTTCAAGTGGGGTTGGTTGTCATCATATATCTAAATTATTGAAAATAATAAACAATATTGTTTATAACTATTAACAATCCACATATCATAAAATAAGACCTAAATATAAGTGTTTGAAGTGTAATAAAAAGCTACATTGTTTATAGAAATTTAAGGAGTTTAATATTTGACGGGCAAAAATAATTGTGTTTCTTTTTTTATAATTATATATGAATGTTTTATTATTATGTTAACTGTTGCAATAACAATAATTAATTGTAATATTTGTGACAACCAGCCTCGGTTTTCCATAGAAATCCTTCCAATTTTTCATTTATTTTTTGAGAAACTCTTTTAAAAGTGCCCATCCACTAGTATATGATATGAATTTATATTAATTAATTTAAAAAATATTTTAATAAAAAATTACAGTTTTATACTTGTTACTAAAGATGCAAATGAAATTAAGTTAAATATTTGATCTACACTATAATTCAAAATAAAATAAAAGCAATTTATACAGAATAAATATTCTTGTGAAATGATAGACGTGTATATAAATTCATATTACTCGGAGGAAATATAACGAGTCCATTAAAATGGTGCGGCAAAGTTCAAAGAACGGTCTGAAATAATAAAGTATGAATCACGAATATTTCCGAGAATTCTGCAGCAAATCACAAACTAACAGCAAAGATACGAAACATATAATTAGAAATATTGCAATTGGTAGATAATTCAGATTATATCGTAATTCAATGTTTATTTGTATTAAGATGATGCATTTGGAGAACTTTGGTAATCAAGTAAACAAAAATAACCAGGAGATTAAATGGAATTAGTTCGACAGAAATGAGAAAAAGGATATTTTCAAACCAAATGATTTCATATGAATAAAGTAATCAGTGAGATGCGATTAAATGGAACGAAATTGCAACGGAAAAATTAGTATTGTAATATTTAGAAACTAAATGATTTCAAACAAATCAAATAAAGTGATTAAATGGAATCAGTTCAGCAAAAAGTGTAATGTAATATTTTGAAATCGAATGATTTCATACGTGCAATGAAATGCAATTAGTTCTAAAAATGATTAATGCAATTATTCACTAAACAATGAACTTAGTGTATGCGCAAAGTGGGACGTATTATTCAATATAATTTCGTCTTTGTTTGCAGTCGAGCTTGAAGGTCGTCAACTCACCGAAACGCAACGTTTGTTTTTGTTATTGCCTCCGAGATTGGACCCGGTCCAGGTCCAGGAAGCATAAACAAAACAAAAAACCAAAATAAAGCGAGGATTATACAGAAACACAAACAACGATATTTTACATTTTCATCAATTTTATTCAACCATTTCATTCTGATAAATGAATTCAGGAAAACGCTAACATTAAGATATCTTATGTAAAAAATAATATTTCATATATTATACGCTATAATAATAATTATTATAAAATGCGAAAATAATTAATAACAATAATTAATATTAATAACACAGAGAAAAATGTTATTCTATATTCCCCTCTCGCGCATCTGGAAATGCATGCACTTCAACGTACTTCGCTTGGAAGTACGTAGCCTTCGCGTCTCGTGATATTTTTATATTTATCCATTCCAGTTTATTGCGCCTCGAACAAATATTAGCAACAATAAAGGAGATATGGAAACAACGTAAAAAAAAAATGTGAAATGAACTGAACGTGCGCAAGCAAAATATTCTGCAAACGGTTTAAGCAATTAAAATTCAAGTATATGCAAAGTTCATCACCGATGAAACATTTTTATTATTATTTTTTTACTGAGGGGGTATTTATGTATTTTTTTTTGTTGATTTTGAGTCTTTTTTTGTTGTTGTTGCAGTAGGAAACCTCACGGCTTTGCGGTGTTCAGTGCTTCGCCTTGACATCGAATTTCTTGTTGTTCTCGGTGTTCATCAATTTGGTGACGATCTTTCTGGAGTGTCCACTGGGGTCGAAGTGGTTCGTGTGCTCGCTGACCTCCTTCTTGGACCTCTGCTTCCCACTGTGACCGGAGAACATGTGCTTGTCGTAGTCGAAGGTGTACATGTCGTATTTGTCAACTTCGGACATTTTCACGGGATAATTGGAACTATTTATGGATTCGATTCGAACTGAATTGCACTTGGTTACTGCGTTGTCGAGTTGACTTGGTTTGTCGGTCGATGGCGGTGCTTTTTATACGTGCCTTGGAGCGGGGAGGATTCTTAGGAGGATTTCCGTAGCTGTCATGCGCGCAGTATTTGTGTGAGTCCCCACTGCGATCGTCCTGGTAACTAGCTGTTTCTCCCGGCTGGGCAACAACATCAACAACAACACACTTGCGTTCTATTCGATTTTTCTCACAGCACTGTCAGAACCTTTCATGTATTTTTTATTTGTTTTTTTGTTTGATACGTGGCACACTTCACTGTCATTGATTTATCCGTAGTATATCACTTATACCAAAATTATTTAGATCGAAATTATACACTCAGCAATAAAAAACAGTAAAAGTTAAATTAGTCATACGAACAAAGAAAATGATAACTGGATAGAAACAGACCAAATTAAAAGGAAAACAATGCAACAAGAAAAAATAATGAATAGCGGGAAAAACATTGAATTCAAAACTTTTTGAATATTTGTTTATCCTAATGTTTACGTTTGTGTGTATTACAAATTGTTTCTATGTATTTACCCATTTCTTGAATCCAATGTCTAATACAAATGTGAATTATTTATAAGTTTCTTATTTTAAATAAAACTACATCAAAGTCCTCGAACCTAGTGCAATGGGAGACATTCAAATTATTTATAGTACATTCTCTTATTCTGTTTTTGTCTTGTTATTATTCTATTTTTTTCTGTTTTGACTCATATTCCCAATTTCTCTGATTTTACATATACTGTGTTTACTTCCTTTATTTTCCTCTATATGTGTCAAAAAAACATAGTTCAATGATAATTTTAAAAAATTCTGAAAAACATGAATTAGTCATGTGGTTTAAAATCATTTAATTATATTACCCAATTTTGTGATTTCAACTATAAACAGGTATAATTTATTAAAAATAATCTTGATTTGCTTAGTCATCCAATTTCTATGGAAGTATCAAATTCATACATTAATTATATTATATTACTAATATTTAGTGACTAATTCATCTAGAAGTTATTTGTTATTTTAAAATGTTCAATATTTTTTAAAATAATATATACATTAATATTTGAACTAAATTTGAAATATATTGAATTAAATAGCACTTGATTATATTTTTTCATGCTCAATTTCAAAGCATTAATTCATTTTTGATAGTCGTAAAGTTTAACGAGGATCAAAAATTACATAACCTTACTCAACTAAAAATACATTAAGCTTTAGTATTGAATAAAACATTCATATTAAGAGTTCACGGTCGATCTGTAGTTCGTCCTTGAAGTAATTATCCTGACTTTGATACATATTTTGAATTGCAATGTACGTGACAATATACTACGCAAATTATGTATGTAACACATAATATTATAAAAGTAATAAATGAATATAAACAAGAAGTAAATATCTGTACAATAATAAAATACAAGTATAATGAAGTTAATATCATTAATAGTAAATATTTTATTACTACATTTATAAAAAAAACTCAGATCTGCACTTTTAGATTTTGAGGCTATTAGCAAAAATATAGAGTGTAGCAAAGCAAATATGAAAAATATATACATATTCTTTTATTATTCATCAATACATTACAAATCTTTTATGAAAATTGTACTCCTAAATATATATATATATATATTGAAATTAATTAGAATTCTGGGGATGGAACCTTTTGAAAGAGAGAAAATTGATAAAGGTGAAGGAATATTGTAAAATATTGTATTATTGAATCTTTAGCTATGTTTTTTCTTTATATATTAGCAATATTATGTTTTGGCATATATTTGCTTAGTTTTTAAATTAATATTGTATAAAACTAGGATCAAAAATATAATTATTTCAGCTTGAAATATTTGTTCTTTTTAATAATTTTACAAAAAAAGACTATTATTTTTATGAATAATCTTAAATGCAATAGGAAAAAGATTAATGATTCAGTAAATATTAATTAAATTAAAACATAAATATTTCTTTGCTATTTATTATATGTTAAATAACATACAATAATTTATTGAACATCTTAATTGCACATAGTTTGTAAAAGTATTTAATAGCTTATTTGCTTTCTTTTCTGTAACTTTAATTATATTTATTAAGTACCGTTTCATTTTAATTTAGATAAATCTTTCTTTACGGTTTCTCATTTCAATAATATTATGTCTTCATAAAATTATTATCATGCCTTCATTCAATAAATAAGAATTTCTAATATTATTTAGATCTTATTCATTATGAAAGAAATTTGACCTGTTTATTTTTCAGAGTAAGAGTTAAGTGTATATCAAATTGTTTTTTTTCATACTTTTCATCGAATTTTTTATTGAAAAATGACGGTGATCTACCAGATCTTTTAAAATTGAGAACTAGTTTCACTTCGAAAATATTTAATTCGAAATAATTTGATTATTCAACAAATATCGCTTTGCTTCCCTCAACCCAAGAAGTATATGATGGCTACTCTGAAGTATGTTATAACTCCTATTGTAAATGTATCTTTTGCAATTATAAGTACCGTATTTTTAAATCCTCTAGGATAATAAGACACATCCTAAATTAGTGAGACGAATAGATTCGTATTTTAATAATAAATTCGGACAGTTTTAGATAAAGAATCAAGATGAATAGGCAAAATAAAAGAATATTCGTTCGGTTTTATGATGGTAATTCACTAGTTTAACTTAACTCTTACTCAACTTCTATTGCTACTCAACGTAGTTTTTTTTCCCAATTTTGAGGTAGACGGATTTGCCACGTCTCAACACCATAAGGCACACACAAATTTTATATAAATGTTTGGAAGTAAAATCATTTATTATCAAATTAATATAGTATTTATATTTTCAAATGTATTTCTTAGTTGATGATAGTTGGATCAATATGTCGAGCAATAGACATAATTAGTACTTAATATCCTATTTTAATCTGAATATGTTGAAATGCTACGTTAAGCAAAAATCAGTGAAAACAAGTAATAACAGCTCATCAAAAATGTAAAAAAATACTCATCACAAAAATGAAATAACAACTTTATCATTGACGTCAAAAACAAAAGATTGGACATTTTATTAAACATAATATGTTAAAATTAACTTTATTTTTTTATATAGTTTGATTTTCATAAATAGTATTTGTTTTCGATAAATTGTTTATTTTTATTAATTACCATTTTTTAAACTTATCTAATTCCTAAACTTTTAATATTCATCTTGTCTATTTATTACAAACTTTATTCTATGAAATATATATTAATTTCATGGAATACCGGAATTTTACGCTTTAACCGTTTCATATATATATATTGGATAAGTGTTTAGTGCGTGAGTAAGTTCAAAGAAGTATATGAATCTTGTACTTCTGGGGTATTTAGAGTATTTAGAAGGTTAAATCCTTGTGCTCGATAGAGACTAAGTAAAGAGGAAGAGTATCGTATAAAACATTTCAACGTAATTTAATTGCTACTATTTGTGGCAGGGCCATTACACCGATAGTTGCAATATGTTAACTGATACAATAAATAAACTATACTCTACTTACAAGAATATTGAATTACAAAATAGAGAAAAGAAACATTATTGAACTAAATTTATTTTTATTTTATAATATTATTATTAAACAGGACAGAAATACTGCAATCAATAACCCTTTCTATTAAAAATACAACACATTTTGTTTACTAGAATTATTAGACATTTAGATTCGTCACAATTATGATCAAATGTCTGTTCGCCCTATATGAGAATATAAAATTGATATCAAATAATAATCATAATTCGTCAAATAGAACCATGAATTTAAAACACAACAAAACCGTTGCTCTTCTATGGTTCCTTGATAACTGAGAATAAAAAGCAAGGCCTTGGAAAAACACATAAAAAAGAGAATACGCACATTTCAGGAAAAAACTGAAGACAGAAAACAACATATTTTTTGATGATACTTATGGTTAATAATCATACAATAAATAACTCTATAAATAATCAAAGTAACATAATTTATTACAAATTTATAATTGTAATCAATTTTGTAAAAACCATATTTTTTTACTTTTTTTAATAAATTTATTCTCACTGAATAATTTCTTTACATTCGAAACATATATTCAAACTATTAAGTACCTAACATTGCTAAGTCATTGTTTTTCCATTTTTAAATTAAAAAATAAAATAATAATTCAAGTCGATGAAAAAAACTAGTTTTTATTTTTTGAATTAATGTATTATACGTCGTTATTTTTCAATTGTATTGTGGTAGAAATATATAAATATTTATGTATACTGAGAGCTAAAACGTTTCAAAATCCTCTATTAAAAGTTGATTTGTATACTTCATTATTATTGTTATATATCATTTATTTTTTTATTTGTTTAACAGGCTGTTACACTAAATATGATTATTATTATAAGAGGGACCCGTTCAAAGGCCCGACATTAGACTTCCCGTCAATCATTTGCCCGACGCACGTTAGCCCGACATCCGTTAGCCCGACTGCATCGAATTCCCGACTATATCAAATTCCCGACATTCGTTATCGCAAACATTTTCTTAGATTATGGATGTTGGTTAGCAGTGACAACACTGTACGGTGCATGTCTTAAACAGACATGCCAAATTCATGCCAATTGAGGAATCAAGCGAGAGATGGAAGAAAAGAGTTGTGATTTCCTTAATTTCCGAAAGGACAGATTGTAATTTAATATCATGATCATGATGCAATTATAAGACAACCATTCAATTTTCATTATCTTTGGTGCATGATAATAAGGCAACAATTACAAAACGACCAATACCACGACTAATATGATATTATATTATAAAATATGGAATTATTGCTAAAGAGTAAGTAGCTGTTCTTATTAGTATATTTACAATATTGTGTAATCTGAACCTTAATATTTGTTTACATAACACTTCTCTAATTTAGGTATTGTGGTGATCCTTAATCAACATATATTATGAGTTTATCCTCAATATTCTAACATTAGCTTTTAAATCCAGCAACCCAACATACAACTGTTGAATACAACATACAACAGAAATAATTTTACTCCAATGTCTCCAATACTAAATATATTTTACACTTGAATTCTTCTAATATTAATTATTTTACATATATCTTCTTTTTTTAAAAATAAAATGCATAATGTAAATTTAAGAAATTTTATAATTTACTATAGTAAATCGTTGTATACCCTAATACCGAGTAGAATTTTAAAGGCCTACTATATATTTTGAGACTTTTGAGAATAATAAATTAAGAATACAAATTTTGCAGTAAAGTTTATTAAGGAAATGCAAGAGCTCTAGTGCCTAAAACACAACTTTAATACGGAACTGGTATTAGTCACCAACCCTGGAGTAAAAAGTTGCTTAACTTTTATAAGACAATACAAAACTCCAAGTATTTACAAACATTGATTCATATATAATAAGAATTTATCATTATAGAGATGAAGAAAATGTTTCTGTAATATATCCATTCTAATATATATTACATAAACAAATTGAGTAGCATCTGAAGATTATACATCAAGAGAAATTTGATAACTTTATTACATAAATAAAATAAATATTGTGTACTGTAATACAGTAACATCAAAACAAATATAAACTACGCAGCACGCACGAAATAAGGTAATCTTATCTAACAAAAAATGCTACAGTTGGCCGATATAGTTCGACAGGTGAACGACGCAATATCTTGAACATTCTGCGAGCGTCACAACAAATAAACATTTTGTTATTTATTTACTTTTATTCTACATTTTTTCCCAATGTGCAAGACCTTGAATGATGCTCAAAACATTACTGGTTTGATAATGAAAATGTTACGACACATTTTTCGTGCACTCTGGAACGTTCTCACGCAGATTCGGCACAATCTAATCGGACATGGCGTGGCGCATACGAATCACGATTTCCTCAAAAAAACAAAATATTTATTGTTTTCATGACCATCGTATTTTTTCAAATGAACTACAACAAATTATTAACAGCAAGGTGAGTCACGGTTTTAAATAGACTTTATGCAAAAGTAAAATGACACGTGCGGTCGTGTTGTTTTACCTCGAACAAATGGACTCGTTGAAAAGAAAACTTTAATGTGGCGCTAAATTAAATGTAATAACTATTGTTATTACACTTTTTAGAACTCATTAAAGTATTGCGACGTTTGTTGCCAGAGTTACAATAAAGATTATAACTCGGTACATTTAAATTTATTCAAAACTATAATTGTGTTAATAATATTTAAGTATTATTCACTTATTTAAGCTTGTCCAGTTCCACGCGATTTGATATGAAGACTTATTTCAACTAGGTATATTTATTCAAGTCAAGCAGTAAGGGTCGATACATTAAACCTATATAAAGGTGGTGACTAATATCATTTTCTTACGCACTAATTAACATTATAAAAAGCACATCTAAAAATAATAATTATTTTGTGAACTTTAGTATTATTAATAAGAGATTTATCGAAATTTACATACAATCAAATAGTTTGGACGTTAACATTACAAAAACAAAGTTTATACTTTATGAATTCCCATTGTTTTAAAAGAAAATAAATTTACAAAATTTTCGTTCTCACTTTACGAATTTTCTATTTAAATGATAACAATACAAAATAATTCATGTATCTAAACAGGAATTACAGATTTATTTAATTAAACATATGCTTTCATCACAAATTAGACCAAAGGGCGGATTACTAAAAATATAATTCATTGAAAATGTTTAAAAAGATGTGTTCATTCTTTATTAAAAAAATCTTACGTGTTTCGTTTTACGATATTTTTATAATTTCAATGATGAAATTTTTTTCGTTGTCGATATATCTACATATTATCAATCTTGCGCAAGCGTAATAATTGATTCGTTATACGGCTTTTCGCTTTGCGGCCAAGTTTCGTGAAACGTATTTAGGCCGTAAAGGTATGAGTGTATTATATATTTTCTTTTTAATGATCATCATCAACATCATGTACTTCTTGCAGTTCAATGGTCTTCGTTGATGTTTTCTAATTGGAAGTTTTCAGGAAACTTTCAGAAATACCGTTTTCATCGACATCTTTTCTTTATTCTGCTTCTTGAACATTAGTAACCTGAAAATGGTTCAGGACGTGAAACCTTTTTGAGAATACTAATAATTTATTCAATAATATTCTTAAATTGTTCTTGTGGAATTTGTTTACTATTGTTTATTTCTTGCAGCTCAATGGTCTTTGTTGAAATCCTCAAATTTGAACGTTTAATTTTTTTGATGCTACCGAAATACCGTTTTATTTCATATCTTCATTGATTTAATTTGGAAATATTTGAATTATTACTTTACAAAGTTTAGTTTGACATCTAGTAGATATTTTATTAAGGAACGTAAGATATCATTTTAAGAAGTAATTATAACAGCTAATTAATTTATAAATATTTGAATTTTTCGAAATATACGTCTACTACTTGCTGAAGTGGACATTCTATTAGTAAATTATGTTTATCATATAATTCATTAGAAATATCAATTAATTTTACAAAATATTGGTCCACTGAAAAACATATGAATAGTTCACATTTTATTGAGGATAATCAGTTTGCACCGTATACATTGCCAATAATGAATTAATTTAGAAAGAGTTGAATTAGATATTTGAAAAAATATATATCAAGTCGACAGGTTTATTAGTGGTATTAAATAGATATTGCATTAAAAAAGTTAAGTTGAATTTATAATATTATGAATCATCATTTATAAAAAAATGCAATTATTCTATTGTATATTAATTAATACATTTACTACATTTCCGGTCAAACCCGCTTTAAACTTGCAGTTTATTTAATTCTGTTATGTGGTACCTCCTTATTTATTTGTATTTATTTACAAATAATATTGCTTTCTATTCGTTCACATTCGTTCCTTTCTATCAGCATTTGTATTGAAGGTCAAAGTCAAGGAATGGGAAAATATCAACGACCCCAATGGATGTTACGAGTGCATTATTCTGGTTGTCATAAATAATACTTTTTCAATATTCAATCGAAACTTCTATCATTAGAAAATCGATTTAGATCCTAAAATAATTTAACTAATTCACATCCATTATTGTCGAAGTATTATAACATGATCTCGTGCACGGAATGAGTTCGGTCAATGACATTGTTGACTCGCAATGTGTTATGCAATATCATATAAAACAGGTAAGTATATTGATCTTTTTTAAGTTGAAATTCTATATTGCAGTTTAGATTAATTCCGCATGGATAAACAAAACAATAAGAATATATTACGCAGTTTGCAATAATATTTCGCTTAGTCCGGATAATCGGTTTCCCTAGTATTATTTGAAACCGGACAAATCGAGGAACTTAAAACCTAAATAATAAGAGACTCTATAAAAGATAATGAATGTATACAAATAATTTTGTCGAAGTCGGACTATGTGAGGTATTGATATGATCATTTCCATATTTCTGTGTACTATATTATTATAAACATAAATCTTGTGAATTGAAATGTGAATGTGATTCAAAGATATTAATTTGATATCTACTATACCCTATAATATTAAATACTTTCCCTCTACCATTCTCCATAAATGTTAGCTTTTCTCTTACATTCACAAATTATATTTTGATACTTATTTTCATAGTTTCTTTTTGTTTATTCAAATAATATATTAAATAGTGCACCAATCAGAAATACATTATAATAAAAAAATTAACAACATAATTATTAACTGATAATTACAAAAAAATTAACGGTTGTTAGTTGATTGTTTATCGAATTCACAGTTAAATATAAAAAAAGTTATTTTTGGGAAGAAATGTAGAGTAAAAAATGATTATTGAGAACAGTTATACGTCTTCTACGGTAAATGAACCTTTGATGAATTACTAAACAAATTACATTAGTTTAAATTTGAAAAGAATTAATTAACAATATTTATAAAAATATAATGTTGAATAGACAAATGTTATGCAAATTTCAGTACTGTAGAAGGGTGTATAGAAATACAAAATAACGGAAGAGATCATTATAATGCTTTTTTATTTGTGTTAGTAATATTTTATGTATGTTAGTGATTTATTATGTGATGATACTTTGACACTTAACACTTATGTTATATATAACAAAATTCACTGAATTGTACAAAAAATGTTAAAAATTAGAGCATTTTTACAAATGTATTTATTTTTATTTTCCCATTTGTAAGTTTTTTCAAAGAAATATTTTTCAAATTTTTAAATATACATGATAAATTTCTAAAACATGAATAATAAATTGTTTTTGTGGATTAGAATATACAACAAGACAACTTCTACTTGTGTATATTATAATAGTTAAGTTACTTGACAGTGTTAATAAAAGTTCCATTTAAATCCATGTATTTAAAGCATTTAAGTAAATGTAGATGACAATTAACTCAAAAAACTAAAAGCTAGTTGCACAATATCTCTTGTATTTATGTTTGTTATATATCAATTGACATGTTTATAGTTACATAAGAGCTTTATGAAGTTGTAAAAATAAAGAACTTTATAAAAGTAAATTGTCAATACTAAATACTAATTATGTTTCACTCCGTTGTATTTCTATAATGTCCTTTACAAGTAGCTTTTTGCCATATTTTATTTGCAATTTATTCGACAGAACATTTAACAAATCAGTATGTTGTAGACTTTAGAAAGTGGAACAAATCATTGGCGATTAAATAATATCTTAATTATTTAGTTAATAAAATCTAAATTATAGATCCAAGGGTACAAACAACTTGATAAAGTAGAGTGTAGTTATATTTAAATCCAACCATTCATAGCCCTATAAGTATTTACTTAAATTATGCATCAAATGTACTTGAGATATACTTATATTTAGATCATCGCGTTTATACCATTATCGGTAAGTTAAGTGTTTTTTTCAATTTGATAAATAATTATTTTTTTTAAATTCACTACCACGTTTCTATACTTATAAGTACTTACTTAATTTGCCAATTAATATGCTGAGTATTTGTTTAAGTTTCGAACTAAGAGTACTTGACAAGTAATTTGATATGTAACTTGACAATGTAAAAATTAATTATTTTTAAATCTTTGTCGAATTTGTATATTTAAAAGTAATTGAATTACTTGCCAATTAATAGAATAAGTACTTGTTTACGATCTAAACTGAAAGTACTGAATATTGTAAATATCATTTGATTTTAAATGGCCACCGTGTTTGTATATTTGCTAAACTTGCTAATGAATAGGTAAGTTACTTTGATAAAATAAACACTAGATTAACTTTAATTATTTTACTTACTGTCCAATTTGAGCACAAGGTGGTCCATCAGCACAAACTGCTGCCTTGGAGAAGGTGTGCAAGGAAGAAACAGAAGGCCGCATCGGCATCCTCGGATTCGGAGGAAAAGCTGTCTTCGCCTCGTTTTCCGATCCCAATACTCCCGTTAGGTACAATATTATTATGACTAGTATCACTAAAATCACGGCTAGAACTGGCAACAACACTGTTTTTTTTAGTCTAGGTCTGAAAAAGAAAGAAAAGATCAAAATCAATATTCATGTGTAAAACGCAATTTTAATAATCAACATTCTTGGAGACATCAGGTTAAGCCACTCATTTAATAATAGAGGCATGAAAGGTTAATGCTCTTAAATACACCTTTCGAAAGATGAATAATAGGCCAAGTGCCCAGTGTATTTTAATTTTATACCTTTAAGAGGATGCTGAACATGAGTGCAATTAATATTAGAAATATTGATGTTATAGCAATAAAAAAAATAATAAAAAAAACTGCAATGATTTCTCATAAAATTGATGTAAGTAATTATTTGTATAATTGAATTATTGTTGCAATAAATGTTGTTTTTAATACAATAATTGAATAATTAGTATTTAAAATTGTATTGACTGATATTGCTTCATTAAATATTAGATTGCATTTACTCAATTGTCATCAATCTGAGAATTTTCCACTTACAATCAGGTCATCGCTCTTGAATGTTAGAAAACAACAAAGGAAAAATAATATCTACGAAACAAATACATACGTAGTGCGTAAAGTGATAACTTTCGTTAAAGAAAAGATTAAGAATCATTATTTCATCATAATGTTTAATTAAGCTATTTAATGAGAAGTTGAGTCCTTGAAGGGAGCCATTGCAAATTCCTACAATATTAGATTTGGGCTGGGTTTTTGTAATTTGTGAATATCTCGCGGAGATTTAGCAAAGTTAAATTAGTTGCCGTTGCATAATGCGTTAGTTGTTGCTTTACATTAAACTTGAAATTCTGTTATAATCAGATTACTTCAGCTGGCTTAATCTCATAGTCTCATTAATTAGGAACAAAATTAGCTCTTGGTGAAAACTAAAATTTGGGCATGTACTTTTTGATTTAGGCAACTTTGTTAACAATTACAAGTTATAAAAATAATTGCAGATATGAAAAAATATTACATTTATAATTATGGTCTTGTATAGACAAATTTATCATTATGTAGTTATTGAGCGATTATAAGTACTTTTACAAATTACAGATATATTCCTTATAATGTACAAGTTACTTAACAAGTAGGTTTTAAGTGCAAATTTCTCTGGCCCATAAACTATTGACATATTATTATTTCAAATATAATTATACATATTATTATTATTTATTACATAATGTTATATTATAATAAATTAGGACAGAAAGACCAATGGTCTATTGCCCTTTGTATTAATAAATCATTTAAATATATAACAAAGATTTAAGATTATTGAGAAGATATGTTAGTTTATAGTATTACTTATGATGAATAAAAAAAATCTACACTAAGCATCAACTTATACATGATTTACCTATATATATTATGTAATGTAAATATTTGTTACTTTCATAAATCATTTCTTTCCTAAAACATCATCCTGTCAAGCTTAATACTAAGTGGATAAACATCAATTTAAAAACAAAAGAATACAATAATATGTCTTCATGAATTCTTGGGTACTCCAGGAAATAGGAAATCCTAGCTATCTTTTACAATAGAAATTTTCTTTTCTTCAATCGTAATAAATCTCCCTTGACTTGGAGGACCCCTCTGTTTTCTGTACTTTATCAGATTATTTACTGAAATAAGTATACAATGTACGTCGAAATGTAATATGTTACATTTTGACTACAGTTTAACTATGAAATAGTATTTTAAACCGTTACAAAATCATTTACAAATTACAATTCATTAATTAATCTAACTTAATATATTTTTTACAAACTAAAAAAAATATTAAAAACCTTGGGTAATAATACACTTTTCTATGTTTTGTTTGTTTTTAAATAATTTAATGTTTTTCTATGTCTTTCCGTTATTATTTAATAAAGAAGTTAAAATTACTTCACAAATATATCTAATGAAGTAAAACTTTACTAATTGACTTTTTTAATTTCATTTTTATTATGTCTTATGTAAGAAAAATAATTGACTAATCGTTTTGACAAAAGTTTAGTCAATTCTGTCTACATAATTAAATAATTTAAAGATTTTTTAAAAATAATAATGTTTATTGCAGCAGTCACAATCAAATAAAAACAAAATATTTTTTATAACAATGATAATGAATCACACTAAAAAAACAACTGTTAATAAGGGCTAACAACAGAAGACTTTCTGCCCAAATTATTTAATAAAAACTTTTGTATAGAAATATTATAGTCGATAGCCATTTGATTCGAATTAAGACAAATGTTTGCAGATTTTTTTATATGTTAATAAAATTAATAAATTTAAATTTATTTCAAGTTATGAAAATGATTATTATTATTTTTATTTAGTGTAATTATTAAGGAATAGTTATATACTGTTAAGCAATACATTTAGTTGGTAATTGATACCTGTTAACATTTTTGTGTTCATTCGGTTGCCTACCTAAAAGAACCATAAAGGAAATCACCGACAGAAAATAAATATCTGCGTATTTCTTAATGAATCCAAGGACTTCAATTTAACAGTTGAATGAAATTGGAACGAGACAATTATAGAAAATATAATAGTGAATTGAAAATCTTGAAAGTTTGTGTAATAAAATTATTTATGTATTGAACTTTGTGTACAATATTCAAACACATTTTTTTGTATAACAAATGTTAATTAGTTTAAAAAGTCTTAACTTTTTAAATTTATATTTTAACTTTTAAATTAATTATAATAATATTTATTGCAATAACAACTATTAGAGAAAAAAATACAAACTAAAAGTAATGGAAATACATTAAAAAAGAAAAGGAAAATATAATTATTGCTTCTGCTGCAAAGGGCTATAGACAATACGTCTTTCTGTCCCTTTTAAAGTAAAAAATCGCGAAATGTATAATTTTTATGTGCTACAAGATTCAATGTAATAGATATGTACACTATAATAATCACAGTACTTCATAATAGTACTTTTCAATAATTAAATTATTATTATATACGCTAATTCATATAAATTTAAAGCGAAAACTATTATTTTTTTTAATCAGAGTAAATACCACAAATGAGATAGTGATATAACGGTATAATTCTTGATTAATTAGCATTGTCACTTTATTAATTTAATTTTTAATAATAATATATTTGTAACTAACATTAATTGCATTGTTTTGTATGAAAAAGTTCTAATGACAGCTGTTTTTCTACTCTTAGTAGATCAAATTTAAATAATTCTATACATTACTGTACTTTTTAGAAGTTAGATTTACTAGGATTTAAATTTTGTTATAAAATACATTTCGCCATCTGTGTTATTGCGTGTCAACTAAATGTGTATCGATCCCATCTCTATTCCCTCAAGGGATTTGTTTGCGTGTATGGAACTTAAAATTTAATATAAATTTTGAATACATCTACAACCAACAATAGAAAAGGTCCTTACATATTTCTAAAATTTCTATTATTCCTTTTCGTCGTTTCAGTGCCATTGACATAGGGGTTTTGCTCATTTCTAACCTCCACGAACCGTCTCCGCTTTAGCAATGTTGTGTGGGGCTGGTAATTCGTCTGCACAAGGTTCCTATAGTCGACCATCGTTCGCAATTCGCATACTTCATGTGTTGCTGGAATTTCGCGGATTGCCAAAAACAAATAATTTAAATAAAATTTCACGAAACACACTACACAATTTCGTACGTCCGTCGGACGTTTGTATCTATGACATGTGAAATTTCAGTTTTGAAATTGCGCTTTCGATCGATAAAACCACGTCACTTGTTTGGACGTAGGTGGTGGATGCAGCAACCAGCGACTGTCAAACTGTTACCCTGTCTTAAGGGTTGTCATTTGTAGCACAATACTTTCAATTAGTTAATTCTGTTATTATCATAGCTGTTACATTTTCAAATGTAATATCTGTATCACGATTTATAATAATGCATTTGTTATAAATTTATAAAGAAAATATATTGGAGCTCATATTTATAAACATTTAATAGAAGCATACGCTTTTTAACGCATTGTATGCCAGACATTTCTTGCGCTGCTTGGAGCCTAGTGCGTGCGTTATTTTATCCGGCACATAAGAAATTAAACATATTTAGAACTTTTAGATTAACCAATATTTTTTATTGAAAATTTGAAAACAAACTCAAATTATACAGCTTTGTCAAATTAAGAACACCAATTAGGCTCTTGATACCTGAAGTAAAGTTGCGTTGATGTTGTACAGAAAGTTTTTCACAATTTGTCAGAATTATAAACGATTTCTTCGTTAATTTAAAAGTGAAGAGCCTATCAGATTTTGATTATATCTATCGTAAAAGAAAACTAAAAAGATGTTACTTGTATTTTTTTTATTTGGCAACGTTTTATAATTAGTGTGAACCGTATATCACAATCAATAACAAAAAAATATGTCAATATAAGGATGTGTGTTGTTGAACTGTCCAAGTTCCACAAGACTGTGTAGTTGTCCAAGTTGAAAATATGTGTAGAATCTTTATAAAGGTAATAAAATATCCAAATACATGTCTTATTTGTATTGTAGAAGTACATGCGTTTTACTTATTAGGAGAGCAGACCGGGGTTGGTTGTCACAAGGTATAAAATGCGTGAGGCGCTACTAGGTCTGTACATGTGTTTTATTCATAACGACAATAAAGTCGTTCCATCTTTTTCAGAATTGTTTAACACAATTGGAATCACAAAAATGTTGAGTGATTATTCTTTTATAATATTCTAAATTTTGATTTTTACCTTATTTTTTAATATGATGTTGGATTGAAATTTTATTACGATAGCACGAAAACATGGTGCGTTTTTAAATATGGTTGGTTGTTACATATCATGGGACTAGATCACCAGTCGTGCAGAAATTTAATAATTGTGACAACCAACCCCAACCAAGCTCTTCTTACATTACATATTTTTAGAAATAATAAAATGAAATGTCACGTATAAAGATACATTAAGAAAAAGGCAGACGTCGCTACTAGAGAGTGCATCTGTTGGGTCCTCAGAGAATGTGTACAATAAAGAGCGAATCTGGACAGGACCGTGTAACATACTGCTTGCAATATACATAAATTTAATGCAATGTAAAAATACAATTATAAACGTTGAATTATATCATTTAACTTTCCTTAAACTGTATAGGAAATTAGTTTTCAAAAATTAATTGTGAAAAATAAAGTTGTATTAAATAACATTGAAACTATATTTTGTTGGTTTTTATTAAACAAAAACATGATTATGTTGACATTTATTCGTCCGCAAAAGATTTATTAATAAATAAATTTGCCAAAACACACTAAAGTTTATAATAAAATGATTATGGAAATAGTAGAAGATACGAGGTATATATAACAAGTTATTTAATGATATCAGTTAAACTCTCATGTAAAATACGTACTTTAGTTGTTACATATTTTTAATAAAGATTTGTAGGGTATGGAAAATATATTTCTGTATTAATTCAAATTCTAAACAGTGATGCAAGGTGTACAGCATCTCACAGATAACTTTAACGCGTACGTTTAGATAGCAACATATGGGATTAATGTGGAAAGCATGTATGTAAAATTTGCATGAAATTTGCATGTGAGAAAATTGCGTTAGGAAGCGGATATACAACTGAGGCTAGAAAAATATATGCAACAAAAATAATTGTTGGAAATACGAGAACATGTTTATATGCATTTTTTGATGCTGTGACATAAAGGGTGCAATTTGGATGCAAATAATATGCCAACGCCTACATAAGCAAATTGCAAATATTTTATTTTTATTATTTTAAACCATTGCAATAAATTTAATAACTAACAAATGTTTCAAAATATTATTATTGAATCATATATCGTGTTTTAGTTCTTATTTTATTTTTATAAGTATTTAACTATTGGATTAGCAAGAAATAATTACGGTTTTGTTGTCAATAGCTCATAAACTTCAAGAATCAATTATAATAATGATACATTTCCTATATTATATTTTGCCTCTCTCTGTCAACATAAAGATTCCGCTCTGAAAGGATTTTATCAGCAAAAAAAAACTGACAGTCGTCATCCATTTGAGAAGAAATTCAAGAACAGAATATTTTAAAACTTTACATGTTAGTTTGAGTCTCAGTAATCTCCTTGACATTAAGGAAATAAAAATAAAAATATATAGGAAATGTCTCTTTGGCATTTCATGTTAAATTTGAGCCTAAACAAACAGCTTCAAAGTAAGCTGACATTGACAGTACTCCTTCATTTTCTTGTCAACCCAATAATAATTTTGAAATTCTATTCTTGTTGTTGTTTTTTAATTGTATTAAGTGTTATTTCCAATTTGATTGATATTATTTTATTTATTACATTTATAATACACATACATAATTTATAATTATCTGAAAATTAACTTATTAATAAATATTAAAATGTAAAAGATTATATTTGTTTTTGCTAGTTTCACAATACAGTAAGAAAAGTTATAACAAAAATGGCGCAGTAAGAATTGCAAGTCGTCACAAAATTATATTTTATTACCATGAAGAGATTTGTTGTTTTCCATGCCCTACAAATCTGCAATATTGCGCATTAAAAAATGTCTGTAATGCGCATTATTATTGTTTGTTTTTAATACTTCTGATTCTGTTTATTTATCATTGATTGTTTGTAATTAGTTCGCAATCAATTTGACAATAAGCGAACAATGCTAGTAAATTGAATAATAATATTATTACAATGAAATTCAAATTTTATTACACGTAAACAATCCATAACTGAATTATGAATGGTTACTGTTTTTTTACTTAATAATGTTTTAATAAATGAATTTTCAAATTAGATTTACTTGCTATTTTAAATTTTACATCTTTACTTCATTTTACTGTTTTAAAGTAATTATATAAATTATTGTGTCTTATTTTCACATCAAATTTAGTACACATTTTTAACAATTGCACGACTTTGATTAATCTGGATTCACAAAAGTCTTTATTGTATAAGATTTATTTTTCTCTTTACTCAATCAAGACTCGATTATCCGTACTATGCAAGGTATTTCTATTTGTTTATGTAAGTTAATAAAACAAATAAAATAACCGAGAAAAATAAAAATGTATTCGCAATGTATTGATTATTTGAATTAATAATAAACAATTCAAATAGTCAATACATTGAACAGCATTTTTTATTTTAGAATCATTTTTGTTGTAAGAAATAGTATTTATTTTGTGAAATACTACAAAAG
Organism: Nicrophorus orbicollis; assembly: GCA_018845635.1. Lineage (NCBI taxonomy): Eukaryota > Metazoa > Arthropoda > Insecta > Coleoptera > Silphidae > Nicrophorus > Nicrophorus orbicollis. Next base: position 287,775 of record JAFMTC010000480.1, read on the forward strand.
CAGCTTCGATTAGTACGGTTTACAAATTACAGATTATCCTTTTGGGTAATCTTAACTTTTGATATCAAATTTTATACTAAAAAGTAGAGATTGATTTTGTTTTGGATTATTGTTACAATGTTTCTTATTGTAGAACATTTTTTCTGTAATCTGGTCCAATTTGCTGATAATAAATTCTAGAAATATATTGTATTATTTATGTGTACATATATTTATACACATAGATGATATTTTTTCTCGATATATTTTTAGTTTTTTTTTGCTATTTATTTTTATGTGGATTTAATGTTATTTATTAGTATGGTTTCATATGGTGTATAGTGAAAATATTACAATAGTTGATGTATATTTATTTAAAAACTGGAAATTAATGTATAAAAGATGTGATTAGATAACATCTCATATAAAAAGACAATAGCTATTTATACAGTGTAATTATATATGCGAAATATAAGGTCTAGCATTTAAAAAGTTTCTTAGTACAGTTTTGATACGTATGGAATAACCAGAATTCAATATTATCTATTTCGAAGAAATACTACGAAACTTACTTAATTACATGAACATTATAATTCGAATGCCTTCGAACTGGATTGTAAGATAAGTCTCTCTCCATTATTTCCACGAAGGTTGCACTCGAGTCTCAGTAAATTAACTAATTGTCTTCAACACACGGTGCTTGCTCGGTCACTGTTCCAAGCGAATTCCCGTTGACAATATAAATTGTGTACCAAGAACGAAAATGGCAACGTTTCTTATCTCTCTTCTATTATTTGCTTTGTCTCTACTTATGTAATTCACTTGCATTATAATAAAAAAATTGTTAATACAGTTTTAAGATTACACTTCGTCACATTTAGACTATATAAAAGATGATGTAAAATCATTTAGAAATATTTAAGTCATTTAACGTTTGAATATTTGAATGTGTTTTTCTTTACACAAAGAAAATTTTGATTTTGTTTGGATTTATAATAAATATAATATTTAGTTAGTTCGAAAGTTCTGTTCGGTTTTTTGTTTATAAAAAAACATGTATAATTCTGAATAGTAACTTTTTTTTGAACAATAAATCAAGTCAAGTGTTTTTATTTATTTATTAGTTTATATTGTACTAGAACTTTATTTTATATAATAACTATTTGCCATAAGATTTATTGTAACAGATACAGACGGTAAAAATAACAATATATACAATACTATTCTAATGAAACAAAAAAAACAACTGCTACATCTGTTACAAAGGGCTACTGATCGCAGTTTTGTTTCTGAAAACAATTGATTATGAAAGATATTTTGACGAAAGAGAAACCCTCATACAACCTCCATCGGTGGTAATTCAAATAGTGAATTCTGAAAACTTCATCACTCCACGATTCTCAGCAAAGAAGATATAGGCTAGAGCTCCGCTAGAAGCCCTAACGCAAAATTTTAAGAACAAGGTGTTTAGTCTCTCTATTATTGTGGTTACGTCTGAGATCGTAATAGAAGTAGTCTTGCTGCAACCACCACAACACATGCGCACATACTAAAACTCCTTGCTACCTAACTATATAAATCGAATATACAAATGATCAGTTCAAATATAAGTTAAATTTGGAACACAGTTGTCTCTTTTTATCTACATCCTATCAGAATAACAAGAACACTATTTGAAATATAAAAAAAATAAAAAATAATTTAATTTGATCGCACAGATTGCGATCAATAGCCATGACTATAACAGTTACAAACTTGTATTAATTGTTTTTGATTTCATTAGTTATTGTGGATGAAATATATTTTGATTTTTGTTGTTGCAATAAACAGTATTATTGTTATTAACTTTATTGGGGACTAGTGGCAGATAATATGTAGTTTCCTTCTTCAAAGTATTTAATTGATTAAGACTCCCACCAAAAGACTTCCACTTTAATCTAGTAATGCATTTTCTTTTATTTAACACTGGTTGAACTTTAAATTTCCAAAGCAACGAAACAAAAATAAGTATATAACAAATACGTAATAATTTACTTTAAATATCTAATTAATATTGATTTTATGAAGATTGTAGCATATATTTTGATTTATAATAATGTATATATACATCTTTATTAACAAAATTAAAAATAATATTTAAATAAATATACAGTTTAGTTCATAGTTAAAACTATACTTCTTATATCTAAATTAGAAATTTTTGTTTTAATATTTGAATGTTTAAGCATTATAAAGATTAAATCATTCATAAAATAGTTTTTACAGAAGATCAAAGAGTGTACACAAAAATAATTCATAATGAGCACAAAAATATTTGTTCAAATTTTATTAAATTATATTTTACAATTTTCTTTTATTTAAGTGCAAATACGTCTTGAAAATTAAATTTAAATTGTACATCTAGGGCAGAAAGACTGCAATCAAAACCCCATGAAATATTCAATCTATCTTTGTTTATAGTATTAAATCATTTCTGAAAAAAGAAGTATGAATGAACAATCAATTCAATATTTTACGGTATAATCAATAAATTTTAATCCTCCTGTATACATTTTTACAGCATGACATGAAATTTTATGAAAAGTTATAAAGAAATATGACCTATAAGCTATTACGAACCACGGAAGCCCAGAAATAAACTAGTACGGTCACAAATAAAAGTAATACTGAAATTAAATTAAATTTGTTAAGTTAACAAATTTTGTAAGTCATTGAATTTAATGTTCTTAACCTTTTTGTTAAACACAAAATTAAATAGACGGAATCTAAGTGTATTTTGATTTGATATTTGCATACATTGTAGATTTAGTTATATCAACTTCTTCTTTATTTAAATCATTTTAATAATTATATTAACATTTATTGTAATAACAACTATAAAAATATACACCCATACTTCGTTTTACGGCCTTCGTATGTTCCACGAAACTTGACCGCAAAGCGAAAAGTCGTAGAAGGAATCAAAGATTGCGCTTAGGCAAGATTGTCAACATGTAGTTATATCGACATCGATTTTTTTTGCCGTTATAGCAAAACATTTTAGGCCGTAAATCGAAAACGTGCCTTAATTGAAGAGGGCCGTTATAGCGAAATGCCGTATAAAGAGCGGCCGTATAGCGTGGTAAGGGTATACTCAATACAATGATTATAAAGAAAGACTTATGATGGTCTATAGCCCTTTCCAGTAGTAGCATTATATTTTATTTTTCATTTCTGTATGTTTCAATTATAATCAGTTCATATTTTTCTTGTAGTTGTTGTTGCAATAAAATTTAATTATTAGTAATAATAAATTATGTTTTTATAAGAAAAACTTGAAAATAGTTGAAAAAAGTTCGTGACCTAGTGCAAATATGAGAATGTATTTTTTTTAGTAAAATAAATACATATATTGATCATCGAATCCTAAGAAATTTTACTGACTCAGAGAAAATGCATTTGAAATGATGTAAACAATTTATTAGCACTTATTTCCTACTCAAGTACGTTTAATATTGATGATGAACAGTGAATCAGTCGCAAAGAGAGGAGCGGAGAACCAAACGTTTCTCTGATTTTATTTGATTTCCAATAAATGGCATTGATCAACGGGAAACCCATCCCAGTTTTCTGGCTGCGGTATCAGATCCTTGCGAGGAACCACTCCAATCTCTTCCTGAAAACCAATATATTGCAAAAAGGCTTTCTGGCGCGTCATCATTCTAATGCCTTTGCCATGCTGGGACTTCCTCGCACCAAGATTTTATTAAACTTGCACCATTTCAACAGACACATCACATCCTATGGGAATCTTACACACGCTTTTCTCAATTATCCGTGTTTTTAGTGCTTTAGTGCAAGAATATTTTTATACGAATTATATTTAATCAATATACATAATAATATTATTATAATATGTTTTATTGTAGATTTAGATAAGCAACTTAATTTTAATTTAGATAAATAATACATTTAAAAAAGTAATAATACCTGCAATTATTTTGTATACAAATGTATAATATTTTTTCTCTATATTTTCAGGAATCAACAAACGGTGGTAGTTTGGGGTTAAAGTGATTTCTTTGAGGCAAGTGATGCCAAATTTAATATTATAATTCAGGGGTTCAAGGGGTTCGTGGTGAATTAACAATATTTTAGGGTAATAGATGAAATAGTTCCCCAATCACCGCTTTATACAATCTTTTTGTCTTGTTTATTTTTATGTTGTTTTAAAATCGGGTTCCAAACATAACGTGATATTAAATAAATTAGCAATATTCGTGGTATTATTGTACTAAATTTTAATGTACATTACATCATTCAAAGTACGTTATGTGTGCTATATAAATCAATTTCAATATAATCGTGCTTTATATGCTTTTATTTTTTATATATAATCTTAACAGTCATATGACTGAGAAATAATCTTTATTGCCATGTGACTGAGAAATATAATTCATTACGAACAATAATTGAGTTCCTTGAAATTAAATAAACGATGTAGATAAAATCATCAATATGAGCTGTCATTGCTGTCAAACGATTATAATTCCCATTAATAATAATTATCGCTTCAATTAAATTTCAGCTGTTCATTGTAGGCACGTCTTTAATTTTCTCGACAGTTCATATACTAAATTTGCATAAGTAATGAATCTTTCAATTTTCGTTCCATGTTTTCTCAATTATAAATTCAATTACTTTTATGTTATAATTCTAATTTTCTCAAGCACTTTTATAAATTTCTTGCTTAGTATTAAGCAACAATAATAACTGTGTTATTTATAATAATTTTGTAAATAAATAATTAAATGAGTGAAAAATTCTATTTCTTCTTTGTTTAAAACTTTTAATAATATTATATAAGTTATTTCCCAGTAGTATATAAAACAAATAATAATTTTAAATAAGTAAAACTAAGGGCTGGCTAAAGGGCTATCAACTTTTCACTGTAAAACATTTATAATTATAAAATTTTCATTAATAAGGAAGATTTTAGATTTACAATAACTTTTAAATTTAATACTTATTAAATATTATATAATATTATTTCTGTAAAGAGGAGAAAACTAAGACTAATTAAAAAATAAGTAACATTTACGATCAGTTTTGATTGCTTCACTTAATGAATGTAATAAAATTGGTTTAAAGAAATCTTTACTGATTTTGTTTTCATTCCTAAATGATGAAAGATTTGGTCAGTTTATTGACCACAAAATCATGAAGATGACATATAAAGTTTATTCATACTACTGAGTATTGATTGTAGGTCTTCCGCATTAAATTCTCAGTATTTTCATATCAGATCAGGTTACGATTTGACGGATTGTATTAGCTACGTGCGTTTAGTATTGTAGCTGGATTAATGACTTGTGTCAATTCCGCACATAGTAAATGTCATTCTTGTGGAAGAAAGACGCACGGTTTGCTACAATAATAAATAATAACTTACATTAAATATGTTTACAATTGCTAATATACGAGATTATAAAAATTAAAAAGTATCAAACGAATTTACAATACAATAACAACAAACTAACTAACAAAAATTTAATAAAGTTTAGAAAAATAGAAAATAGTTGTATACAAAATTTATTGCATAATAATAATAATAAGGAACATTGACTACAGACCTACCGGCCTAACATTTTTTTACTATAAAGCTGTCAAAGTTTCATCTCCATATCAATGTAGTAATGCAATGATTAGAGAAGCTTCTTAATAGACGATGCAATAGTTTCGGTGATCGAAAACTAAGAACAATAGATAACAGAATAACGAAAATATAGAAAAGACAATATGGGATAATATGGAAAGTTCCTCCCTGCGTATCCTCAACAGAATCAGCAATCCAAACAACCCACTCCACAACTCTTCGAATGACCTCCTCTATTCCAAAACCAAAATTGTTCCAGTCCTCGATAGACACCTCTCCCTTTCCATTCGATTCATCTAAATAGATTCAAATTTATTCTTTCTCTCTAAATTTTATATCCCTTGATATATCCGTTTATTATGACTGATCTTTTGTAATTTGATTGTTATTATGATTGTTGGCTATCTCTTAATATAATATATTTTTCCCGTTTTTAGTTCTTTGCTATACTGTTGTGTTCTGTATTTTCGATATAACTTGTTCTGAGTTTTTAGTTTTCCATGCTTTCAGCTCTCCTCGCCACTCGTTATGCGAAACGTTATGAGAGGTACCGTTTAGCAAGGTAACATTGTATAATATTAAATTAATTAAACATTTTAATAATTTAAGATATTTATAAATTTACAATTTATACTTACAAACATTTATTGTGGCTATAAATACATATTAATTATTAAATTGATTGTTCTATCCAACTGCTTAATTTAAAATGCTTGACACAATATTTTAATCGATTTTTACTACATTTGTATTATTCATTAATTAAATACTTATGATTCACCTATGTAAGAAATATTGCAGTTTTTCTGCCCTTCGAGTATTTATAATAAAGCATAACAGAGTATAAAAAAAAATAAAAATTTTCTCAGTTATATAAGTTTTTTTATACATATTATGCACAGTCTGCAAACGGACGATTAAACATTTAAGTTAAACTCTGAACGAGCAATACACTTGGCCTATATTCAGGTATTGCAATGTAACCATGAATGCAAGCGTGATGCATTTGCTATTCCTTATAAAGCACCGGTAATGTACTTTATGTTCGTGCATTCACATTTCTCATGGGAATTTGGCCTGCATTTCCATAATATAAAATTGATACGAACAATGAAAAAAAAAGAGAGTACCCAAGCAACGCTGTTGTTATTAATTGATTACTATTTAATGGTTGCATTAAAAGCAAGCTTCTCCCATGGGAATTCCATTTTACATCTTCTATTTTATTTTAAGTACTGTAATACCTTGCATAGTTCACGTAATCGGTTTATGTTCCCGACTATTTAAAATCGAAAAAAAAGAGATTAAAGGTAAACTAAACTATGTTATACATACAAAATAATTTTGTTTACTATTTTTTTATAATTTATTTATATTTTTCTAGAATAAAGTTTTGATTATAATCCAATTGTAGTAATCCTGATTGATCAAAGAATCATTAAGTAACAAATATTATCATAAATAGGTTAAGTAACGCTATTTTAAAAATATGATGTTATTTAGTAATTTAAAACTTATTGTTACTAATTGTTTTTATTGCAACAGTGAACAAAATATTATAAGTTTGATATAATTATAAGAAATTAAAAGAAAATACAATTGTTAACACTGCTGCATAGGACTATAGACCATAGGACTTTCTGTCCATAAAAAATGTTAGTACATTAATTGCATATTAATTGTAAACAAAGAAACTTGAATCTCTATTTCACCGTGAATTGTATATAAAATCTATTTTGCGGAAGAAGTCAAAATCATTTTATAAATTTCTCAAAATTTTCATTACTATTCAAACATATTTGTTGGTCCAAATTCGCAATCGATAAACCAAATTTACAAAATTTCATTAATTACTTATATTTAATATGACAAAGTATTAACGTAAAATTATGATACAATTTAATAATTATTAGTTCTTAAATAGCACTGTAATGTCTATTAAAAAAATATTTGTTTACATGCTGTAATAAGTTAATTAGAAACAGTAATGTAATATAAAAATCATATATTTATGTCAATAATAAAATAATGTTTGTTTGTAAATCGTATTTTTTTAAAATTATTTTTCAAACTTAGAAAAAATGTAATTTAATAATGTAATTGATTTGCACATTAACGTTAATTGCTTTTAATTAATATTTGCAAAAATATACATATATATATAATTATGTTATTAGTTATTTTTTTAGGTTCTTTTATAAATAATGACCTTTTATAATATCCATTGTATATAAATTGTTGATTGGCAAAACCACAATTTAAATTACTTTCATTCAAATTTACAGTTTGTATTTTTTAATTTCAAGACTGAAACAAAAGATATTTTTTCTTTTTTCTCTAAAAAGTATAAATTTGTAAGCCTTTTATTGTCATACAAGTCAATGAGATTGTCAACAAGAAATAAAAATTAATTTACTAGAAAATTACTTTTACTAAAAAATGTCAATTATTGATTTTCATAAAGAAAACTTATGAAATTATTAGATTCTCTAACTATTTGTTGTATATTAGACCGAAAGACTTGGTCACTCTTTTTTGTGATTAATAAAGATGTTTATTATTTTGTCATAGAAATTTCACTAAATAACCTTATATTAGCTATATAAAATAAATAATTAAGACCAATGAAAGGAAATCTATAAAATAGTATTGATTTCATTTTATACAAATTTAAATGATTTATTGCATTACTATTACCTATATTTTTAAAATATTGTAACAGTGAACAAAATGATAAAAAAATATAATTATAAGAAAAAAGAAAACACAATTATTACTACCGCTGCAAACGGCTAAAGACCTATGCTTCCTAGATAAATTTATTATATAAAAGCAAAATTACATTACAATTTCATTTTCTTTTTGTATAAAACTTCATTTTCTAGAAAATATAACTAGATTTCATAAAATAATATTGTTTTATAAATACATTTTTGCTCGAAGAATTCTACTTTATTTTTTTTATAATAAATTAATTTGCAAATATATATATATATATTACAATAAAAAATCACATAATATATAATATTCATTTCATATTTAAATTATTATAAGACGTATTATAATATTGCAATAATATGTAATATAAATATTTAAAAATATAAAATCTGTACTTACGAACAACTTTTTTTCACTTTTCCTCCTTCGGAGATGTTAAGCGTGGCACCTCTATCCAGGACCCCCATGGTGTTGGCCGTTCTTTAAACGTTCTAAAACACAAAAGACACACTTCTGTAATACCGAAACAATGAACGAATTGACTTCAATTCGGAAAGTGCGTGTACATGCGAATTGTAATTGTGCAACTACAATGAACTCGAGCGCTTTGAGCAATTCCGACGACGTCCAGCAAATCACTCAGCAAACCCACGTTTTCATGATTACACATACACACACAAACTCTTTCCAACAGACGAACGCCTACCAATTCGAATCATACATTTTCTAGCCACTATTCGCACAATCCTCGTCCTTGAATCCGATTGTTTTTTATTTCCGAATCCATGAACACTTGAAATTCAACAATTTTTGCTCCAGGACGTGCCTTTTTTACCGATCACCTCTAATTTTGCATTTCTATGGGTGTTAACAATAATGTATTAATAATCTTACCGAGAAGATAAATAATTGCAGGTGAACTTGAAAAACTTTATAACCTGTTGCTGCTTAGCACTTTATAATAAATAGTGATGCAATAAGCGCATAATCTTTATTTAAAACTATATTCCCAAGTGGTAAACATTCTTAGAAGTAAGATCTATTTTGAGAAAATGTTTTAGTTTTATATTTATATAACATGATGTACCAAATATCAAATAGAAATAATGCTATTTTAAAATAATAATATTTATTCTAACAATCGCAAAATTAAACATATTTATAGAATTATATTAATTAAACAATATAAATCAACTTTGAGCTGCGACCCAAATTTAACAAAATATTCTTGTTATAAATCATATTTTTTTAATGTAAAGCAATATACGCTTGAATTTAACGTTACTTTATTTGATTACATTATTGTATCTGATCAATATGTAAATGGTAAAAAAATCTTTATTTAACTATTTTTATAGTTGCATATGATATGATGTTCTTAATATGATAACAATTAAATGTAAAGCATTAAAACTAAAGATTATTCAATAAACATATATTTATATTGAATAATCTTTATTAATCGAAATTGAATTGGTAAAACTATATAAAAAAAGAAATTTGTTCCTAAATATACCGGATTCATTAACCTACTAAATATATATATATTTGTTACGAAATAATGGTAATCTATCTGTTTTATCTTTAAAGCAGAGTTTGGAGATAACAATTCTGAGAAGTTTCAGTAAATTAAACTTTTTCATGGAAATTCCTTAACATTAAGTATGTATATTTACTTATTAACTAATTGGATTTAACCATAAAAGATGTTTACCAAATCATACAAATTTTGAACATTTTTTTTGATATAAGCTTTTAGTACATATTTTTTATATATACATATGTTTTTTAATATGTTTATTTAAAATAGTCGTTCCATAAGATAAAAAGCTTAATTAATGACTTAAAAATTGTATTTCATAATTGGTCTAATATTTTAAGCATTTAAATTATTATGAAGTTAAGAATTACGTAAAACATTTCTTATTTTTTAACATGTGATATAATAACAAGGGTATAATTTTCAATCTATATTTCTATAAATGTTAAACATGCAGTTTTACAATTTCATTTCAGAATTACCTAATGAAACAGTAATAAACCAAAAATTCAAAAACTCAAAATATATAAATCATATAAGTATTGACATATCGATATTAAAATTATTACTTCATAAAAATAAGTTTAATCCTTATTTTTGTTGTAGCTTGCTGCGATAAACACTGTACTCGATTCTATATAGAAATACTTGTTTGAAAAATAATGGAAATTCCAGTTTATTTATATCATTGAAAATGAATTATTGAAACTCAGTATTTGTTAACGACAATTCCATTACGTGATGGACAAATTATAGCTTGTGCATTCCAAGAATTATATTGAATTACATTGCTTCTAATTTTATGAATTTAATTAGAATAATTATATTTTTTTAGAAATAGTTTTTTTATTGATAGAAAGACCAGAAATTCAATTGGTTTTTGGCCCATTTTTGACCACTAAATATGTTTCAATAAATAAAACAAAGTTATATTTTACATGAATTGTATAGTTATGAAATTTTATTTTATATTATATTCAATTAACAATCATTATATTTATTACATAATAAAATAAAAATGTTATTTACACTGTAAAAAAGTAAACTGTAAAAGAAAAATATATAAAAATTATAGTTTTTAGGGTAGAAAGACCTATGGGCTATAATAAAAGCAATGCTAATAATTATGTTTTCTTTTTGTAAGCATTTGAAATTATTCGGTTCGACCAATAGTTTAAAGGATTTTGAAACTAAAACCACGCAAAAACAAACTTTTGCTGCGTTTGAATTTAGTTTGTTTCAAAAGTTTTTAACCGGATTAATGAAAGTCGAGATATTGTCAATCCTTAGAAAAGTATTGATTTATAAATATTATATTAGTTGTGTGTTGAGAATACAAAAATGAAAATGCATTATTCAAGTTTTCTAAGAAATAAAAGCGAGTTCGATCAAAAAAAAACATCTCCAAAACAAAATAGAGGATAAAAAATAAATAGCCTTGGCGATTTTCCCTGCATTGTTTTATAACGTAGGAAAAAAGGTAAAGGTTTTCCATTTCCTCGTCGACGCGTATCCTCAAACGATTTTCCTTGTTACGTCTTTTCTCATCTTATTTTGCATATTATATTTAGTCATGCATACAAAAGGCGTAATTTGCAGATGATTCACACTACAAAAAAAATCCCTGCTATCTTGTTTGTTCTGATAATTAATTATGTAAATAATTATGAGCATAGTTGTAATGGAAATATGTACTGAATATATTTATAAATTATTTATTTGAATTGTTGTTGAAGATTACTTTAAATTAATTGATAAATTATTAAATAAATAGAAAAAAATGGTGATACTCCAATTATCAAATCAATTAAAATGTATAATTGAAACAAACATGTTTAATCATTTGAATCAACAGATTTACTTAAAGAGTTACCTTGTAAATTAAAATCTCACGTGCAACGAAGCACATCTGTTTTTCTAAAGTTTCAATAAAGAGGAATTATAAAAGCATTTTTTACTTGTTTTGAAATTATTCTATTTTAGAATATACTGTCTAATGCAGGACACTTTTGTTCGTACGAAATCTAGGCTTTTTTTGTTCCGAGAATAGGAAAACCTTCCAAAGGGACCACGGTGGAATCGTGATACTGTGGGATTTGACCCACTAAAAAGTTCTCCTCTTCTTCATCAGCATACAGGTCCTGTTTAATGTTACTGTTCTGAAATGTTGATTGTCTTATCTGATAGATTTGTTCAGTGTTGGCTTCCACTGCCATTTTCTTCATTAGCTCTCACCATCCTACACTGGTCTTCTTCCTGTTTGTTGGCTACTATCGAATATAACAGCGGTGGCCAACCTGCGGCTCGCGAGCCACATGTGGCTTTTTCAAGGATTATTTGTGGCTCTTGATAAATGTACCCGAGTTCCATCATTACAACATTTTTAAAATATACTGATGTTATGAAAACAGTGTTACACATTGTAAATTACATTCGCACCAATGCAAAAAATCATCGACAATGCAAAAATTTCCTTGAAGAATTAAAGGAAGAAGAACTACCAAATGACATTAATTTCTCTTGCATTGTTAGATGGTTATCTAGCTACAATGTATTAAATCGTTTTGTAGATTTGTTTGATACGATAACTGCATTTCTAAAAGACAATAACCTATTCAGAATTAGACGATGACGAGTGCTTGCAAGACTTAATGTTTTTGACTGATGTCATAGAACATTTGCAAACGCTGAATTTACAATTGCAAGGGAAAGATAAAATGTTATCTGATCTCTCACTGTGTATATTTAGTTTTGAAACTAAATTACTAAGAATAAAACATTTTATCATTTTCCTAGAATTAAAAAAAGATCAAATATTAAACAAGAAAAACTTAACCAGTATATAACGAAATGTTTTTCTGAAACCATTTGAAATGAACATAATTCAAGGTGAGTTTTTCATTTCCAATATAATTATGACCTAAAAAAACATCTGGAGAATTAGAATTAATAGAGATACAAGAAGATCAAACTCTAGAATTAAAATATAAGTCGACGTCGATTACTGAATTTTGGAAATCTGCACCAGAATCGAATTATTCTATATTAAAAAAGAAGCAGTCTTTTTAGAGTAGAATGATTTCAATATTCGAAACAACGTACTTGTGTGAATCATTTTATACCATTTTAAAATTTGTGAAATCCAAACTTCGATTAGTATTAACTAACCAGCATCTCAAAGAATTACAGAGAAGTGCTGTCAGCAATTATTCACCAAATTTTAAAGAATTATCACGAAAAGTAAAATAACTGTGTTTAATTTTTAAATTCAATACACATATTTTATACTTTTATTTATATGTAAATATAAATATAATTTCTGTAAAAAAATAAGTTTAATACCTTTTTTGTATACCTTTTTAATACGTATTTAATTTAAAATTTTGAAAAATGGTTCGGTTAAAAAAATGTTAAACTCTCAACAAATACTTAGTTGGTAATAATAACGTAGGACAACCTTAACGTAGCTTTTTGTAACAATTCATGAAATATAAAAAGTATGCTAACTTTAATATTGTGTATTTTATATTGTAATGAAAATGAGCAAAAAAGCAATTTATTTATGCTACAATATATACAATACATATCTTTATTATACAATATTTTGGTTACTTTATGTTAATCAACATAATTATATAAGTATTAAAAGAAATTAAAGTGATATTTGTTTAAAAATAAAATATTTTATTTGTAAACTTTGTTCGTGTAATAATATTTTTATGTGAATTTAAAAACTGGTTTATTTGATAGACATGAATAATACATTTTTTGTTGAAAATGTATGATGAACGTTTAGTAAATCTTTTGTTGACTCGTAATCAAGGTTGTTTCTTAGCAAATTACTCACCTGTGTTCATTCATATTTTCATAACATCACTATTATAAATAAACGATTATTCAACAAGTTTATAATAACATATTTTGTTTATTTATTGATCAATTATCGTTTACATTTTATTAAAAAAAAAAATATATTTTTACTGTTATTTTTATTTGCAAGTTTTATTTACATTTATTAACATTTTACCATTCAGCAAATATTCTATTTGTCAAGTGAAACAAATAATTATTGACAATAATATAACGATTTTTTTTAGTTGTTTAAATATTTTTAACTTAATTATACACATCTTTGAACTTACATTTCGATTCGGATTCCACTTCAAAACGAAAATCACTTCAAACGTATGTTTAACCACAAAAAAAACTAAATATATTTAAGTTTTCAATTCAAAATATACGCATTCGTCACCAGAGTTTATTTATAATAACCGGGTTTCGCGAAAATAAAAGAAAAAAAATCGATTCTTGGCGCAGGTGTGTTTTTTCTTTCTCTATATTTTTACTTCGAATGTTACCAGCATTCCAATAATGGATTCGTTAATGCTTTATAATTAGTATTTAATGGTATGCTTTGTTGCTGCAATTACGTAGCATTTGCTTTGTAGCACATTCATTAGCACTCGCGTTTTTATCGCACGATTCTACAATAATCTTATGATAATTGGCCGTAGGAAAATCTTAGCAGCGAAAATTTAGAATACAAATTACAAGTGGTTATGCATAATGCGAGCGGTTTTATTTTTGTTCAGTTTATGTTTTTTGTAATATGTTGTTGCATACGAAGAGCGAATATTTGAAATTTAATACAGTTACTATAATAGCACTAAAATGTTTTATAAATAAAACAGAAAATTTCAAACTTTTTAATTACATTTGACCTTCCTTTCGTTAATTATAAGTTTGTCACTGTTTCATTTCAATATCTACACAAATAGATTTGTCTATTGTTTATCGTAATTCTAATGCATGATTTTTAATTAAACATATTTTTATCAGTAATCTAATGTGTTTTGACCGATAATTAGTATTTAAACTATGCAATTATATAACGTAATTCCGTGGGGATTGATTATTTTTATTATTTTTATACATTTTCCGTGAGTATTTTTTATTTTATTTATTATTTTATATATTTCAAAAGAAAATTAAGGGGCATATCTTCGCCGGGTGGTTAAGAGTCTCTGCATCACAAAAATCTGTTGCGAAATGGTGCTGGTTCGAGTCCCACAGCTGATCGAATTTTCCGGCATTTATCGGTCTGCAAAATAAGGTGTGAAGGCTGATACGAACTCAAGTTCAGAAATAGGGCTAAAACTATTATAAAAAAATGAATATAACTGTAGTACATTATATTTATTACAAGTTAATTACTTGCAAATTAGTTCATATACATCTTGAAGAATTATTTAACACATGAGTGTTTTTATATTTAATGATTTTATTGTTGTTCCATAACAATACAAATATTGAAATATTTCAATATTCCACTTAGTTTTTAAAAAATATTGAAAGTTATTTCCTAAAACTAGACAATTAACATTATAAAATCATTATTTTCGCTTCGCTAGATCACAATCTAGTAAATTATTTAGAACTTTAGTTAATTGTTTTCGAATTTTTACAAAAAAAAGATGATATTTGAATTTCGATTTAAAAATATTGTCATTAGATTCATCATCAAATAAGTTTCCTATTACGTAATATTTGTAGAATTGTTGTTGCTTCTTATGAAAATAAGTGATTTTATTACAATTTTAATTGTGTATTTATAATTGAAGAATATATTAAGTATGGAAAATTTAAAATAATTGGAGAAACAAATGTTGAAAACATAATATATTATAACATTAAGGTGACAGAAATAGGTCCTGAATTTCCCGGAACAATTCCTCCCCTCATTTTTCAATGCTTGTTTTTTGATTCGATTAGAAAAGTTGACCCAAAAAGTGTAGTGTAAGAACGTAAAAGTTTGCTTCAGAGAAATGTAAGACTAATTCAACAGAATAATTCAGAAGGGTTACACATTTATTATTTGCGTTTTGATATTAAGATTAAGTTTTTCGGAATGTTGTATAATATGGATCAATTTAATGGGAAAAACTAATGAATGCTTTGATTAATTCTTAAAATAAAATAATATAAAATATTTGTTTATTATTACTATATTAAGTATGAAATTATCAGAAAATATTAGTAAAAATAAATTGAATGTATGTAGTTTGGTTCAATTAACGTAGTTTTATATATTTAAAAAAAATAACTACGTAAGTGCACATTTTTAAGTGGAACTCATTGTACTAATGACGCAATTTGATTTTTAACAAGCTATAAAGGTATTGTTTATCTCAAATTGCGAATGTGTCATGGAGCAGTAAAAAAAAGTAATTCGATTTCTCCATATTTTCCATTATAGAGTTTATTGTATACATCTGATTCTTGTCGAAGGAATTCCATTTTATACGTCGCTTCGCAATTTACAGTAATGCATGTGTTCCTTCCGACAAGGCGCATACGTATATTGACTTTCAAGACGAAGTAAAAATATGTCAATCAGATGTAAATTTAAGGCAATTTTGTAGCTCACTCGAACACGGCCAAGATAAGAATGCGAAGTGAACCAGTATTTGTTTTTTATTTATTGTCCACAAAACAATGTAAATAGGTAGAAACTACAAATAAAAAAGAAGGCTAATCACTTTGATTGATAGTTAAATTAGAAAAATCATTAAAATTTATATATTATGAGTACATTAATAAGTTCATACATAAATAAGCTTATACTCTAGTCAAGTCTTTATTTTAGGAATTGTTTATAACTTTTATTTAGAAGTAAGAAACTTTTTAATTAGACTGTATATTCCATTAAATTTTATTATAATCTTAATACTTGCGTACAATGGAATATATTGGATGACAAATTACATAAATGAAATGATTAATGTCGTCAATTTACTAATAATACTTTCTAAGAATTGCTTTTAAATACACTGAAATTAATGAATGTAATTTTAAAATACTCATTTAACTCCAATTGAGACATCAATAACTAATTTATGAAGATAATCAAGTGCATACATATACAGATAAACCTCGATTAACGAATAGGAATCATTCCACAAAATTATTTCGTTATTCTGACCTTCGTTTTTGGGAGTAAATATACTGAGTCTAGAACGATAATGTCTGTTTTCTCTAACATAGTTTGCTATAAAAAAAACTAACTAAATAGTTTAGTTGCATATGCATATGCAAAATCATATTTAAGAATAATCTATAAAGCATTATTGCATTTAATATTAATGGCTTATCTGTTATGTCACTTAACAAAAACAATTGTTTGCTATTTTTTGTCAGGAGCATTTGTAATTAAGTGTTATAAATAACAGTTATAAGTTATAAGTGTTATAAATTATAAGTTATAAGTGTAATAAATTATAAGTTATAAGTGTTATAAATTATAAGTGTTATATTTTCTAACAACTTTTTTTAAATCTTCCTATAAAAACTATCATCTTCTTCATTCAATAAATTTATTACTTCATCAAGATTGAGTCACCAGGATAACTTTATTTATAATTTCTTCTTCCAGTACATATTTGGTGACAATTTGCCAGAAATCAAATATGTAATTATATCGAAATTTTATTACTAGATCATTGTTAAACAATGTATTAATGTGAAGCACTGTAATATATGGAAAATAAGAAAATAAATTGTTATTATTTTTTAAATGTGTTTCTAATATCTAATGTTAAATAATTAAAGAGTAGAAACTAAACAAAAAATACTCAAAAAACACACAATATATACAAATGTTATAAAATAATTGAAATTATTATCTACGTTTTTGTCTAATCTCAAGTAATTGGAGCAATTATGAATAAACATACCAAAAAGTTAAATAATGAACAATAACCAAACTTCGTAATCTAAATAAATCAAAACAAAAAAGTAATCAACGCTCTTACAAGCAATGAAGTATAAATCATAAACAACAAAACAAAATTTCAAAACTCAAGATGAATGAAGTATGGTCATAAATTACTAGCAACATGAAACTTTCCACTTTACAACACTAGGTAGATGTTCATCCATGGAGTATATTAAGTACAGGAGAATTTTGTTAAACTAATTTATATAATAATAGAAACAATAATTGAAATTATGAAATGAAATATATAAAAAAAATAGTTGCTATATACTAATTAAAGTATTTAAAGTTGAATATAACAATTATTATTGTAACTGTAAAACATAATTAATAAAAGTTAATTATTTATATATGTTGTAAATATGTTATGAGAGTTTGAACCAATATATTTTATATAATTAAATAATGATAGTAAATAATTTTCTAATAGTTGTATTATAATAGCAAACAATATGAAAAAATAATCACGTGAAGTATATATTAATCATTATAGTAAATACAGTACTAAAATGAAACAAAAACTTGGAAAGTTACCTAATTAATAATATAAATAATAGTAAAATTGCATAATGTAATTATCGTTTAATATCTAATGGAAAATAAATATAGTTACGACCTAAATTTATTTTCGTATTATAATAATTAATAGCAACAGTAAACAGATAAAAACCATAAAAATATTTATACATTAAATAAATTAGGGAGTATAACCTCAGTTAATAGCCCTTTAGCCCAATGTGTGGTCAATAAATATGATTAATAATAATTAAAGAACATTACAATAACTACTAAAAAAACAATACTTTAAACGAAGAAATGGTTGTAGACCATAAATTTTGAATTATTTTAAATTAATTATTCGTATATCATTTAATTTTGAATAGATAAAATCTATTAATGAATATATGTGTAATTTAATTAAACTGTGCATTATTCTTTATCACATAAAACATACATGTCTTGAAGATGGAAATAAATAACCATAATTCATTGATACTTGCTAATTGTAAATAATAATAGAATAAAAATAACTAAAATAAATATTTAAAGAAAATATGTTAAAGCAGGACAATAATAGTAATAAATTATAATAAGTCTAAATAATATTCAATTTTTAAAATAGGGCATCTGACTGCATTTACTTTTTTTAAGAATTGAAGCAAAATTTATTATATTAATTAGAAATTTAATAATTTGTAAATGAATATAATAAGTAAACAAAGATTTATATATGTGAAGGTAAATTACTAGATGTAAATACTAAATCAGATGTCTACAGTCCATTAGTCCACATAGAGCCATTACAAATATTTTTATAAATGTAATTATTAAAGTTTAATAGACGAATGTAAATTAATCGTATGAATTTGTTTGTGATTTGATTGAAACTTAAACATAGTTGAGTATCGTATTGGCTTTGGTGTAAAATTACTAAAGGCGATTTCTTGTAATTAGAAGCGATTTCCATGGGTAAATAGAATGCTTTGAAAAGGGAAATTTAAATGCTATTGGTATTGAATGCTCTTTAACTAGATCTTTGCGAACTTTCACTCCAAATCTCTAGCACAGATGAATCAAACAATAAAACTAGATTTAGATGTTTGCGTTTACGTGTTGTTTCACTGGTGATTTCATTATTTTTTTCAGTCTTCAGATGTGTGTTTACTCATTTATTTACCTTCTCTTAACGCCTCGTAGAATCCCTACTTTTCTTCAGTCTCCTGCCTCGTCTATATATTAAAGATTTAACGCGCGTTTGTTCACACGACACCAGTCACAAACTGCGGCCAAACGGAGGCCGTGCCTCCTTCCTCACCTGTTGAACTTTTTTTTGTCCTTCTTTCCTCTGCACTTCATTTTACGATGCACACGTGGTACGTCTCTAAAACACGTAACCCCATTTCCGGTTCGGGGGGTCGCGATTTGAGGCGCTATGGATGCACAAACTTTCCGGTTTGATCGTCGAAGACTCAACCGGTTATTTTATTTTATTCAACGAGATACCCATTCGCCGTTATTGTCCCATTCCTCCTCTGACCTAAAAGACGTCTCCTTCGTTCGTCGATTATGCAACGTGATCATTAAGACCTTACGCTGCGAGGGACCACAATCAAAAATTAGTGTCGTAAATCAGATTTGTTCAACTGGCATTACATTGTTAAGGTTCCCATCTCGTTCGCTCGTTTCATTGCGCAAATCTTTTTATATAATCGGAATTAATTCGTCGTTAACGGAGCTGCTTTGTTGTACCGGGAAGAGCAATTCCCAGCAGATTTGTACTCATTTGTTCTGTTTAGTTTCCTACTTTAAAATCACGCTTTTACTACAATTGAACATACTTCTTGCAGATGTTAGGTCTTTAATATTAATTAAACAATCTTTAAATTACGCGAATGAAATTTTAATTAGAAATTCCAGACGATTTACACCACGTACATGATGCTAAATTATAACTATAATATTTGTAAAATGAGGATCAGTTTAGTTAGTTATTACTGTTAAAATATTACTGAATTGCATATGAGTACATCAGTATCTCACATAGTACGATTTAAATATGTACGGTTTGAACATATTAAAATAAACACAATTTTAATTCAGAAAAATAGTAATAAATTTTATAAAAAAACTTTAAATTATAATAATAATAATATGGCCGAATGATCTTTATAGCTTTGTAGCAACAAATAGATAAAATAAAGAGATATTCATACATAATTAAATAAAGAGAAATCAACTATTATAAAAGGCTTCTTTAAACATTCATTTCTCTTTATTTTTATGCAGTTGTATGACTTACTTGAAATTCTTAATTATTAAAGTGGAATATGCAATGTATATATATATAAATTAATATTTAATGTATGCTAAACAAATAAAAATATGTAGTATATATAAAAAATCATATACAAATCAGTCTTTATGCCATATTATTATATTTTAGAATGTGTGTACATATATATTTAATGAAAGTAGAACTTAAGAAAAGGAATTGTTATTTGCAGTTCTCATTCGCTAAGTTTGTTTTTCTACGTTTAAAACTAGCTTTTACTACTATCTTAATATTTCTCGCAGATGGCGTAAGTCTTATATTAGTTTAATAGTCTTTAAATTACATGAAATAAATTATAATTAGAAACGCAAAAGGACAGTTACTTAAACACCAATAAAACTTATAAAAGTTAATATTTAGAATTTGATATTAAATTAATTAATCTTACGTGTATTTTATATTTTGTAATAAAAATTTATTATAAATTAAAATAAATTAGATATAATTTGGAATGGTGATAATATGTTTTTTTTTGTTATATAATAAATTGAAACAAATATAAAAAAAATATTATAACTTATAAAACTATTAAAATATAATATTGACTAGTTCATATTACATGTACAATTTTTGATATTTTACTCAGTAAATGTATTATTTATTGTAGGAAATGGAATATAACTTAAAGTATACCTTAAAAGTTAAGCGTCTCGTGTTACAGTTAGTATATGGATCATCAATTTAAATAATTTTAAATCAATTAATACTATGACTTTTTTTCTGAAAACCTACATTAGTAAGAAGAAACATGTATTATCCTTATTTATATAACTATAATATACGTTAAAAGGCTATAAATAAATACTTTTTATACACTTTTAAAATTATATCACTCTTTAAGTTTGTATAACATTCCGGATTTTAAAACGCGAATTTCGGTAAAATTTTAATCACTTTAAGAAAATTAAAGGCTTGGGTGCATAGTCATTATTTATTCAGTTATTATGTATTAAGAAAATCAATAACATCTTGCACTGTTTGAAACAGTATGAATCGAGGCAGTAAAATAGCAAATAGTAAACTGAACAGAGATCTGAAAAGGTGAAAACGGGGTAAACACAAATAATTTTATATTTTTTTCTGAACATTTCAAGTAAATCTACAATGCTCGAAGCTGCAGCGTAAGAGCTATTGCTTCATATAGGAATAATTTGTAGGATTACGGATATTATAGGGATGTCGAGTTTTGTTGAGGTAGTGCAGAGCAGAATATTCACATACTAAAAAGTTTTTCAGGTCAGTTTTGACATAAGGAAAGGATAAGGAAGACGTATGAATTTATTACGTCCATTTATAAATGCTCATATCTTCCTCACGGAATAGATTTAACATCGTAACGTCAAGTATCTTTTATTCTTTTCATATATTCTGAAATACTATAATAGAAAGTATATTATATATTTTTTTAAATTTATTCAATTAACAATAGATTCTTTATTTTTGAGGTCCTATTCCTCCTGTTCGAACTTAACTTATGTCTGATTAAACGCAATGGTACCATAAACACAAGTTTTGTACATTTACATTAACAATAGATTACTTAACATTAAATTTATATTATGTATATGCAACCGAAATTGATGTTTGGTATATAATTGCCTAGTTACCTATTACATTTTTTTAACAAACGATTGTATTTAATAATCTGATGAATCATAAAATACTGATTTATTTCAAGTAATTTCAATAATTAAACTAAATAAAATGTGTTATGTATATCATAAATACATGTTATTTCTATCCATTATTTTCTTAATTTTATTCAATTATTGGCTAGCAAAACAACAAAATATGCCAAATATAAATAATAAAAACTGAAACCAGGTAGTTTATTCAAAAAATATATAATTTTATATAAATATAATAATTATAACCAAAGGCCTGGAGAAGGGATATCAACTTTGGAAAGACCCCATTAACGTTATAGTGAAAAAAGTATAAATATTTACAAGAAGAAACTAGATAAAAACATATAACATTAGGATATATTTGGAAAGGCAAACAACATTTGGGGAATTAATTGGATTTTTAAAAAATAAATTAGTTTTAGAACTGAATTGCGATAAAAATGAGCCTTGTTTTCAAAGTGGTTTTTGACTATTAAATGATAAATTCTGATTTATTTTTAAAGAAAATTTCTAAAAAAAAAATCGAACATCTTTTTATACTAATAATTGTAATAATTAAAAATGGTTTCTTTTAGTTTTTGAAAACATTAATAACGTATAATTTTATATAATTATCTTAATATAGTGTTTTATATGGGTACGTATCTCTATTTTTTAACGTATTTATTAATTATAGATTGAAAAACTAGTTCATGTAGATTTGGATGGTGAACGTATTTGTACAATTGGAAATGTAGTCCCCAACATAACACATAGTATATTTGCCTTAGGTGTGTTCCCATTTATAACGACATGTTAGTATAAACGGAAACGCTTGTTCAAAATAAATCTATAACGTTGCTCTCAACACTTAATTTAGATTTCAAAAATAATACATGTGTAGGTTGCAATTAATGATACCTTGTTGTAATTGCAACACGCTTCAAACGAAAACTGATTTTAGATCGAGTGCAAATAAAACAAATAATATCAAATATTTTCAATCACTTAGTCTTGAAAAATATAGGAAATTAAAATTATGAAAAATGTTAAAATGATGTATTAAATAAAATAATAAATTAAAGTGGGGATTTTAACAACTATTTCATATTTTTGTGCAAAGTATAGTTAACCGTTCTGTTTAGGGAATTCTTAATGGATAGACTTGGGTACTTAATCAAAGAACTTTTCCTAAATAGTATATTTAATATGTTTCTGCCACCGTTGACCAGAGATTTTACGTTTTTTATATCTAAGTAAAAACTGTTGAAATGTTGTCAGCAATTACATATAAATTAGATCGCGAGGCAAGAAGTTTGAGAAATGATGTTTTAAAATCATCTTAAAATTGAGTGCGTCTTATGATGAATATAAGAAGGTTCTATAAATTTGGGGGGCGTCTTATGGTCCGAAAATATGAATCTAAAAATATAACTAAGAAACGTGTTATAGTTTTGTATAAGAAACCCAAATATACAATTTTATTAATTAATATTTTCCTAATAACGTTTATAGATTATATAGGTTTTCTAATTACTAATAGATTGTTTTCTTTGCATGCAGATAAGAATTTACGCAACGACCTGTAGAGATCCTTAAAATAAATTATGTTTGATTGTGTGCTTATGTTCAAGGCAAAATTTCTATGAACCTAAATTTACAATTACTGTCGCATGTCTGCATTTACTTTTAATCATCTTTTGAATGAAAAGTACCTTCTTTTTACATCAAGGTCAACTTCAAGTACAGGATATGATAGTATCTTTGATATTCTAATATTTTATTATAGTTATTATCAAAAAATATAATTTATTTATTGACAATATTTAATTTACGAAATAATTGTTATTCTTATTATCGAATATAATTATTTGAAAAATTCGATCAAATTATTTTTTAAATTAATTTTGAATTCTTGTTTATTTTATGAATTAATTTTACTTAAAATTTACTTAAAATAAATACAGCAATACCTTGCATGGTAAGGATAATTGGTTCTGTCTATATCCTTTAGTATTTGAACCTTAAACTCGTCTTATAAAGCTCAAATTGCATACGAAAAAAAGATTATCAATAGAAAAAAATGATTATGAACAAAATAATACAACATTCATATGATTATAAGAAAAAAATAGCAATTGTTTCAATTGCTGCAATAGACCAGATGTGTTTCTGCCCTTGTATTTTCGTCTATTTGCAATTAATATTTGTTTTATACACTTGCTGGCTAATACATTATTATTTTTTTTGATTGTTTTCAAACTGTATAAAATACATAAGTAAATTGATATAGGTAAATTTAAAAGTACTTAAGTTTGTGTACGAATATAATTAGGTTCTCACAAATTTTTCGAACAATTAAATTGATCATATGTTGTATCTTAGATACTTTGCAAATTTTTATAACAATAGACCACAAATATTTTCTATTTTACGTAAAAATAATTTTAAAAAAATATATCAAAACGGAATGCTTATTATCTATGCAAATGGTTAATTTTTATGCACGTTATTTATTTAAATTCATAGATAATTTAAAACTCAATGATAACACCTTTTTAATATGCATTTAATATATGAAAATATTATTCCTAGAATTAATTAAATTGTAAGAATTATATCATTCAATTTTTAACACAGATACTGGTTGATGATTTTCTCCGAATTGTTATATGGTAAGCGCGAAAGACCTGTAGGCTGTTTTACCAATATTTTTAACAGTTAATTTTTATTGTATGAATATATTTAATTCTTATCCATTTATGCAAATTTCAATAAATATAATTATTACTGTTTCTTAAATTCTTAAAATTGTGTTATTAATAATTGTATCAATTCCAGTAGTGAACTTTCGTGTGCCGCCAAATTTTAGAAATTTATATAGTAAAAATTATAATGCTTCTTTACACTGTGTACTATAGGCAAGTAAACAACTTTTAAATTTATCTTTTTCTTTGTGTGCCATAATATTTTGAAATCGTTAAAAGTGTGCTGCGACAAAAAAAGAGTTGAGAATCACTAGTCTATTCGAGTTTTCTAGATTACGTTTTTTTTCCACCAAATTATTATTAAAAATAAATATCTATTTGAAACCGGAAATTATGTATTTCCTGTTTTCAACTAACAATTAATATTCAATAAAGGGTGTCAAGTGAATTATTCCTTGAAATTAACATATTCACCCCTTTATACACGAATCTCTGAATTATAGAAACTGTACACGTACACACTTGAGAAATCGATTCAAGTCAAACTTTGCTACTCAGATCTAATTTAGATTTTCTAATAAATTCTCGCGATTTTTGTTAAACATTTTATAATACTTCAAATAATTAATAGTATTAAGTATTAAAAAATGTAATATAAAGGTTTATTTTTGAAATATAAGAGTCATATTTTTCTACATAAGAGGAGATGAATGATGTTTTAAATTTGTTAAACTGTTTGCAAAATTTGAAATAATTAAATTGATTTTTTTGTGTTCAAATGTTTATGTTTCATCATCCACAACACTCCCTACGTTCTACTAGATGAAATAACAGGCATGAACACAATTTTGTAAACATTAAACACTTTGTTCTCAAAATTATGCGCTAACCGTGAAGCGATTCTCAGCAATTGCAGAGTTGAGAAGCGTGATGCCCTGAAGTTTCCGGCATTAAGTATAACTCAAGGTAAGGGTAAGAATCCCACAGTATCACGATTCCACAGTGCTCCCTATGCAAGGTTTTCCTCTTTTTAGAACAAAAAAACACATATTTGAGTTCCTACAATCCCGACCATAAGTGTTTTTTTTTAGTAAAATATTAAATTGGTTTCAGATTCTTCTATTGTTTTTGGTTTTTATTTGATTATATTGTTAATTTTATATGGGCGAGAATAATACGGTCAATAGTCCTTTGTAATAGTTATTACAGTTGTTTTCAGATTTGTTTAATTATTGTTGTTTTATAAATATATTTAGTTTTCTGTCTGCAAGTAACTATTGCAATAAATATTATTAATATTGTTTATGTTTTTAATCAAAATAATTAATAATAACTATATTTATAAAAACTTTCATACATAATATTTCATACATTACAACTCCTTATTTTAAAAAAAATTAAAATAATAAAATTCGTTAAACAGAACGGGAATTTTATGAAGCAATTTTTCATTAATATATTGATTTATGTCTTTATTTTTTGTATTTTGAACGTAAGAACGATTCAAGGTCAAAGTTTTATAATCTATGCTTTGTGATGGAATGTCTAAAGATTCCTTTCAGTATTGATCTTCTCCCGTCTTTGCTATCTATCATTCGGGCATTTTCTTTTTTGATTTATTACTTGGAAATACTTACCTTACACAATTCGCAGAGGCATTGAATAAATTATTATTGCATCAAATTTAACACTAGATGTTCGTATGTTATACATTTATCTTATAATACAATAATATTAAAACAAAAATAAAAGCAAAATGTTTTAGATCATAGCTTTGAAATTAAGATATTTTTAATAAACTAAATTAAAAATAAATCATCTAATAGGCTGAAATAAGTCCAATACGGACCAACAAAGATGTTGAAATAAATACATCAAATATTTTGAACCACAACACCAAGAATAAATTATGACGAATTACTGTAAATTATAGATTTTCATGTGTTTATAATTAATTATCTATTTAACGAAGTCAACGTAATGAAATAAAATCTAATGAAAACATAAATTAATAGTTAAATCATTAAATTCATTATTCTTACCTTATTTTTGTTTCTGTCATTAAAACACACAATTTACGGAGTAATATAAACGACTTTATTGGTTAATTATTTGTCAGATCAGTTAACAAATAAATCGAATTTATTCAGAGTTAATAAATAAATAATCATATAAAGAAACGGTTGTATATTGTCTAAACATAAAATTCATCGATCTATAATATATATATCTTATATTTGCCTTTAATAATCTTACATTACTCATATGTTTGCATTTGTCACATAATACATATCTGCTTAAAGACTAGTTAAATTACATGAACAATATTTTAATATATTGAATCTTTAAAATTTAACATTTAAATATATTTTTTATTTATTGGTTTAATTAGTTAATACTGATTTTATTTCAGGATATGTATTTAAAAATATTACATATTACATTGATTGTTACAGTTTTCCATCCAGAGGTTTTAATATTTGTTCAATTTTATTTGTTTGTACCCTGTACGAATAAGCGAAATCTATTCATTTTTGGCGCAGGAATAACAAAAAAAACTGTAATATCTTCATCGAACGCTACATTTCCAAACATTGAGTATTTACGCAACAGGTGAGAGAGACATTTAGTAAAATATATTTGGAAAATAGAGTTTCACATTTATTTATCGTACTAAGCTTCTTAATAATTATCTAATTTAATATCACATCGAAACATCACAATGAAAATAAAATGAAAATCAAGCGGGAAAAGGGTGTGCTAATGGTATTTTCTCTACAGTACAATTTCTGATTGAACATTAATGCAGTTAACGAATTCATCTTCTTTAGACCACATTTCGGAATTCTCGCTGTTTGGCCAAGCAATTAAAGCTTGATCATCCAGATTCATGTAAAGTCCGCTTGAAGCTTCCGAAGCTTCAGAAGAATCGCTGCTTCTATCCAGCAATGGTTTGCACTTGGAATTTGGTCCATCGCTGTCGTATTCCGAATCCTTATATTTGATCTGCCTCCATTTATGTTCTAATAAGTTAGTGCTTGAATTGGAGATGCGCTTGGAGGGGGTGTTTGTATTCGAGTGTGATTTGTCGCTGTCTTCAGAGAGAGCTCGAGTTATCAATATACGAGGAGATTTCTTTGGTGTCACTTCAGGTTCCGTTTCAATTACTTTCTTATCGTTTTCTAAGCCAAAGAACTTTTGCAGAAGTAAGTTGGCTGTGCTTAAAGTCGGTTTGTTGTTTAACTTGTGAAAGTCATCTATGTCTTCATGCCTTGGTATTTGTAAAGTGTTGCAGCTACTTGTTTGAGGTATTCGTTTCTCGTCGGTAAAATGTAGGCCGTTTGTCGACGAAGGGCGCCAGGTGAGTTCAGATGCAATGCGTTTCATCTTAGGTTTCGAAGGACTGGACACCTTGTGCGGATCGAGGAAGGCTTCTGATAGTCGTCTGGGGATGCTTGGACGAGTGAAGAAACCCAATGGAGTCAAGCTTTGGCGGCGAGAGCCACACGTGGACGGTGTCCTTGCCTGAATCTCGTGATTCACTTCGCTCTTCGTCAGCTTCTTCCTCCAATAGTTCTGGAATGTCTTGCGGAGCATTTTGTTTTTCAGCCCGTATAGGAATCCGTTTATCGAGGGCGAACAGGTCAGGAGGACTAAAACTATTCGGTAGAAGGTGGGGTGAGTTTCGGAAGTGTTTGAGTTCACTAAGAAAGTTATTGACGATTCCCATAAGATTATAGTGTAATAGGGTAGATAAAGGATGAGGAATGAGCCTAGTAGCTGGAGGACCGTGGAAATTGGAGATCTTGAGCGGAATTTGGGGCCTCCCGCCGAAGGGGCTGTTACTGTGGGAACGAAAAATGGATTTCGTTGATGAGTTATCGTCACTTGAGCCGATAATGTTACTTCGTAAATCGCCGATGCTATTCGATGCCGATGATAACGAGCTATCATCAATATCTATAATAAAATAGAAGACAAAACACTTACAAATTTATACGATCATTCAATTACACTGATTCGATTACCTTGATGTTGCAGCAAATAATTAAAGTAATTGGTAAGAGAAGAGTGAAAGCCGTGAAAGCTGCCGAGTACCAAATAGCTCCTTGCCCGGAGGAGAAATCAGGGACGCAAGCCCCTAAAGCTTTGTTAAAAGTATGAGGAGCTATAGTGAAATAAGGAGGAATCGACAAGGATAATGCAATCACCCAACCAACCCCTAAACATACCAATACCTAAAAAGAATAACCATAACTAACCTCAGAAACAAATAAAATATGTACTCACTTTTTTCGGATTAACTAAATGCCCGTAATGAAGAGGTGCAGCTATTGCATAATAACGATCAGCGTTTAACCCGCAGATCGTCCACAATACCAGAGGATGAAGAAATGTAAAGAAAAATCCATGCAGGATGCATGGTGCTCCAGACGATAGCCACTCGTAATTTGATAGTCCGGGGACAGCGAAGAGGAGGAATAAGATTCCTAAAGCTACGTTTAAAGCCCCGAGGTGTAGTAAAAGTAAATTATTCGCAGTGGTTGCCTAAAATTGCGAAAGTTATACAATCCAAAATAAAAGAAGGGCGTTCGCGATTTACTTGTCTGGAGAATGAAACTACTAGTAGAATGTAGGTGTTGACTACAATACCAAAAATTGATACAAAAACAAGCGGAATCGTGAGCCATAAGGAAGTCATATCTAAATGCTGTCGTCACATCTGTGATAGTGGATCGGAAACGCATCCGTCGTCCATGTTTCCCTGCAATGAAAGAAAATATAATTAAATTGCTATTCATAGATATACAGAGAACGAGGAAAGCTTCGAGATCGATATCAACGTGTCTACTTTCTTTTCATTCAATTTACGGACCCGAGTGTGCCTTGACAGCGTCCTAATGCAACCTTTAAGCGCTTGGAAAAGGGTGGCCCTTCTTGAAAGACACGATCTCATCCAATTTCTTCAAAGCTCCGAGAAGAATAGCCCGGAATTATTGCAAACAGGAATGTAATACAACTAAGGGGAGCCAACAATGCTTATTATTTAGATTGAGATAACTTCCCATTTGACAGCGGCAAAGCGTATAATTCTGCTTTCTACGAAATACTAACGCATTTTGTGTTGTGCATTGTGAAATTTGGCAAAATATATAAATAATGACATCTAGTTAATTAGGTAACCAAATATAAAGATCAAACCTTTTAATTTATAATAATTTATTAATTAAATCAGAAAAATGAAAAAAAATCAGCAAATTATTTGAAAATATTAAAATATAAGATATATTGTTGAAATTGGAGATATGGAAATACAAACGTTTATGGAACTCAGAACATTAAAAACAAAACGAACTTACTTATCTCGTTTTGCATACCATCACCTCAGAATTTTCATAATTTTTGGGAAGTAAAAGAGACAGGAAATTTGTGAATAAAGATATTGAAGAAATTTGTTTATGTAAAACTGAAGCGCAGCTCATTAATAATGACAGTTATTGTTAATATAAACTGAATTTAATAAACAGTTGTATATACAATATAAACTTTAATAAAGTAAATTTGAAATATGTGATTTGCAAAATGATGGTATTTATATCAACAATTTCATAATATTTTACGTAATATCATTTAAAAGTGCCTTTTGCTTATACAATTAATCATATTACGAAGTACAGTTAAGATAAATGTTAAAGTATATAGCCAAGAACACCTTTACGGCCTAGATAAGTTCCACGAAACTTGACCGCAAAGCGAAAAGCCGTATAAGGAATCAATTATTGCGCTTGCGTAAGATTGGCAATATGTATATATATCGACATCGAAAAGTTTTTTTTCTTATATAGCGAAACATTTTAGGCCGTAAATCGAAAACGTGCCTTAATTGAAGAGGGCCGTTATAGCGAAATATCGTATAAAGAGCGACCGTATAGCGAGATATGGGTGTATATGGTGTTCCAATTTATAAGACGTACCTTAATGTAAAAAAAGAAACATAGAAATAGATAAAGTTAAATCTATTATCACTGAATAACTCGCAGTTAGTTTGTTTTATGGTTACGGCCCTAGTTCTGAACTTGCATCCTTATTATCCTTTACTACATTATTTTGCTGACTGGTAAATGCCTGAAAAAATCGGGTAGCTGTGGGATCTGAAACAGAGTTGTCCCGCAGCTAGTTTTAAGACCACCGATTTATTGAAAAAGTATGCGTCTTACACTTGTGCTAATATATTGGAATAGATATCAGCAATAAAAATACATGTTTTTTTGCATTCAATTGATATTACATAATAATAGTTTAAAGTACTATTAATTTGTCAAATTAATCATATTATAAATGACAGTCAAATTAATTATGTAATACTGCAAAGTCTTAGATAGACGGAACGCATTTCATTTTAAGTTGTCTCTTAAGATGCGCAAATGCTAACACATTTAGAAACTTTATTCGTGCTGAAAAAAGATAGGAACGCATTCGTGTCTTCGGCAATGCAAAGGGAATTTCTAGTAAGGTCTCTAAGGGTCTCTCTAACTGTTCAGACGGAAACAATAAAACTGGAATGCTAATATTCCAATCCGCCAAATTGGACTTAATTCGGTGTAAAGGGGGGAGCTTCAAATTAATCAAACAGAAAGCCGAGCACAACTTCAAGAACAGAAAGCTCTCCGTTTTCCCCAATACCGTGCATCCAGGGTATTTACGTTACAAATATTCGATGGATGCACGAAGAGCAGCGGAGTACTTTCTTAATGTCTACTATCGAATGGAAAATCTTCTGTTGCTATTAAGATAGGACTCGTATGAAATATGTATTTATATTGACATGGAAAATGTCTTTAGTTGAAGTAAAATTTATATTTTCTGCCAAGAGACTTTCTATTTACGTGATAGTTGGTTATTATTAGATCGAAAGGAAAAATAGCATCAGTTTGTCAAGAAAATTCGAAGGAATTGACTGAGTCGTATTTACATATTTTCAACTAAAAATAATTTAGCGATTATTTTAAGAAACAACGTACATATGATGATGCTGAATAATAGAAAACTAAATAAAATATAGTTGTGAAAGTATATTTTTTATATTATATAGAAGAAATATTAATAATATAAACAAATATTACGTAATACGGTTTTTTGGTTTGAAAATTTCTGTTTTTATCAATATTTTAATACATTCTTTAAATGCATACCATTTTATTTCCATGAATGAACAATGAAACTTGTTGCTATGCAAAAAAATATTTACATTAAAAAATAATAGTTACTTTATTAAAAAATGGCGAAATTTTTAATAAAATCATATTCTGTTCCCCAATTAAAGTACGATAATATATAGTAAATGCTACAAATAATTTGCTCTATTTTTTTAAGTATTTTTTTAATGCGCTCAAAACATTTTAACAAATAGATAATAATTTATTTAATATGTTATAGAAAGGCATCCAAATTGATCAATATCGAAATAAAAATAATAAATAAATTTAAAATATATATCTGCTGATTATTATAGTTATTACAAAATTAATGATATTTATCCTTTAAGGTTAGAAAAAATATAAACTAATAACGGAATTTGAATATTGAACTCTACAGATACTATTTATATTTCGCACGCAAATTAAATACGGTAAATCATAAATAAAACTACCAAAAGGAATGGAAATTATGTATATTTATCAATGTTCAGGTCGTATTCTTGATAACCCGTCAAATACTAGTGTTGTTTCTAAGTATAAATGTACGAGTTTGCTTCCACAGATTTACATAGAATCGTTTAATATAAGACGATGTTGAAAATACAAGTGTTTTTGTTTTGTGCTTTCTTTGCTCACGCATATTCAAAAGGTAATAATTGTATAATTTAAATAAATATTATTTTCGTTTTAATGATTACATAATAGTACATAGTACTTAGATTAATACGAAGACGTGAAATTGAATAACTTTTAGTACATAATAAATAATCTTTATTTTTTATCGTTAGAACTTTCTTAGTTTGAAGTTAATGAATTCTAAATACTTAAGAAAATTAATCAAATTTATTAAAATAAATATATTTTCATAATAATTTTGAACAAATACGTATTTCTTAATAAAATTTAATGTATACTTAATACACACAAAATATACGATTATTAGTATGTTTTTGGAGATCTGACCTGAAAGTCTTCAGTTTCATTTTTATTTTATTCCATTACTTTTATTAGTATATAAATATCTTTTATTTTTGCCTGTGACTATTCCAATAAATATTATTATTATAGTAGTATTAATTGCTATATACGTATGTTTAGTATGCATTTAATATTATTCTTTTTATTTTAAATGGCAATGATCAATTTACTATCATCAAACTTAAGTATGAAGAAGTTGATCAATTTCACTTCTGCAGTAATTTCTTATGTTGTTATCACATGAATTTTTGAAATATTATGATGATTGTATAAGACTTCAAAGTGTCAAAAACACAAGAGTCAATATTAATTAAGTATGAAACTAATCAATATATTACTGATACAAACATAATTCCATGAACTATAAAGTATTATATTATTTTGATTATGTAACAAGAAGATTACAAAATAGTGTTAGAATACGTCGTAATAGATATATGTATTGTTGTTTCAAAATCTGATATTTGTTTCTATTTAAACCCATCAATATCAAACGTTTTAATTTCATTTCCACAATAATTGCAGGAAATCCTCTCGTAGTGCGTTTTCGTTTGTGCGGATTCATTATAGTACGATTTAAAAATACAACTAAATTCTAATTAAAAAAAAAACAAAAGATTTTATTGCACAAAATTATCTTTTATTTCTCTACAATTTTTGTGCAGATTATTTATTGGCAGTTTTAAAGTTCTCAATTGAGAGAATCCGATTAGCCAGGCTATATAATATACACCCATACCCCATACGTTTTACGGCCTAGATACGTTCCACGAAACTTGGCCGCAAAGCGAAGAGCCGTATAAATAATCAATTATTGCGCTTGCGCAAGATTGGCAACATGTATATATTGACATCGATTTTTTTGCCTTAATTGAAGAGGGCCGTTATAGCGAAATGCCGTATAAAGAGCTGCCGTATAGAGAAGTATGGGTGTATTACTTTATTTTTAAACATATATGGTTATATAACATAGCTATTTTTTTATAAACCTTAGTAAACTCTACTAAAAAAAGTATAAGAGATGTATAACGCTACAACATCAACTAACTCCTATATCCTGTCATATAAAAATTATATGAAGCAAATTTATTATGTTGACATTTTGAAAGGTGCTATTGATTTTTTACCTATAATATATTATAATTACTTATTTATTACTTTGCATCGTCTTCATTTTTTTGTTTAACTTTACATCATGTGTATATTTTGTTTCTCTATAACGTCAAGGCTAACCAGTTACAAACGTTAGTTAATTGATATATGTATATTCAAAGTCTCAATTCTTAGTATGTTTGGAATTTATTTGAAAACAAAAACATATTTTTCAAATCTTTACTAATTTCAAATTTATTATATTTACCTTAGTGATTATATTTTAACTATTTGTATCACGATAGCTATGTATAGATTTCCCAGAATTCACCTTATAGTTTCAATAATATAAAAAAATTGAAATATAATTATACCAACTACCGTCAACATATATAGAGCGAATTGCAATATTTAAGACATTTACTGTTATAAATATTACTCTTGGGAGATATATTTTTATTAGTAAAATTAATTTTCTCTCTTTCATGGAATTGTTCATCAAAAGAGCAGCACGTAGCTTCAGAGCCACGTATTTCTATATATTTATTTTTCATTTGAAGTTGTTTTTGATTTAACACTTATTTAATGAATATGTATTCATTTCTAGTTATAAATGTAATAAATTTACATTAGTTTTCTTTTTACAATAACATGCTGACTCAAAGCGAAACTAGTGCAATTTCATTGGGTTCCTGAACAACTACATACATATGTTGGCTAAACGGTTAAGAAAGCTGGTTTTGTACAGTACATTTTGGTTATTAAATATTTCATAATAAACAGGAATGTATTTTGAAAAACTTATGTTGATAGTCATATTAGACCGTAATTACGATTAATCAGAATTTGAAAATATATAACTGTAAATTTATAATTATAATAAATACCGGTATGCCTCGAATGACACAGTAGTTACGTTCCTAGTTATATGTTAAATGTGAATACATTTTACTATTCATAACATTATTGAAGGTTACTTCCAAAACCTACCAAAAATAGTACATAGATGGTGTGTCTTAATTATTTATAAAGGAAAATTACCATAGATGATTACAGAGTTTAATGGTCATCATGATATTCCTAGTAAACGAAAATAGTTCAATATATTTATAAAAACCTATACAAAAAGGTGTTTATGAAAAAAATACTATATAGTCATTTCAAGTAAGTTTTTTGTTTAATTATATTTCAAATAGTCATAACTATATACAATAGAAAGTACATACAAATAATATTCATATAATAATAAGATAAATTATATAAAATAGGGAAGAAACACCTCGGTTAATATCCCTTTGGACCAATAAAGATGTTTAAAGAAATACAAAAACATATATAATAAACAAAGTACTATTTAGAATAGGTCTTTTTAACTGAAATAAAAAAATGTATGCCTTTTTGCAATGATATTTCTATCATCTATCCATTCCGATGTTTAGTAAATCACTATATCTTTGTAGACACTTGTTTGGAACCGTTGCCTATTAATTAATAATACCTTGAAGACTGTTTTATTTAGAAATCAATGGCCACAGTCCAGAAGTACTGGAAAATGCCCTGAAAGACACTACAAAATCTAATGTTATATCTCTAATTCCTTTAGGATGTGGATCGGCACTCAAACCAAAATTTGTGATACTTTAATAATATTACTTTACATGTTCGATGTAGAATTCTTAAATATTATTCAATTATGTTTATGAGTAGTAAAGAAAACTCGAAACTTTCTCAAATTAAAGTCATTCGAGTCATTCGAGCATCATCTTCTACTAATGTTGTTATAGAAATATTTAATCGTGTTCTAAAAGTACCGTGCAAACGCGGTATTAGGTAACCAAAATGATAGGATTCGACTGTCTTATCTGATAGATATTTCCGTAACCATAAAATATCTTAATGACAATTTGACTTTATCACATTGCATTGTTTATTTATAGCTTATTTACAATCGTTATCGTAAGACACTTCGCTTCGGCAATGCATATCATGTATATATATATATTCCGCAGCCACGAAGCGGTTTCGTAACGCTATTTTTTTTTATTTCTGTTTACGAAAGTGAAACCGCTTTCGTTGCGTCGCGCTCCACAATTCAGTGAGAGTTTCCATCCAAGCGATATGCATTCACCAGTGTATAACTCCGTGCACGTGTTATAGGATAAATAAATATTTTGATGGTTTCCTCAGATCTCTCAGAGGCCTACAGGGCTAAATTGGTGAACGACATCCAACCGAACTTTACGGAAAACCTGAGGCGGGTAAGGATTACTAATTAATTTATTCCGATTAATTTAAACCTAATATCCTTTGATTTTAGGCTTTCAACAATGAGGGAATTCGGCAGCAGAACAAACAGAAGGACAAGCACCTACGGTTTAGCGATACCGCGCATTCCAGGAATTCGTGTTACATGTAATTAGAATAGTTCGGAAAGCGATAGAGATCTGTTTATAATGTCAAGTTTAGGTCCCACAAGAACGTCCAGATGTTTCCGGTGCCGGAGTTTCGTGTGAAGGACTTCAAAGTTGATTTAGCGGAGGCCGTTATTCATATGAATTTGAATTTGGGAAATTCAACTTTTGATACTGACATTGAAATTGTCAATGATACTATGTTTAATGGAGTATACAACGTTTCGAATAACCATTTAAAGTTAGTGATTTGATTATCATGTATTTAATTGTTTAACATTTTTTTTTTAAATTTTAGAATTGATTTTATTGGATTATCTGCATGGGTCACCGTTGGATTTGTACCCGTTGAAGACAGCTTCGTTCCTAAAAACTATCATCTACAAGTCACAAGTGATGATATCAAAATTAATGTAAGTCAATAACTTTCATATGTGTTACTACATAGTGCGGATTATCAATACCACCAATATTCAGGATTGTTTGAAACCGGATTAATTGAGAACAAAATAATAATCTGACATTCTTTTTAGAATTTATTTCCAGTAAAAATTAGTGTACTTATAAATTTTTACTAGTGAATATGATTGCAACCGTACTGTTTAATTAAGTAAAACAGTTTCTAGACATGTTTCCTATACCAAACTCGTATATATTCAGCACGGAAACGTACGTTAATGATTTTATCCATATAGCTCCACTAACTAGCAAATATTTAATTTACTGATATATAAGTATTAGTTATATTTAGTTATTTACACAATGCAAGTACATAAGATAATTTATCTTTTTTTCAGTAAATTAATAAAATCAATATATTATTGATATAAAGTAATAACAATTACCTTTTGTGTTTATTTGATATTTAAAAAAATAATTCGAAATAGAAATATAAAATTTGCTATGAAAGTATATACACCCATACCTCGCTATACGGCCTAAAATGTTTCGCTATAACGGCAAAAAAAAATATCTTCCATGTCGATATCTACATGTTGCCAATCTTTGATTCCTTATACGGCTTTTTGCTTTGCGGCCAAGTTTCGTGGAAAGTATCTAGGCCGTAAAGCGAGGTATGGGTGTAATGGAAAACTTTGCTGCTTGGAAAAGTATTATTGCCGCTCTATTATTTAATGTTTGTAATATACGGAACACAATGTTACGTATTTTGTTTTACATAAAAGCATTTGCAATTTCAACGAATAATCGAGTTTTAAAGTGCGTTCGATCACAGAATTCATTTAAGAATTGTAGCTTGTTATTGCTTATTATATAAAAAGCCTTTATGTAGTTAACATTGAAAGAAAAGACAATCGTAGTTAATTGGAATATGTATTATTAAACGTTGAACTACTTGTTTTAAGCCCTTTTTAATAATTATTTCTAATTTTGAAAATTTATAAAATATTTGTGTCAACGTTATTGAGTCAACAAGAAATCAATTTGATTTTTATATATAAAAACATGAATTCTATATAATATTTTTAAAGTACTGATTATGATTTGTTCACTTGATTATCACTTTTAGCATAATTAATTAGCAAATAAAGAGGTTTATAAATAGATATTTGAAGTTTATTGCTTTGATTGCTTATCAAACCGCACGTGTCAGAATTGGTTAAAAAACTTGCACTGGAGACTTTTTTCTTTCAAAGATCAGCAACTGTCTGATCAGTTTCTTTATAATTTAAATTTAGTAAAATGTCATTGAATAAAATGTAAAATTATATAAAGAAAATATATAAGAATATATCGTCCAAAAACCATTAAAGATTTTTACGTTCGAACAACAAACTTATGTTCAGTTAACATATACTTTATGGACCGACTGACATTTCTTTTGTAAACTAAAGATAGTTCGGTTAACGAACATAATCTTTGAACGGATTTATTTGTCAGTTTGTCAGCGGTAAAACCGAAATTACTTATTTGCCAACAGAATATTTTTTTTAGTAGTTTTCAATACTTTTTATTAACTTATGTACTAAATAATTCTTAGAAATAGTAATTATAAATAGGGATATTTTTACTTATTTAAGACAAATCAAGAGTCAATAATATCGTTTTTTTACGTGATGATATCATAGAAAAAGAGAAAGTACAATAATTTGTAATATCTATAAGTCAAGTAATCCTGGATTTAGATTGTTTATGCTATCTGCTATTTTTTTCATTTCAATGACACATTTTTTATTTATTAGTAACAAATATATTTTTCGTTAATCTTTTTATAATTATATTCACCGTTAATTATTCTATTATTGTCAAATAATAATTATTTTTTAATCAATATTAGAGAAAAAAAAAGATAATTTACATATTATATAAATTACGAGTGAATGTATCGTCATTTATTTATTAATTATTTAATAATCATTTATTAATATTTTAACTATATAACAGAAAACCATAAAACTATAAATCCATAAAATTCAAAAATATATTATGAAAAGTTCATTAATTTGAGATTTTTTGGAACTATTGAGAATAACTTAACAAATAATGTATTACACATAAAATACATTTTACAATAGGCAATTAATAAAAAAAATCTAACGAGAATGCAAATTTTCTAAAAATATAAATTGGTTATGGACTAGCATAGTTGCTGTTATATATTACCACGAAATTACACATTATTAATGAAGAAGAAATATATGGAAAAATAAAATACTCTTAAGAACACAGCGCTATAAAAATAGATTCTTACGTTACCGAGTCTCGAACTGAAAGATTTTTTTTTTAATATTATGAAGTTTCTGCGATATTCCAGATAATTTAACAGTTATTCGAAGTGAATTACATCATAATAATAAACTATTTAATTAATTTTGCAAACGGTGCGTTGCTCTTAGCGGAGTAAGACTCAACTCATTACAAAAATCTGGTGCGAAAGGTGCTGGTTCAAATCTTACCGGTCAGCAAAATAAGGTAGTAAGGCTGATAAGTTGTAACAATTTAAAAAAAATGCAAATTGTTGTCCATATATCATTTAATACAATTGCTTCTAGTTATTTTTACATTTTTAGTGTTGATTCTGTCTTATTAGTGTTATATCTTGCTCTACTTATTTCAGTTTTTACAAGTTTATTTTTTGCCTCATTCGAGGTATTTAAATCATCGGTCGAAGATAATTATCTTATAATTATTTGTCATTAAATTAGCAAATTGTAACCCATAGGTTATTTTATATCCTATATTTCTTTTTTAAGTTTCTTAATTGACTTCTGCTAAATTTGATGTATTTAAAAAGTTAAATCATTACTAAATTAACTTATGATTTTGCATTAACGAATCTTGTTTCGAAAAAATAGTATATAAATTAATAAAATATTGTATTATAAATATTCTTCGATTTTTTTTTCAGCTATTTGAAAATGAGGTTGGAACTCCACAAATAGTGAAGTTTCTTGCAAAAGGTAATAAAAATGATTATAAATTTCACGTCAGACTAATAAGCATTTCTTTCCATATAAGATTATTCACCTGCTACCATTTTTACGACTCAATTAAATGAGAAGATCCATGCTATGCTGCACAGGCAGCTCGCGGCAATTTTGGTGGAATACTCTGTGAATGAGTTGCTACTAGATGAAGAAGACGAAATCCGGTAAGACAAATAATCAAATGTGCTTGTTATTATTATTTTCCTTCTGTTTCTCTTGTTACATTCATTTTCGGATCACGTTTCCAATTAAATTTTAATTTTATTTTCGATTATCCTCAGCGAATACAAAGATTACCTTAGGAAGCGCGTGCTGAAAGCCAACAGTATTATCGATAATTTGGTTAACACCGCGAAAAGTCGGGGATTCCTCAAGGATATAGAATTCCCAACCGATTTTATGCTCTCTTACAAACAGGAAACGGCTTCAGTGAGGAGTAAATTAACAGGGAAGGGTATTATCAAGGACGTTGCGAATCTTACAAGACTCAATGATTGGAGCTTACTGGAAAGTAATAACTCTTTTATAGCTTTCGGTTCGTTGTCCATTAAAGATTATAAAGTATGAAATTGTCAATTATTATTGAGTGTTATTACTTAATGCGATTTTTCTTGTTTTAGTTTGTGTATGATTATGAGACTGAATATATGAATAGCAAAATACAGGGGAAAATATCTGCCACTATTTATAGAAACCAATTGAACATCCAGTTAGTAACCGCCAAAGATACTTGTGAAACGAGAGTTGAGATTTTAAGTACTGAACTTAGGTAAGAATCATAACTCTATAAACGAAGCGTTTCAGAAATTTCAAGTTTAAACTTTATTTATTTATTTCAGTGATATTGAAATCGATATTTCTGGATTAGGCGGATTAAGTTGGTTGCAGCCTACAATTCGGAATATAGTTATTGGTACCATCCATGTGGATACGTTGTTCAAAGTTGAAAGACATTTGGAGAAACAACTGACTGCTGCTCAAAAAGGAAGTAGCTGTATAACGCTTTAAACGTGTAAATTATGTAATAAAAATACACAAATTAATAAATTATAAATCAATAAATATTATCTAAAACATGTACATTTCTTTATTAGCTGAAATATTGTAACATGTAATTTCATAATAATATTTATTAATAATATTTATTGCAACAACAAAATATTAAACTCAATAATTATAGTAATAAAGATATAAAAATGGGTTTTTCTGCCCTAATTATTATTACTTTAACAATAATCCAATAAAATTAAAACATATATAAACCATAATAATAAATTAAAAATATATGCTATTACAAAGGGTTATTTTTTTAAAAATTTATTTACAAGCAATCTATCTACAAAATATAAGAAAAAATACATAATAAGCTCCAGTTATAACGTAAATAAAATAAAGAAAAATAAAAATATTGGATATTGACCCAACGATCAAACTCCACTAATAATTAAAATGAAAATTATTGTAATAGAATAACAAAAAGAATCATCGTATGCACACGTATATATCTATTTACAAATTAGCAAAGCGACCAGGAAGATCCTGTGGCTTAAATCGCTTTAA